>OU342746.1:106679332-106898783 GCA_910589775.1 Avena eriantha | reverse complement strand
GGTGGATGCATATGGTTTGTGGAAAACAACACACATGCAATTGCTCTAGTGGGTACATATGTGGTTTGTGGAAAGAACACACATGCAATGACTCCTAGCGGATCAATAAGTGGTTTGTGGAAAAGAACATACATGCAATTACTCTAGTGGGTACATATGTGGTTTGTGGAAAGAACACACATGCAATGACTCTAGTGGATACATACGTGGTTTGTGAAAAGAATACACATGCAATGACATTGGTGGATCCATATTTCATTTGTGGAAAGAACACACATGCAATGACATTTGTTGATCCATATGTGGTTTGTGAAAAGAGCACACTTGTAATTACTCTGGTGGATACATATGTGGTTTGTGGAAAGAACACACATGCAATGGCATTGGTAGATCCATGTGTGGTTCATGACAAGAACATACATGCAATGTCATTGGTTGATCCATATGTGGCGTGTGGAAACAACACACATGCAATGACATTGGTTGATCCATATGTGGTTTGTGACAATAACACACATGCAATTTCTCTAGTGGATACATATGGTTTGTGGAAAAGAAGACACATGCAATGACTCTGGTGGATCCATTGTGGTTTGTGGAAGGAACAAACATGTAATGACTCTGGTGGATCCATGTGTGGTTAGTGGAAAGAACACACATGCAATGACATTGGTGGATCCATATGTGGTTTGTGGAAAAGAAAACGTATGCAATTACTAGAGTGGGTACATATGTGGTTTGTGGAAAGAACACACATGTATTGACATTGGTTGATCCATATCTGGGTTGTGAAAAGAACACACATGCAATGCCATTGGTTGATCCGTGTGTGGTTTGTGAAAAGAACACACGTGCATTGCCATTGCTTGATCCATGTGGTTTATGGAAAAGAACACACATGCAATGACTCTGGTGGATCCATATATGGTTTGTGGAAAGAACACGCATACAATGACTCTAGTGGATCCTTATGTTGTTTGTGGAAAAGAACACACATGCACTTACTCTAGTGGGTACATATGTGATTTGTGGAAACAACACACATGCAATGGCATTGGTTGATCCATATGTGCTTTGTGAAAACAACACACATGCAACGACATTGGATGATCCATATGTGGTTTGTGGAAAGAAGACACATGCAATGCCATTGGTTGATCCATTTGGTTTGAGGAAAAATCACACATGCATTGACTCTAGTGGATCCATATGTGGTTTCTGGAAAGAACACACATGCAATGACTCTAGTGGATACATACGTAGTTTGTGAAAAGAACACAGATGCAATGACATTGGTGGATCGATATTTTGTTTGTGGAAATAACACACATGCAATGACATTTGTTTATGCATATGTGGTTTGTGAAAAGAACACACATGCAATTACTCTGGTGGATACATATGTGGTTTGTGGAAAGAACACACATGCAATGGCATTGGTGGATCCATGTGTGGTTCATGACAAGAACATACATGCAATGTCATTGGTTGATCCATATGTGGTTTGTGACAATAACACACATGCAATGCCATTGGTTGATCGATGTGGTTTGTGGAAAATAACACACATGCAATGACTCTGGTGGATCCATATGTGGTTTATGGAAAGAACGCACATGCAATTACATTGGTGGATCCATCTGTGGTTCATGGAGAGAACACACATGCAATGACATAGGTGGATCCATGTGTGGTTTGTGACATGAACACACGTGCAATGACATTGGTTGATCCATATGTGGTTTGTGACAATAACACACATGCAATTCCATTGGCTGATCCATGTGTGGTTTGTGAAAAGAACACACATGCATTGCCATTGGTTGATCCATGTGGTTTATGGAAAAGAACACACATGCAATGACTCTGGTGGATCCATATATGGTTTGTGGAAAGAACACGCATACAATGACTCTAGTGGATCCATATGTTGTTTGTGGAAAAGAACACACATGCAATTACTCTAGTGGGTACATATGTGATTTGTGGAAACAACACACATGCAATGACATTGGTGGATCCGTATGTGGTTTGTGGAAAAGAACACACATGCAATTACTCTAGTGGGTACATATGTGGTTGGTGGAAAGAATACACATGCAATGACTCTAGTGGATCCAGAAGTGGTTTGTGGAAAAGAACAGACATGCAATTACTCTAGTGGGTACGTATGTGGTCTGTGGAAAGAACACACATGCAATGACATTGGTGGATCCATATGTGGTTTGTGAAAAGAACACACATGCAATGAAATTTGTTGATCCATATGTGCTTTGTGAAAAAACACACATGCAATTACTCTTGTGGATCCATATATGGTTGGTGAAAATAACACACATGCAATGTCATTGGTTGATCCATGTGGTTTGTGGAAAAAACGCACATGCAATGACTCTAGTGGATCCATATGTGGTTTGTGGAAAGAACACACACACAATGACTCTAGTGGATACATACATGGTTTGTGAAAAGAACACACATGCAATGACATTGGTGGATCCGTATTTGGTTTGTGGAAAGAACACACATGCAATGACATTGGTGGATCCGTATGTGGTTTGTGGAAAAGAACACACATGCAATTACTCTAGTGGGTACATATGTAGTTTGTGGAAAGAACACACATGCAATGACTCTAGTGGATCCATAAGTGGTTTGTGGAAAAGAACACACATGCAATGACTCTAGTGAGTACATATGTGGTCTATGGAAAGAACACACATGCAATGACATTGGTGGATCCATATGTGGTTTGTGAAAAGAACACACATGCAATGAAATTTGTTGATCCATATGTGGTTTGTGAAAAAACACACATGCAATTACTCTTGTGGATCCATATATGGTTTGTGAAAAGAACACACATGCAATGCCATTGGTTGATCCATGTGGTTTGTGGAAAAAACACACATGTCATGACTCTAGTGGATCCATATGTGGTTTGTGGAAAGAACACACATGCAATGACTCTAGTGGATACATACGTGGTTTGTGAGAAGAACACACATGCAATGACATGGGTGGATCCATATTTGGTTTGTGGAAAGAACACATATGCAATGACATTTGTTGATCCATATGTGGTTTGTGAAAAGAACACACATGCAATTAATCTGGTGGATACATATGTGGTTTGTGGAAAGAACACACATGCAATGGCATTGGTGGATCCATGTGTAGTTCATGACAAGAACATACATGCAATGTCATTGGTTGATCCATATGTGGTTTGTGACAATAACACACATGCAATGCCATTGGTTGATCCATGTGGTTTGTGGAAAATAACACACAAGCAATTACTCTGGTGGATCCATATGTGGTTTGTGGAAAGAACACACATGCAATGACATTGGTGGATCCGTATGTGGTTCATGGAAAGAACACACATGCAATGACATTGGTGGATCCATGTGTGGTGTGTGACATGAACACACGTGCAATTTTATTGGTTGATCCATATGTGGTTTGTGACAATAACACAAACGCAATGCCATTGGTTGATCCATGTTGTTTGACAAAAGAACACACATCCAATGACATTGGTTGATCCATGTGGTTTGTGGAAAGAACACACATGCAATTTCTCTGGTTGATCCATGTGCAGTTTGTGAAAAGAACACACATGCAATGACTCTAGTGGGTCCATATGTGCTTTGTGAAAAGAACACACATGCAATGACTCTAGTGGGTCCATATGTGCTTTGTGAAAAGAACACACATGCAATGACTCTAGTGAATCCATATGTGGTTCATGAAAAGAACACACATGCAATGAGATTGGTGGATGCATATGTGGTTTGTGGAAAACAACACACATGCAATTGCTCTAGTGGGTACATATGTGGTTTGTGGAAAGAACACACATGCAATGACTCCTAGCGGATCCATAAGTGGTTTGTGGAAAAAACACACATGCAATTACTCTAGTGGGTACATATGTGGTTTGTGGAAAGAACACACATGCAATGATATTGGTGGATCCATATGTGGTTTGTGAAAAGAACACATATGCAATGACATTTGTGGATCCATATGTGGTTTGTGAAAAGAACACACATGCAATACCCTAGTGGATCCATATATGGTTTGTGAAAAGAACACACATGCAATGACATTGGTTGATACATATATGTTTTTTGAAAAGAACACACACGCGATGACATTGGTTAATCCATATGTGCTTTGTGTAAAGAACACACATGCATTGACTCTAGTGGGTCCATATATGGTTAGTGAAAAGAACACACATGCAATGACTCTAGTGGATCCAATGTGGTTTGTGGAAAGAACAAACATGGAATGACATTGGTGGATCCATATGTGGTTCATGGAAAGAACACACATGCAATGACATTTGTGGATCGATATGTGGTTTGTGAGAAGAACACAGATGCAATGATATTTGTTGATCCATATGTGGTTTGTGAAAAGAACACACATGAATTTATTCTGGTGGATCCATGTGTGGTTTGTGGAAAGAACACACATGCAATGACTCTGGTGGTTCCATGTGTGGTCTGTGAAAAGAACACACATGCAATGACTCTGGTGCTGGTTTTAGTATAAGAATGCACATGCAATGACTCTAGTGGGTCCATATGTGGTTTGTGAAAATAACACACATGCAATGACTCTAGTGGATCCATATGTGGTTTGTGAAAAGAACACACATGCAATGACATTGGTTGATCCGTATGTGCTTTGTGGAAAGAACACACATGCAATGCCATTGGTTGATCCATATGTGGTTTGTGACAATAACACACATGCAATGCCATTGGTTGATTCATGTGGTTTGTGGAAAAAACAGACATGCAATGACTCTTGTGGATCCATACGTGGTTTGTGGAAAGAACACACATGCAATGACAATGGTCGATCCAGATGTGGGTTGTGAAAAGAACACACATTCAATGCCATTGGTTGATCCATGTGTAGTTTGTGAAAAGAACACACATGCAATGCCATTGGTTGATCCATGTGGTTTGTGGAAAAGAACACACATCTAATGACAGTGGTGGATCCATATGTGGTTTGTGGAAATAACACACATGCAATGCCATTGGTTGATCCATGTGTGGTTTGTGAAAAGAACACACATGCAATTACTCTAGTGGATACATATGTGGTTTGTGGAAAGAACACACATGCTATGAACATTGGTGGATCCATATGTCGTTCATGACAAGAACACACATGCAATGACATTGGTTGATCCATATGTGGTTTGTGACAATAACACACATGCAAATGTCATTGGTTGGTCCATGTGGTTTGTGGAAAAGAACAAACATGCAATGAACTCTAGTGGATCTATCTTTGCATAATTTGATGTATGCCATGATGTATTTCATTGTAAAATACACTCACTTTCCATTTTTATACTACTCAGCTTTGCCCTTAGTTTTTTGATACTACTCAGTTTTGCCCCCTCTCTCTCTTTTGTGGAAGCCCAAATCTCTGCCCTCTCTGTCTGCTACGCCCTGATTGTTTGTCATAGTTGTCACGCGGATCGTGCGCACCAACCGTTGATCCTGTGTGATCCAACGAGGCTCGTTTCACACGTCGTGCCCTTCATTGGTGGCGGGCTGCTCGTCCCTGCTAAGCCTGGCGCACCATACCCAGGAGGCGCCCGACTCATTCAAGGCAGAGGCCATCAGGTGCCTGACCTTCTCCAATCCCTCCACATTGGAGTTGGTCGATGCCGACAGGAACCGGAAGCTCGCCGCGAAGAAGTTTGCCGCACCAGGGGTATCGCGTGCCTTCTTAGGTGCCATCTCGAGAGCTGTAGAGGTACATGAGCATGGCGGCAGGGCAGAGTCAGGAAGCTAACAAGCAATAGGGAGGTGAAGTGGCAAAACCCCACTCTGTTTCAGGTCTTTATGGGGGAACCAGACCCCGAGGATCGGTGGCGGTGGCGGGTCGTGTGTCTAACGGACACCGCCTCTAGTCAAGAACACATGGGAGATGTCGGCAGGTGCACGGAAGGACATGCGCTGACATAGTCAGGTGCGGGACCGACACCGGGTGGTCTATTGACTATCTCGCCCCTTCATCGGTAGCATGCAAGGGCAAGCGATCGGGGACTACTGTCGGACTGCTGGCACTAGGGGTACCCCGTCCTGTTAGGTTGCCAAACCCGTGCTGATTTCCCTCATGAGGGATGCGAGGGGCACCACCCTCAGGAGGACATGATGGAGGCAGCAAGGGAAGAAGGACCCCAAGGACGGCCTGCTCCAGATCCACTTTGGTGAAAGGAGACCAATGTGATGCGATGAGGCAGAGGGTACGTCATCGATTACCTTAGTGGCAGGCCACTACCTTCGGTCGGAGCCAGCTCCTGGCCAGACAGGAAAAGGGGAGAACCAAACACTCTCCGGTGTAAGGAATGTGGTGACCCTTCCCGCCCAGCATTTGGGGGGAAGAGGCCTAGCCGACCTATATAAGGATACCTTCTCCTACCTTAGAGGGGGTCGATTGGAGCAATCTGTAACCCTAGCCATTATACCCTCGCGAAGCACCGTGAGCAATACAACCAAGCAGGAGTAGGGGCTTTACCTCCTCACGAGGGTCCCGAACCTAGGTAAAAAACCCATGTCAACCTCTATGTCATGCTCGTGCGCCACCATCCCTGTTGTTGCTGAGAAGCTCAGAATGCGTGTTCAACCCCTCTCAAAATCAGGGCTTCTTGGAGCCCTTGTTCCTTGATAGGACACTTTCTCTGATGCTGACCTTCTAGATTTGTCCAGTTAATTGCATGCTAGACAACTAGAACTATTTCGCCTAAATTTCAGTGAGATTATTTATTACTTAAGGTTAATGATGCAAAAAGGATGCAACAGTACCGACCTATCTGTCTACTTAACGTTAGTTTTAAAATCTTCACCAAAGTAGCAACAACCATGCTGAACATAGTAGCTGACAATGTGGTTTGTCCTTCTCAGACTATTTTCATGCAAGGACGCAACATTCTAGATGGAGTGGTTATCCTTCATGAAACAGTACATGAACTACATAAGAAAGAGTTGAATGGGGTTATTGTTAAAATCAATTTTGAGAAGGCCTATGACAAAGTAAAGTGGCATTTCCTCCAACAAACTCTCAGAATGAAATGTTTTTTGTAGTGTGGCCTTCTTTAATCCATAGCTATGTGTCAGGAGGTAGTGTATCCATTAAATTCAATGATGATATTGGAAAACACTTCCAGACAAAGAAAGAGCTAAGACAAGGTGACCCATTATCACCAATGCTATTCAATATAGTGGCTAATATGCTAGCAGTCATGATTGCGTGTGCAAAGTATGATGGCCAAATTGAAGGTGTGATTCCTCATCTGGTTGATGGTGGATTATCTATCCTACAATATGGCGATGATACAATTCTGTTTATGGAAAATGGCATAAAAAAGTGGGAAATCCGAAGATAATTCTTCCAGCATTCGAGCAACTTTTGGGTCTGAAAATTAATTTCCATCAGAGTGAATTGTTTTGATTCGAAGAGGCTCAAAATGAGCCCAATCTATATGTCGAGTTATTTTCCTACAGACAAGACCGGTTTCCAATTAGATATTTGGGCACACCGATTCATTATCGAAGGCTCACAGATACTAAATAGAAACTTGTTGGGGAGAGATTACAATTAAGATTAAGTAGTTGGAAAGGTAATTTGTTATAGTTGTGGTGGGGAAGATTGGTTCTCATTAACTCAGTACTAAGTAATATGGTATCCTATATGATATCCTTCTTTCAACTACCAAAAAGTAGTTTTAAAACAATTGGATTACTTCTGGTCAAGATTCTTTTGGCAAGGTGACAATAAGAAAAGGAAATATAGATTGACTAAGTGGAGTGTAGTTTACCATCTCAAAGACCTGGGTGGGCTAGGTATTCATGATCTCGAGTTCCAGAATTTGGCCCTCCATGGTAAATGGCTCTTCAAGTTACTTACTGAAGATGGGATATGGAAAACTCTCCTTAAATGAAAATATGTTGGCTCGAATGCTTTATCCTAGGTATATTGGAAACCTAGTGATTTACATTTCTTGGCTGGTCTAATGGCTACGAAGACACATTTCTTCCGTGTTGGATCTTTTTCAATTAAGGATGGATCAGAAATATGTTTATGGAAGGACAAGTGGCTAGGCAATGCTACACTCTAGGAATAGTATACTGCTTTGTATGATATTGTTCATCATAAATGTGATACAATCGCCATAGTTTTGGAAATTTTTCCTCCAAATGTGATGTTCAGAAGAGATTTACTTGGTCCCAGACTGGCTTCTTGGAATTCCTTGCTTTACGCTTGGCTTTAGTCCATTTAACACCTGCACCTGATGAATTTCGTTGGAATCTACACGGGAATGGTAAATTCTCGATTGACTCTATGTATACTAGTCTAGCCAAGCATACAAGTTGATAATAATAGAAAATTTTAGGAGATGAAGATACTGCTAAAGATCAAAAAAATTGCATGGTATCTTCGTCGTGGGGTTATCTTTACTGAAGACAACATTGTTAGGAGGAATTGGCATGGGAGTACAAAATGTGTATTTTTTCATCACGATGAGCCAAACAAATATTTGTTCGTCCAATACAATTTTGCCCGTTCTATATGGTCAGTCATCCAAGTAGCTTCAAACTTTTCTCCACCTCATAGTATTGCCAATATTTTTGGGAATTGGCTACATGGTATAGACCACAAGTACATAATCTGACTTAGGGTGGGAGAGATTGCCTTTATTTGGTCATGTGGCTATGTAGAAATGATAAAGTATTTAATGAAAAAATACTTTTGGCTTGCATGTTATCATCAGTGTACCCATTTATGGTGGTTTATACACGCCTAGGGGACACACGAGAGACTTTTTACCCAACATGGATTGTAGCGTAATCTGCAGAATGTCTCTCCACCAGTTTAGGTGTCTGTAGAGATTCACATAGGGAAAATAAAAAAATTGGCCTATAAAAATACCAAGATCGAGATATTGAGAAAAAACTAATCGATTGGATCTAGACCTTACCAATTAATGCAGCAGAGAGAAGGCCATTTGTGAGAACTTGTTTGAGGATCAAAAGTTGGATCCCTCTTCTAGTATCTAAACATACATGGTCGGTCGCTGATTCGGAAGAGTTTAGCCGTTCAGAAAGAAGATTTACTGGAGACTACCGCGACCTTGTTGCAATGTGGAGAGAGAACTCTTTGGAGGGAGAGGGCAGCAACCAAAAGAAGGATGCCTTTGGGACTGCCTTATCCCTCTCTTTATAGAGTAGGATGGGAGGGGTGTTGGGAGCCCTAGGGAATCCTAAGTGGTCCAGCTGCCACAACCCTAGCTGCCCCCAGACCTATCCTTCCATGTATGGGGGAGCCTATATGGGCTACACTACTTAGCGCATGGCATATGTGGGCTTCCCCATATGGACCCCTCTATTATTTCTATTAAATAATGTATTATAAAATATTAATTTCATAATTAATAATATGTTCTATGAAAACCTTGAGAACAATTCCGATTCTCCTCTGAAACTATTTCAAACTTTTAAATGAATTCTGATTTCCATTTCAAACTCATTTCAGTGTTACTCCCTCACTCATCTATGCATCTATCACTCAAAAAATGAATGACTGCTTAAGAGTGTGACCCTGCATGTTCGATAATATGCAGACATGAACCAAGAACCCTTTTCTGATCGAGAATAATGAAATAGGGGCATGTAGACATCCATATTGACTCCTACATATAGATGAATAATTGATCCAACCTATTGTATCTCTACATTTCTCCTTTTTCTTCACAATACATAATAAAACCCGAGGAAGGATATTTAGGTATCCATGTGAAGCAGAACTTTGATCACTATATCAAGTTATCATCGTTACCAGTTTGTTCTCTTTTCCCGTTTTTGTAATATGATGTATCTATGATAGAATCACACTGTGTCTAGCTAGACGATAATAGATATCATAATACTGAGAGGGCCCGTAGAGTATCTATCCATCATTGTAGTAGAAAATCCTACTCTATCATGTCCCTATACATACATTTCTGAAGTACCTGAAGATCAATGTCATGACAACCTGTTAAAGGTAATGTCTGATGATATCCAAAGTAAATCTTCTAGTATGAAGGTACACTATATTCTCATGGTCAAAGGATGTATATTTGCAAAACAACGATAACAAAAACAAAGAACTAGTGAACAAAGTAATCTCGTCGTATATCGTGGATGGGTATGTTGAACATCATTATTCTGCCAACAATATGCTCTCATTGTTGTTGGCATCCTTGTTACTATGATTATGAAGGCAGAACAATTGTGCGACACATGAGGTAATCTTTGTTATACTACGAACTATTTTTGGGTTTATGTTTTCACCCATGCTTACGAGTTTACCTCTAAATCTCATATTCAGGAATTAGAAAAAATATAGCATAGAAGTATATACAATAAATCGTCAACTTAGGAATAAACAATAACACTTTATTGATGCCTCTAGGGCATATTCCATTCAAGGTCATGAAGGATATATGCCCTACAGACAAATAATAAAAGGGTTTTATTATCATATCTAATTAGTTCATAATAACTTTATATCATGCCATAACTATATCAAGCAAAAACATTGATACAAGTGTGGTATATAAACAAACCTAGGTCCCTACTAGCCTCTATTCAACTAGTTCATTGGGAAGTTGATGATCAAGGTTTCCTGATCATGCTGATATGAGAGCAAACTGACAATGAAGTCATATCATTTGGAATGACATGGTGGACATTTCCCACCAATGGTTGTTGCAACACGATCATGTCACTTAGTTCTAGTTGCAATTGGGTATCGGAGGATTGCTAATCACAGTTACCAGAGGATTGCTTTGACTGCATCAACCGTCATTTTCGTGACTGGGTGACCATAAAGGTGCATATTGGGTATCCAAAGGGGCATGTTGAGGCATATGCATCAAGATCAGGATTTGTTCTCCTATGTGACGGGAAGATACACTAGGCCCACTCGGTGAATTACATCCATAAGCTCCGCAGTGCATGACTAGGTCATGGGATGGAATTTCACGTGAACGAGTAAAACACTACTTGTAGGAAATGAGATTGAACAAGGTATCATGATACCAATGATCATATCTCAGACAAGTCTTATATCACATAACAAAGGGAATTCGACATACCGTTTAAGGTTCGACATGATGGTGATTCGTGGAGTGCATAGGGGTCAACACGGGAATCCCGATCCTGCTGTTGATCATTGATTGAGATCATGTCTATGACATTCCCGAACCATATGGAAACACGCTTAAGGGCACTATGATGCTTGGAGATCCTCCTGTAAGATGGAATCATAGAAGAGATCGTTCCAGATAGATCTGAAGTTGTTCGGATAAAGAAAGAAGGAAAGTGACCGAAAGGAGTTTTAGATAAATAGCAATTTATAATATGCATTTATTATATGTTAATTGTGAATTAACTTATACTAAATAAATATTTAAATTAATATTTGTGGGCATCTTCCACTATAGGGCCAATTCCCCGAGGGAACTAGCCCAGTACGGAAGACACCCAAATTAGGTAGAAAAACAGCAGCTCATACTGCCGTTGGGCCGCCTGACTGTCCCATGCGGGTGAGCCAGCACTAGGTGCAGCTTAGGAAGGCAATAGCTGAAGGGTTCCGCAGTAGAAAACAAAAAAAATCCTACGTTGGAACCTCCTAAACTGCCCAAGATCTATCTATGTAGTAATGCGGTAACGGCCGAGTATACATAATACATACCCTTGTAGACCATACGCGGTTAATGTTCCGAGGAGAACAAGGTTGAACTAGTCGAACTTGTAGCCGACCTCAAGGTGATGAAGCTCCTCGCATGTCACCCCTTGCTCCTTCTTCATCGTGCAGCATCTCTGGCTCACAACATCCAAGGTGCCTCAAGTGAGGCCCCTTGTGGTTTCGTACACATACAGTGTACGATGACGACCTCCGACTCATTGATCCCTGCCGGGAGTGCGGAAGTAGATCTCTGGCTTGGAATCCCTGCAACGCAATGCGTGCAGCAGGTGCGGTGTCTCTTGCATGGACAGTCCTTACTTGGGACTGTGCCAACGCATGGATATGAGAGAGGGAGGGAAGAAGAAAGTCAACCAAAGGACTTCTCCAAATATTGGTGTGTCAAATCCCACCCATGGGCATCCCTTTATATAGGGGCATGTTTGTTTGCGGTACCAAAGTTCCCGGGCGAGTGCACCGCGGTACCTAAGTTGCCTGAAATTGCCGCGTTTCGAAATGTTGGGCCGCCAACTACCGAGAGGGGCCATTTCGAGGTAAACTAATCTCATCCTACCAAATCTAAACATTCTGGGAAACTGCCCTATGAAGTAGACGGTCGGGACCCCCATGTCAGTAATATTTCCATGATGCGAGTGCCAACGCGGCGACCACGTTGGCAAAATGAGGGACCAAAGGAGCATGGTGTGTTGACCAAATTCAGAAATTCAGTCCCTCCCTCCTTTCGCATGAACCCTAGCACCGGCGGCATCGAAATCCCCTCTCCAACCAGAATGATCTCTTCAGGCATTTGAATTCTAGCGCCTACTCGCTGGTACCGAGCTCTAATGCCAAATGTCGTGCCAGCCGTTGTGACGATCTAGCCCGCCTCTACCAACGATGAGCTGAGCAGCACGAAGGATGGCAGATCCTATTGCCGATGAAGAAGTACTTCTGGCTAATTGCGGGTGAGCTACTCTGATCTTTGCTATTCGCACTACCTATAACTGCTAGCTGGCTATTGGCATTATAGAGATAGATCGAACCTAGAATTATTTTCTAGCATGACGCTGACAAAGAATTCTTCTCTTTTATCGCCAATTTTCTGTCTAGTAGGATCTCCGCTGAACCCAAATACACGGTTACGGTCACCCTCTGCGGCTACCACATTAAATTAGCAGATGGGAAGAGCAAGTGGAATCAAGCTTGCTGTCTGAAGATGGAAGTAGCGCCTGTTCAGTTATGCACTATCCCTGGTATGGTTCCTACTGTGCATGAACTTGCTGAAATGGGGCCAGAGCAGACGGCACGGTTCAGCTTCATTGATGAACGGGGCTTCACGGTTCCTATAGCGTGTGACAGTTAGCTAATTGGGTTGATGAAACAGTTTGATGGGCTTCGCGTGGTTATGCTGATTTGTAACATACTGGATGTGGAAGCTCCTGCTACTGGGAGTCACCCAGCTATTATTGGACACGGTGGTCTAACTCGAACCCCTGCTATTGTTGAGCAAAATGTGGTTCCTCATCCGTGACATGCTTCTGTCAGGCAACCTCCTCGTAGGAGTCATCGTATTGCCATTGTAGAAAACTCTGCTCTGGAATCTGCTGGTACTAGTCATCCCTGTGGTGTTGTTGCTCTGGCTGCTGCTGACCCAATCCATGCCGCTGTTGAGCAAACTAAGGCTTCCAGAGGCTGCCCCGTTGTTGTTGCCAAGACCGCTGCCTTGTGTACTGCTCCTCCTCAACACCGTGCTCAAGTTGTGCCAACCCGTGCTCTGGAATATGCTGGTATTGGCATTCCCTGTGTTGTTGTTGATCTGGACGCTGTTGACCCAATCCCTGCCACTGTTGAGCAAACTAAGGCTTCCGGAGGTTGCCCCTCTATTGTTGCCAAGGTTGCTGCCTTGTGTTCTCCTCGAAACCGTGCTCAGGTTCAGCGAGCTGCTGGTCTGGATCTAGCTCATGGTCTAGACTCTGCTAGCACTCGAAACACTATTGTTGTGGGAACTGCTCCTAATCGTCGATGGTATGGCAGTAGCTGATCCTATTGTGGCTGCCGTTAGCGGGGGCCCTGCCTGTCCACCATGTATTGTAGCTCCCGCTGCTAAGGGCCCTCGCCTTGCTCTTGGTCCTGGTACTTCCACCGAGGTTGATCCAGCTAACGATGACACTGGTGATGGCGATGGTGGCATTGTGGCTAGGTCTGATGGTGCCGCTCCACCTCTCGAACCTCTTAGAGGTTTCTATCCTGCAGAACCTGATGATGGCAAAGTAATCGTTCGTATAGGTGTCGCGGATTATACTGCAAAATTAGATGATGGCATAGAAAAATTCTATGATGAGTTTGATGTAATCCTTGGCAGATACGATCTTGAAGTGGTAGAGTTATCTGAACTGATGGTATAATTACGTGTGAAGGTGCTGTGGGTGTCCTCTCAGGTAGCACGTTTGGTATATTTTGGTAACAGGAGCAAAAGGGTTATCGAAGTGAAAGATACCAGGGATTTAGTCGTACCGTTTACAAGGAAACATTATAGAGGTGAAGTGTACTTCCACTTGATAGTGCAAATGGTTGGAGAGGAATTTGATTTCGACAATAGAGATGATGGACTTGTAGAAGGCATGCGTGACCTGATCCATGGCATCACTGGGGCTGGTGCAACTGAGTGTAGCTTCAAACACAGGAGAGTATTACAAAGGAGCGTCATAAAGAGGAGAAGGAAGAGCATCCCCAGAAAGGGAACCCCGAAGAAGAACATCACCAAGGAGACCACGCCAAAGAAGAGGACGCCCAAGAGTCGCACGAAAACAAGGCACCACGCCGCAGAGTACACCCCTGAGATCCAGTCAAAATTCCACACCGAGCGGTAGTAGCAAAAACGCTAAGAGGGCTAGCACGGTGGTGAACACTCCAAGGAGTGGTAGCAAAAAGGCGAAGATGGCCAGCACGGAGGATACCACACCTAGTGGGAGTAGAAAAAAATGCTAATTTGGAGCGGAACATGCCGCTGAGGTCAGGCAATAATGCCAGCACGAAGGAGAGCACGCCCAATAGTAGCAGCAAAAGGGCTAATTTGGAGCGGAACACGCCGCTGAGGTCAGGCAATAATGCCATCACGAAGGAGAACACGCCCAATAGTAGTAGCAAAAGGGCTAATTTGGAGCGGAACACGCCACTGAGGTCAGGCAATAATGCTGGCATGAAGGAGAACACCCCCAATGGTAGCAGCAAAGAGGCTAATTCGAAGAAGAACACACCGTAGAGGTCAGACAATAATGCCAGCATCCTGGAGCCAACACCCGTGAGGGGAGGCAGGAAGGAGATCACACCCAAGAGCGGCAGCAAAAAGCCTAGTTCGATGGGGAATGGAATGCAGATGTCAAGCCCTACTGATACCATCAGGAAAGATTACATCAGGAAGGAGGATGTACATAGGAAGAGCAAGAGGGTTGATGACTTGAAAATGGGGCGACAAATATAATTATAATTTGAATTGCGGTTCATACTTCCGGAACTCATATATTTATATAGAAATTCCGTTAATTACATCTCCAAAGAGAAAACCCCTGATTAAGAATTCCAACATTTCTAATATATAGGATTACATCATGACTATTACAAAAAGATGAAATAAAAAAATCTTCTCATGGTCGATGACGAACTCCAGCTCCGAGAACTTGAAGTTTATTCGTGTGCACATATATATCATTTGGCATATTTTTCTAGCGTGCTTCATTTGTTTCACCACCGCATACACATAGTGTAGTAATGCAGATTTGATTTAGCTAGACATGTTAATTTCATCGTACGTTTGATACATATGACACATGAACTTGTACTAGTATTAGAAGTACAAGATGTATTCACATATATATATGGAATATTCTATTTATTTTGTTGGCTTCCAACATAAATTAATTTGTGAGGTTGGTTAATTTTGATTAACCGACTTGAGAGCATCAGGAACGATGAATGCAATTTTGGCCCTAACACATGTACATGACCTTTCTACATGCATGGCTATACATATTTAGCTTTTCATATTTATTTTAGTACTAAATAAATATAGTACAAATTAATCTTGGAACCGATTTCATTTTGGATCATTCACACACCACCTGGCATGCGTATTTTAATATCTCACTTGTATTACTACTAACATCGCGTAACACTAATTGATGTCCGCGAGCAGCGTAGCCAAGCAGAGTTTTCATGACACGATTTGATGATTTTGAAACTAGCCTACAATGTGATATGAGACAGTTTCAAAGGAATTATATGCACACTATATGGGTATGCATGTTTAATACCTTACTTGTATTACTACTAACATCATGTAGTACCAATAGTGTAAGCAAGGGAATTTTTATGACATGATTTAATGATTTATCCTATAATATAATATGATATGAGGCATATTTTATTATGATTTATTTCACTTGTATTACTACTAGCACCGCATAGCCATAAATGCATGCGAAAAGTGTAACCAAGATAAAGTTTTGTTTTCTTCATCTTTGTATTACTACTATCATAGCATAAAATGCCCGTAGCGTAACCAAACAAGAAGTATATTTTATAATTTAGTTAGCATATTCGTATGCATATTTTTCACAAGCATAATGCTATGCCAATTTCTACTTATTTTCGCTTATATCCTACTCAAAGGAATGATATCATTTGACTTGTTCATATCCATTTTTAAGACTGACCCAAGAAGATTTTTATGGGATATTTGTACTAATATAATTCTCTAGAATTGTTTCCACGTATTGGGACCGAACCAAGGAACGATGTTTATGCACACGTTTCATCCTGGTCTGTATTGCTAAAGGGACCAAATCAAGAGATGAACATCATGAAAAAAATATATGCCAATATACTCTTTGGTATGTACCATAATGGCCGAACCAAGAGTGATAATTTCAGAGCAGATGAAGCAATCACATGGTTTGTACCACGATGGCCGAACCAAGGACGTGAGATTCAGTAGAAATAAGAAGGCTCTTCGATCTGTACTCATGGCCAAATCGAAAGCTAAGAAAGAGGATAAAGAGGGAGGCCATTTGGTTTGTACGCATGACCAGACCAAAGGCTATAGCGAAATCATGAATCCCACCTTGTCTTGAACGCCGGAGTGCTCCTTCTTGTTTTCTTCTTCTTTTGTTACAATGGTTGATTGCTGTGGTGTGGACATACCAGAGCAGAGCGATGATTGTATGATGGAGCGATCGAAAAAATGATGAGCGATGTGTTCGGCGGGATGTGTGTGCGCGATGATGGCGTCTGATGTGAGCGATCGATCCTCCTTTGTGAATGAATGACCTGGCCTATTTATAGAGGATGGGGGCTCCGTGCGCCTCGTTGCCGTGCAGATCGTGCAGGCGAACGTGGGAGCGTCGTCCAAAACGTGGGCGTGAAGGAAGTTGCAGCAAGCGTGCTCCTCTAAATCCCGTTCCGTGGGCGTGGACTGGGTCAGGTTGCGGGTCTTCTACATAGAAACCGCATGCATCGACATGGGCTGGATAATTACCCAAATATTATATTTATTAATTAGCAACGGTGCCATAATTTCCATGCATGCAGGAGCTTTTGATTTGGCCGATGTGGAGAGCCTAGTACGTGCATTTTCTAGTTTAGTTTGCATGCACGATTTAGTTAAACACCACTTTGACTTGGTGTCTTTTCTTTAAAAAGTTATATGCAACTTTTTTTAGTAAGCCATTATAATTATTTAAGCATTTCGGTAGCTTAATTACGGAGAGCCAAATTTATATGTCCATACATTAGAGGGGAAATTTATGTGCATATATAATATTCGCGTTGATTATTTTAATGTGCAAAAGCAAGTATTTTCGACTCGCACATGCACAAATATTTGCCAATGATTAAATATCTGCGACTGACGTGTTTGTCTCCGCCGATCATAGTCATTGGTTATTTGAAACGATTTTCACTGTTATTATTTTGTATTATAACAAACTCTTTCATTTTGAAATACCTTATCATATATTTTTCACACTCCTATTTATTTTGGTCAAAATCGATGATCAACTACTTAGGCAATTCATAAATAAAGAGTATGCAACTAAGTTTACTTAATAGTCATTTTAAGCTATGAAGAGATTCCAACTCAAAAATAATAAACAACATGAAACATAAACATAAGCAACATTGCCATGCTCATAACAAGGTATGATAGAGTGGTATCTCGCTTGTCTTTGATTGTAGAGCAAACATAAATGCCAAGGCACCTCTGAAGTTCAGGTGAAGACTAGAAGTAAAGATATCAAAGATACAAGCATCAAAGTCATGACACAATTAATCAAGTTTTGAGACAAACATATTATACTAAGAATGACAACCATGCTCTCAAGAAAGTGCTCATAGAATATGTGGTGACTCAACAAGGGAATGAAAAGGTTTTGAAAAGGTTGAAAGGCTTCCAAATGCTGAAAGTATGGTACTCATTAGCTTTGAGCTCTCATTGCTCCTATCATAAGCATCTTCAAATGGTTAAGGTGAAAGTGAGGTCCAATATGAGTTATATGCTTGACAAACTATAAACTAGAAATCTCATGTCCCTTGAGTATGAGGGCCGCTCTCATGCTACTCAAATTTAGTTACCGGTAAGTTCTTGTCATAGTAAATACATGCGTATCATAGAGAATCGCCAATGGGGTACCCTTTGCCCGATGATACGGAAGAATCCCCATATCAAAATGACAAGGCAAGCAAACAACGAGCATCTCAACAATCTTCTTATTTACCATGGGAAAATGGTGCTTTTTTCTCTCTATCCTCTTTTCTCATCATCTTTTTTTCTTTTTCTCAATAACTATCTCTCTCTTTTTTTATAAGAAGAATGCTTCATAGATTGATCATTATGGTTACGCTGCAGGTTTCCACCATGATTAGGCATCGATTCGACCGGCGGCCTAGGCATTTCTCTAACACACATACATAAATCCATGGACTTACAAGCTCCCTTTTTATTTCACACCGACGACATCCGTAAACAAAAGAGCATGATATCAACGGGGTATATATTTACAGGTGTTGAAAGCATTCCCCGTGACAGCACGATTCTGCTAATTCCCAACCTATAATTTGCAAGCATATAACTTTCATGGACAGTCACAACGGTTCAGGTTTATTAAGTGCAAGAAATAAAGTGTGCCATCAAGTTCATGAGAGCTTTACTAACTAACTTTCTCATAACAAGCAAACATTTTATTTGGAAGAAAACAAGGCATATTGAATATGCACAGAATAGCAAATCATGGTAATAGGTAGGCATGGTGGACACTTTCGGGAATATTGGTTTTGCAGAGTTGGAAACACGACTAGAGCTCATACTCAGTGCAAGTGAAGACTAGCAATAGTAAGGGAGCGACAAACGAGAGAGCAATAATTGCCATAATCATGCTTGCAACAAAGCATGACTAATCATGGCATGGAAGTGATTCAAGACCTCTGAGGCAAAATAATTCATTGAGGCTTAACTGACTGTTTTAGTCATATACATGTGTGAGCATGTGCCAAGTCGATTCAAGTGAAACATTCAGAGGAGGATACCACAATGTCATACAAAGTTATGAATAGAACAATGCAAGCAAACATTCATATAACATGCTACAAACCATTAGCAAGATGGAGCTAATCATAAGAAAGAAAGAACTACTAAGCATCCATAAATAACATACACCTTACATGAACAGACTAAGCATGCCCACAATGATGAGTATATGTACAAAAATGAAAACAAAATAGAGTTTGTTACCAGCCTCTTACCACACCTCATGTTGTCATTAATCCTCATTATTGCACTTCACTTGTGTGGCTTGAATAATAACATGAAACCAAATTCCACTGAGGACTGCTAAACCCTGCAATGAACATCACAAAACCAAAGAAGAACAACAAATATTTTTGGTGTTTTTGAGTTTTAAAGGCAAGAGAAAAAAGGAAGAATAACCAAAGCGAAATCTATTGGGTTTTTCGAATAGTTCAAACAAAGCAAAAAGGAAAAAGCAAACCAAGGCAAAAAGAAAAAGAAGCAAACAAAGAGAAACAACGAAAATATTTTTGGTCTTTTTGAGTTTTAGAAAGCAGAAATAAAGAAAGAACGAAAACTAAAAAGAGAACGAAACATGGATATACAAAGTACCGACTGAACATGATATGTAGATGAGTGTGGTGTCGGTGTACCTCCCTGATGACCCACAAGTATAGGGGGTGTATTGCAGTATTTTCGATAAGTAAGAGTGTCGAACCCAACGAGGAGCAGAAGGTGCTGGCTAGTGGTATGGATCAGGAATTCTCTACAAATACTTAGCAAACGGAATTCTCTGCAAAGTACGAGTAAATAAAAGACAGTAGGAATAAATGCAACAAGTGGCCCAATCCTTTATGCAGCAAAGGACAAGCCGGTTGTATTACTTCAAATGACCAAACGTCCTTCAAGTGCTTTCGCTTCATATAGTTGATTAATCTTCTTTAGCTTGCTAAGTGTTGTGTGGGTCAACCTGTGCTAATGTACCACCTCATTCAAGACTAATACATACTTGTGATTATACCCCTTGCAAACATCCGTAAGTACAAGAATGTAATTAAGGTAGAAACCTAACCACGGCTTTAAACTCTAAGACCCTTACGTCCCTTGTGCAATGGTTTCCTAACGGGGGTTCCGGTTTCTGTCACTCCGGCAACCCCTATGCTTAGTAGCCAAATACACAATGCATTCCCCTAGGCCCATATAGGTGAAGTGTCAGGTAGTCGACGTTCACATGACACCACTAGAAGAAGTACACCACAACTTAAATAACAATCTATTGAATCTCTCTCAACACAACTCCACTACTAACAACAAGACTTCTCCCATGTCCTCAAGAACAAAACGAACTACTCACAAGACATAATATGGATCATGATCAGAGATGGCATAATGATGTATAACAATCTGAACATAAACAATAATTTAATGGTTCACTCAATAGCATCAACTACAAAGAGTAATCAACACCGGGAAAGTTTCCCCTATGAACTAATGCAAGATTCAACTCAATTGTTACAGCAATATGGAGATGGTGATGAGGGTGCTGATGGTGATGATGGTGGTGATGGTGGTGATGATGATGATCCCGATGAAGTCCAGCTTGATGGTGGTGTTGATGGAGACGATCTCCCCTCCCCGGGAAGGAATTCCCCCGGCAGAAATCTGTCTACCGGAGAGATCTTTCTCTCTCGGTGTTTTCTGCCCCGCAGAGGCGGCGGAATCTTTCTGTGGTGGCTCCCCGAGTCTTAGGGTTTCAGGAGGATGATATACGCTAGAGGAGAGAGGCTGGAGTGGGCCAGGGTGGCCAAACCACCTCTAGGCGCGGCCTAGGGCTGCCCACGCCATGGGGTGGTGTGGGCCCCCTATGGCCCATCTCCACTCCATCTTCTGGCTTCCTTAGTCTTCTGGAAAAATAGGATTTTCCGTATATTTTTCTGGATTTTCTGATCTTCGCGAATTTTGCCTCCAAACAGCACCTTTTCCATCAGAATCCTGACTGAAGCGGTCCATGCTCCAAAAGTCATCAACCATGCAAAAATAGATGCAATAACATAAGTATCACCTCTCAATACGAAATATATAAATGAATAATACTGAATTAAGACATAGAATATTGATGTAAAATGGACGTATCACCCCCCCAAGCTTAGGCTTTTGGCCTAAGTGGGTATCAATCCCAAGCTGGCCAAGATGGATCTCCTCCATAGTACGGCGAGGAGGTGCCCTCGTCCTGATACAAGCTCGAGGACGCCCCACCGTAGTGCGCAGAATAGTCATAAGAATGCACGTCCTCCTAGTGCTGCCTATGGAAACCAAACAAGCAGAGCTTCTCATCCACCTCCTCCTTAGGTCTCTTGTAAATACTGAACAAAGTGGATTCTGGCAAAGGAATTTCCCTCTTGTCCCCATCAGTAAACAACATCCTGTATACTAAACCCTCCGTATTAGAGTCAGCAGTAACAAAGTTTTGCGTTTTCATAGCAGCAAGATCAAGCCTTTGTGGTGCCAACACAGTGTCATTATGATTCACAGAGAGTTCTAAAGCAGCAACCATGCGTGAGGCAATAATGCCCCCATAAATAGGTCCCCTAGCGGCTAGGCAGCGAGCAATGAGAGAGCCAAGATTATACTTGGTATCATTATTAAGTGCAGCAGCGAGGAAGGCTAAATTGATAATTAGAAATATTACTAGTGTTCTCCCTACCAAGAATGCTAGTGGCAAGATAATTAGCAAAATATATAAGAGCTAGGAGTTGAATGTTCCTTATCTTCCCGCGCTGAGCTACGCGGTCATCGTCATTTGTCACACTTCAGTAGAGCTCCAGCAAATCAGCGGGTCGACCTTGGATCTTCTTCACTGTCCCAGTCATTCCTATGCCTATAATGCTGTAAAATCTTTCCAATGACATGGTAATAGGCTAATTATAAATCCTGAATGAAACAGTTGACTGATAAGGGGTGTTAGTGAAAACGAAACTCTCAACGAAAGTTTTGGTGAGCACGGCATATTGCTCACTCTCATCCTGCATGTAAGTGGTCAAACCGACCCTTTGAACCAGTAGTAAGAAATCATCGAGGATACCTGCAGCTTGCAAAAAGGTAAAACAAGGGAAGGCAAATGCGTGAGCATCTCCCTCATCTCCTTCATTGCCAAAGTGTGGTGCAATAAGATCCTCATTGTATGATGGCCTAAACTGAGAGGCTGATCTTGAGGGCCTTGCTCTTCTAGGTGTGTCCCTCTCAAATATTTCTCCAAAAGTGTGGTTGTTCATCTTTGATATTCTGAAATTTAAACATCCATTATACAAGTGATTGCAAAGTGAATACATAATGAAGGGAACTACTCATAGGGACCTATAAGAGGCCTAAACATGCATTAAAACAATATCTCTAAGCATTGAACAAGCTTACAAGATCTCATAACTTGTCACCTACAACAACAAAATACTCAAGATATAAACCACTAAACACAAATCTACTTGGACAAGCGGAGGAGTCACATACCGGAGAATAAATGCTCCAAATTTCAGCAGCAAAGATGGGCTGAGCAAGGAGATCGAAAATCGTGGACAAGAACAGCAAGAACGCGATTTCGAGCAATGAGCTGGTGTTTTCTTGGGAGAGAGAAGGCAGTGGCAAGTGAGAGAGTGAGTGGAGGGCCAGGGGTGGCCCACACCATAGCTAGGCACTCCCCTAGGGTGGCCACGCAACCAGGTGGTGTACCTGCCTGGTGGCCTCCCCTGGGTCACTCCAGGCACTTCTCTTCCCCTTTTTTCATGTAAAAATTTAATATGAATTTTCTGGAATTTTTCGAGACACTTTATTTTTTAGCAATTTTCAGGTATTGATGAATGATTTTTCTGGCAGAAAGATGTTTTTGGAATGATGCAATGACAAAACAAAAATAAAACTTCAGAAGTTCTAAGACACTCTAATAGGCAAGCAACTAGCAAAACAAAAAGTAAACTAAGCGAAGCAAAAATTAAAATGGATAAAATAAAAGTAAGCGAAGCTAATCGCGGTGAAAACATTGTTTTGTTCATTAAAATCCCTTAGTTAACAAGGTTGATCAGGTATTGTTACCAAAACAATTTTCTATGAAACAAAACTTTGTATTCCACTAATGATTATGTTACCTCAACTTTGATAGCAATGGACCCAATCATAATAGTTTCATATTTTTCTCGTGGTATGGGATAATTTCTCCAACTTGGATGCCCTCAACATGTTCAATTGAATTTAAATTATAAGTTCTATCAATCTTCTTGGGGAACTAGACAGTATGCTCCTTGTCATTAACATTAAAAGTCACCTTTCCTTGATTACAATTAATAACAGCTCCTGCAGTATTAAGAAAAGGTCTCCCAAGAATAATAGACATATTGTCATCTTCAGGCATTTCAAGCACAACAAAATCGGTTAATATCAACAATTATGAGCCACTTGAACAGGTACATCGTCACATATACCAATAGGAATGGTAGTAGATTTATCAGCCATTTGCAAATATATATCAATTGGTATTAGTTTTTCGAATTGAAGTCTCTTATAGAGAGAAAAAGGCATAACACTAACTCCTGCTCAAAAATCACACAAAGCAGTTCTAACATAACTATTTTTAATAGAGCATGGAATAGTTGGAATCCCTAGGTCTCCAAGTTTCTTTGGAACCTTACCATTAAAGGAATAATTAGCAAGCAAAGTATAAATTTCTTCATTAGGGATCTTCCTTTACTAGAGACAATATCCTTCATATACTTTAAATAAGGAGGCAATTTAATAGCATCAGTCAAAGGTATTTGCAAAAATAATGGTTTCATTCACTCACAAAACTTACTATAGTGTTCATCTTCCTTTGACTTGTGTTTCTTATCAGGGAAAGGCATAGGTTTTTGGACCCAAGGCTCTCTTTCACTACCATGTTTCTTTGCAACAAAATCTTCTTTAGTGTATTTAGTATTCTTAGTGTGTCTTTTAGGTTCTTATTCAACTTTTTCTTTATCAGGAGCATCATTTTCCTCATTACCACTTTCAGTTTCAGCATCAGAGACAAATATACTATTAGGATCTTTAGCAGGTTCAGAAGACTCTACAATAGTTTTATGTTTCTTTTTCCTTTTCTTAGGAGTATTACCACTATTTTCAATTTGTTGAGAATCTTGCTCAATTCTTGTAGGATGCCCCTCAAGACATAGAGGATCCTGGGTAGCAGCACCTCTTCTAATTCTAATTTCATAAGCATGTTTTTCTCTAGCAACATTAACTAGCAAGTCTTTTTGTACTTTAATAAGCTGATCAATTTGAGTTTGAACCATTTGGAAATGTTTAACAAGCATTTTAACATCACTAGAGGTTCTTTCTACAATATCTTTTAATTCAATAATAGCTCTGGAGCTTTCCGTTAAGTGATTTTGCACCCTTTTATTAAAATTATCTTGCTTAACAATAAAAACATCAAATTCTTCTAAGCATTGATCAGGAGGTTTAGAGTAAGGAATATCACCTTCATCAAAATGTTGGAGATAGTGTACCTCAATAGTGGACGAGTGGGAGATTAGCTTACATAATTCTTCTATAGGAGGTAAATTCTTGACATCTGCAGCTTTAATTCCCTTCTCCTTAAGAGATTTCTTAGCTTCCTTCATCACTTCATCATTTAGTTCAATAACTCCCCTCTTCTTTGATGTTGGTGTTGGTGTTGGCTCAGGCACAGTTAACTCAGGTGTAGTTGTCTCAGGTATAGTTGGTTCAGGAGGAGTCCAATCTTCATAACTCTTGATTATTTTAGCCATTAATTCCTCAGCTTCCTTGGGAGTCCTATTGCTGAAAACACAATCAGCACAACTATCCAGGTATGTCCTAGATTCTTTAGTTAGTCCATTATAAAATATATCAAGAAGCTCATTTTTAGGTAACGGACATCCATCCTGTGCATGAATCAAAGCACAAAACCTAGCCCATGATTCAGGCAATATCTCTTTTTCTCCCTGTTTAAAATCAAAAAGTTCCTGCAAAATAGCATGTCTAGCTCTAGTAGGGAAATATTTCTGAAGGAAAGTACTAATCAAGCAATCAGGTCTATCAATAGATCCAGGAGGTAAACTATTAAACCAAGTTTTAGCTTCTCCTTTCAATGAAAAAGGAAAATATCTTAGCAACAAAGTAGGTGTGCATCTTAATATCATCAGAAAATAAGCCACTCATGGTACAAAGCTCAGTCATATGTGCTACAGCACTTTCATTCTTAGTCCCACAAAAAGGTTCTTTCTCAACAATTGTTATGTAAGATAAATCAAGAGAGAAATCATAATCCTTATCTTTAATGTTTATGGGAGATGTAGCAAACTTATCATTAGGAGATAATTTGGGTTTTATAGTACGCCTCTCAAGGAGACTCTTAATAGCACTCCTATCATGGGTGTTTTGACATTCTTTAATAAATTCATCGATCATCTCTATATAACCGTCTTCAATATCATAGCTCTCTCTAGACTTAGGTGAACTGACAGGTGTAGTAGTATCTTCATTACGAGTTTCAGTATTTCTAGCTATAGTTCTAGCAATCGTAGCATCTAGGAAAGGACCTAATGAACCACTTTTATCAAGCATAGTAGAAGTAGCATCATAAGTATCAGAAGTTTAAGATTCAGCAGTAGTAGCAGTATGTGTAGCATGTGTATGTGGTGGTGTAAGGAACTTACTCATAACAGATGGTGAATCAAGAGCAACAGAGGTGTTTAGAACCGTACCTCTCCTTCTAGTGGATGGTAAAATAGCAACCTTGCCATCGCGAGACTTACCCATGATGGATGGATGGCAGCGAACAATAGTGATTCCAAGTGAACTTGATAAATAAAGCTATGCTCCCGGCAATGGCGCTAGAAAATACTCTTGATGACCCACAAGTATAGGGGTGTATCACAGTATTTTCGAGGGAAGTGAAACCCAATTTATTGATTCGACACAAGGGGAGCCAAAGAATATTATAATCCTTAACAACTAAGTTGTCAATTCAGCTGCACATGGAAACAATCTTGCTCATAGTAGTTTATCAGTAGCAACAGTTTTGTAGTAGCAATAGCAAAGTAAACGTAGTAGTAAAAGTAAGGACAATAGTAACAATTGCAGTAAACAGTAGGATTAAATTGCGGTAGGCATAGGGATGGATGGAAGGGCGTTGCATGGACAAGACAATTCATATGACAATCAAGATATAGGGCATTTGCAGATAAATAAGATAAAGCATCCAGGTACTAAATAATCATAGCCATGTGTTCCATATATAGTTATATGTGCTCGCAATGAGAACTTGCACAACATCTTTTGTGCTGCCGACCCGTTTGCAGCGGGGCCTCAAGGGAACTACTGGCAATTAAGGTGCTCCTTTTAATAGAGCACTAGAGCAAAGCATTAGCACTCCGTGAACACATGTGATCCTCACATCAAAGCCATTGATACATTGCAAATGTATCTATAATTTTTGATGTTCCATGCTTGGTTTTATCCACTTTCTTGTGTTTTGTTCCAACTTTGGAGTACTTTTCATATGATTTCTTGGACTAACCTATTAACAAGAGCCACAGTGCCAGCTGCCTGTTTTCTGCTGTTTTTGGTTCCAGGACAGTCCGAAAATGAATATTCTCGGAATTGGACGGGACAAAAGCCAAAGTGCCTATTTTTCCGGAAGTGATCAAGTGCCAGAATACGAGACGGAGAAGGGCCAGGGAGCCACCACACCACCTGGCCACGCGGCCAGGCCTGGCCCATGCCAGGGTGTGGTGTGGCCGCTCCCGGCACCCCCTCGGCCTCCCCTTTCGACTATAAGTTGCCCTCGAGACGAAAACCCTAAGTACCCGATCAAAAATCCACGAAAGAGTCTATAGCCTCCGTCATCTCCATCCCTAGATTGGGAGGGATCTGAAGCTCTTCCCGGCACCCTGCCGGAGAGGGGAATTCACCCTAGAGGCTTTCTTCATCACCATGCAAGCCTCCGGCGTGATGCGTGAGTAGTTCATCCTTGGACTACGGATCCATGTAGTAGCTAGATGGCTGGTTTCTCCTCCTTTGTGCTTTCATGTTTAGATCTTGTGAGCTCCGTTCATGATCAAGATCATCTATTTGTAATTCATACATGTTGTGTTTGCGGGGATCCGATGGATATTGAGATGCTATTTCAGATTGATTATTGATTCTATCATGTCTTTGTTATTTGAGATCTTGCATGCTTTCCGTTGTTAGTAGCTATCTTGGCCAAGTAGATGCTAGCAACTCCAAGAGTTAGTATTTATGCTCGATAGTGGGTTCATGCCTCTGGCAATCTGGGGAAGTGACAGAAATCTCTAAGGTACTAGATGTGTTGTTGCTACTAGGGAGAAAAAAACAATCCTTTGTTCATAGAACAATCGTATTGTTTACTTTACACGCAGTTTATAAAGCAATAATCTGTTGCTTGCAACTTAATACTAGAGGGGGTTCGGATGATAACCTGAAGGTGGATTATTAGTCATAGATGCAGTTGGATGGCGGTCTATGTATTATGTTGTAATGCCCAATCAAGTCTTAGAGTCAAGATGATTAGTATATGCATGTATTGCTTTCTCGGTGTTTGTCAATTGCCCCGCTGTAATTTGTTCACCTAGCATGTTATCTATCTAAGGAGAGCCACCTCTAGTGAACTATGGATCCCGGTCCTTTTCCTTTACATATAATCTACAATCTTTTACTGCTTTGTGTTTACTTTCTGCAAACTTTTACTTCTTTCCATTCGATACGTTTAATCCTTTGTTTTCCGCAAAACACGGTGAGATTGACAACCTCATCGCAAGTTGGGGACAAAGTTCTGTGGTTGTGTTGTGCAGGTCTCCACGTTGCTACTAGCACCGGTAGTGCGCCCTGCCAAAGCTCAGCTAGTAACACCTTTGGGGTGTTTCCTTGCTCCTACTGGTTCGATTAAACCTTGGTTTCATAACTGAGGGAAGACTTGCTACTGTATTCATCGTACCTTCCTCTTGGGTTTCCCAACAAGCTCTACGTCGAAAGTCGAGCGCATCAGCCATTCCCTCCGGTTATCCCGATTGCTGTCACTTCAGGGCCTTTGGTTCCGGACAACAATATGTGTATACAACTTGCAGGTAAGACCATAAACAATACTATCATAATGAATCAATAACATGTTCAGATCTAAAATCATGGCACTCGGGCCCTAGTGACAAGCATTAAGCATAACAAGTTGCAACAAAGTCAAAAAGCACCAATAATAGATACTAGGCACCATGCCCTAACAATCTGATGCCATTACATGAACGATCTCATCCAATCCCTACCATCCCCATAGCCTACAGCAAGGGATTACTCACTCATGGATGGGGAAACATGGATGGTCGATGGAGAAGTGATGGTGATGATGATGGCGATGATCTCCTCCAATTCCCCATCCTGGCAGGGTGCCAGAACGGAGTTTTTGGTTCTGATTCGTGGAATCTAGTGGTGGCAGTGTAGCGGAACTCTTTTTGGATAAACGTCGAACCCCCCTTGGTTTTTAGGTCAAGAGGCAACTTATAGGTGAAGAGGGACGCCGAGCGGTGACCGAGGCGGCCCACACCACCCCCAAGCGCGACCTGGCCTGGCCCGCGCGGCCAGGTAGTGTGGGCCCCTCGTGGCCCTCCTCCGTCTCGTCTTCTGGCTCCGTGAGTCTTTTGGTGAAGTAGGATTTTTGGCATATTTTCCGGGATTTTTCCTGATAGTTGATTTTCTGCACAAAAACTAGACACCAAGGTAATTCTGCTGAAAACAGCGTCAGTCCGTGTTAGTTGTATCCAAATCACACAAGTTTAGAGGGAAAAAATAGCAAAAGTGTTCATGAAAATAGATACGTTTTGGACGTATCATCGAGCCATGTACAGACCCATCTCAATGGCCTCAAGTCCAACTGATTTTCGAGCTTTGCTAGCCAGCTACAAAAAGGGGCAGAGGAAGACCTCAGGTGCATAGGTCTAAGAATTTTCTCGAGAAGAAGGGTTCGGCTTTCTGTGCTACCAAGAAGGGCAAAAACAGATGCAAGACGTGCCATCTTATAGGCCATAGAGCAGCAGGCTATCCCCTTAATGCTCCCAAACCTAGGTATGAGATGGTACATTCACAAAAAAAATTGTTTATAGTCTGTAGATATAAGGTAGTAATCCATGTACTGTTTTTTACAGGAAGCACATGGTAAGAAACAAGACAGCCGACTCAGTGATTTTGCCGCGGGAAGAAAACCAAAACGAGTGGAGTGATGATGCTGGACAAGATTCTAGTGCTGATTGGCCTAACTTCCCTCGACCCGGAGATGCAGGGTACGTGAAGGTAAGAAACAATTGGCACCTAGGAAGAGGAAGAAGGCAGGAGATGAAGAAGCTAGTGGACGTGAAGGAAAGAGGAAGAAAGTTGGCATCCAAGCAAAGAAAGAAGGCTAGAAGTGTAGAAGCCTAATGATGTACTGAACTTGAACCTATATATGTAGTTCGGTTATACTCTGGAGCTGTGTGCGTGGAACTTGTTGGGCGAAATAATCTGCCTCCCGTAATCGGAGTAAAATGTATCGTGACTTGTGGATTGGATACGACCGAGGCCACTAGTTGAATCCAAAATTGTGACTGTGCCACTACTATCCGAACAATCGCGATAGCTAAGCGGTTAAGGGGTCTCCAAAATCGATGGGTGTTAGTGGCACAAACATGAATTATTTATAGGCACTTAATAAATGCCTTATACTGGCATTACACTTATGATAAAGTTCTTAGCTGAAAAACAAGTTCTAAGCTAGCTGCTACACTCCACAGAGCAACAACTTATTTCAGCTGCTGGACAACGACATGTCAACATAAACTTCAAAGGCAATAGATAATGCCCAGATAATGAGGAAATTGTTTCCACTATCTGGCCTAATCTTGAGCCCGTCTGTCCCACCACCTCCCTGCCCCTGCCTCCCCTGCACCTGGTGAAGCTCCTGGATCTCTCGCTCCAATGCATGGATCTCCTCTTTCTTGTCCCACACAGCATCACGCAGATCCTAAACAAGCTCTCTGTGAAAACCTGTCAGTGGCTTTTCGATCCACACAAACTTGTCACAGCCAGTTCCCCTCCCTTCCTATGAAGTAGATCGAAGGAAACAAAAAAAAGAATTACATTATGCTTTCTGGATCTAGGTTACCATTGTACCTGAATGTTCCTGCAGTATTTTTGTCGGTCTACAAAATCCATCTCGGCATCTTCTCACCACACAAACACATCATATCGGGGTAGTAATGGTAGGGCGCCCTCCGGTACCTCATGGGGGCACCCGCCTAGCGGTGTTGAGCTGACCCTGATTCTGCCCGAGACGAGCTGAATGATCTGCGAGCCGTGAGCGAGGGGAGCGAGGGTAGAGGAAAGACGAGCCTTTGGATGTCAGTGTAGTGGTGCGGTGATTTATCCCCACTTAATAACTCGGGCAAAATCCTACCGTCGACATTCGGCTGACAGCTAGGGGACCTAGCGGGCAGACTTGTCAATGAAACCTCGTGCCTTCGTGGTTCAAAGGCCCTCTCGCGCGCATTGGATGAAATTTTTTGGCACCTTACCCGCATACTATTCATTGGGAGGCCTTGGTCGGGAACCAAACATGCCTGGCCCACACTTTTACTCCCTCCTAGGAACTTGCCATGGCTCGCGCCGGCAGATCCATCCGCTCCACCGTTTCTGGTAGGGCTCACCGTGGCGGATCAACCCCAAGATCCTACCGTCGCAGTATCAAATGGCCTTGGTTTCCCTAAAGGAGCAACGATGCTACATCTCAGAGCTCGGCCCCTCCTACCTGTAGAAGGACTGATGCGGCGTCGAGCTCGAGCAGGAGCCGCCAGGCGCAACGGTGCCCGGTCCACGCCAACCCCGTCAACTTTGTCATTGTTGATTCCGATGTGGAGGACGATGGGGACGAAGTTGTGCAGAACGCCATTGTTGCCTCCTTGGCGAAGGGCAAGCCACGAGAGGGAGTGGATGTTGCTGGGAAGGCCATGGCGGTGTCACCAATCGTGGTGGACTCCGACGATAGCGCTGTGATGTGGGTTTAGATGTTGTTTAGGATGGTTACAATTTCAGTTGTGTTTACTGCGAGTACAATTATTGTAATGGGTTTGTCGAGCTATATTGAGAAATATGTCCAATAGCAGCGTGTAAGTGCTTCCACTTTAGAAATTGTGTCTGTGCCATTTGCATGTTGTATTATCAACGTAGATTACATGTAAAAAATCCAACGAAAATCAGATTACAACCATCAGACGGGAGTGGCAGGATGGAAGAGGAGGGGGGACAGTGGCTTCGAGGGGAAGGAAGAGAAGTAAGGGGGAGGGGGCGTGACACTGGCAGGTGGGCCCACGGAACACGTGACACTAACATGCGGGAGTAGGAGCATGAGGTATTGCCAATCTGTCCAGAGGAAGCGGACTTTGCAACGTGACAACAACAAGCTGATTGGACCAGTAACTCATCGAATTATTAAGGAGTACTAAAAAAACTACAACTGGGGTACATTCACACAACACGTATGCTCTATGCACCTGAGATTGTAGAGCAAACATAAATGCCAAGGCACCTCTGAAGTTCAGGTGAAGACTAGAAGTAAAGATATGAAAGATACAAGCATCAAAGTCATGACACAATTAATCAAGTTTTGAGACAAGCATATTATACTAAGAATGACAACCATGCTCTCAAGAAAGTGCTCATAGAATATGTGGTGACTCAACAAGGGAGTAAAAGGTTTTGAAAAGTTTGAAAGGCTTCCAAATGCTGAAAGTATGGTACTCATTAGCTTTGAGCTCTCATTGCCCCTATCATAAGCATCTTTAAATGGTTAAGGTGAAAGTGAGGTCCAATACGAGTTATATGCTTGACAGACTATAAACTGGAAATCTCATGTCCCTTGAGTACGAGGGCTGCTCCTCATGCTACTCAAATTTAGTTACTGGTAAGTTCTTGTCATAGTAAAGACATGCATATCATAGAGAACCGCCAACAGGGTACCCCTTGCCCGATGATATGGAAGAATCCCCATATCAAAATGACAAGGCAAGCAAACAACGAGCATCTCAGCAATCTTCTTATTTACCATGGGGAAATGGTGAATTTTCCTCTCTTTCCTCTTTTCTCATCATCTTTTTTTTCTTTTTCTCAATAACTATCTCTCTCTCTTTTTATAAGAAGAATGCTTCATAGATTGCTCATTATGGTTACGCTGCAGGTTTCCACCATGATTAGGCATCGATTGGACCGGCGGCCTAGGCGTTTCTCTAACGGACATACATAACTCCATGGACTTACAAGCTCCCTTTTTATTTCACACCGACGACATCCGTAAACAAAAGAGCATGATATAAACGGGGTATATATTTACAGGTGTTGAAGGCATTCCCCATGACAACACGGTTCTGCTAATCCCCAGCCTATAATTTGCAAGCATATAACTTTCATGGACAGTCACAATGGTTCAGGTTTATTAACTGCAAGAAATAAAGTGTACCATCAAGTTCATGAGAGCTTTACTAACTAACTTTCCCATAACAAGCAAACATTTTATTTGGAAGAAAACAAGGCATATTGAATATGCACGGAATAGCAAATCATGGTAATAGGTAGGTATGGTGGACACTTTCAGCAATATTTGATTTACGGAGTTGGAAACACGAGTAGAGCTCATACTCTGTGCAAGTGAAGACTAGCAATAGTAAGGGTGTGAAAAACGAGACAATAATAACTGTCATAATCATGCTTGCAACAAAACAGGACTAATCATGGCATGGAAGTGATTCAAGACCTCTGTTCGTTAGTTGTACTCAGTTTTCCCTAGCCGCTTGGTTTTTCCTCACTTTTGCCCATCTCCTTGTCGGAAACTCTCACATGGTTTGAAACTCGCCGTCCGTCAGCCTTTTTGTTATGTGCTGACAAGTGGGGCCGCATCATGATAATGTTGTGCTAATAAAATCCTGATCATTTATCATTTCCGTGAAGTGGAATGTAATGCATAAACTTGCGAATACGAAAATTATACGCATTCCAACTCTTTTAAATCGCACTTAATACGTCATAATATTGTGCTAAGAAAATCTTGAGAGATTATCATGTTCATAGAGTGGAATGTAATGCACAAATTATACACCTTAGAACACGTTCCCTGCAAATTATATTCAAGTGCATATGTTTATGGAGTTAAAGTTCCGGTGGCATACTCGTTATTTTGCATGGATAGAGGGGTTCCCCCGGCAGATATAAGGGTTATCCTGTCCGCTAGATCACAGAGGATCAACGGTTGGTGGGCACGATCCGTGTGACAACTGTCTTGACCAATCAGAGCATAACACTTAAGAACCAAGGGAAAAACTAAGTAGAACTTAAAAACCAAGGGCAAGACTGACAAAGGGATTCAAATAGAAAATAGAAAATTATTTAAAAAATGGAACCAAACTTCCAGTGTTACGCTTGAGGGCAAAACTGAGTACAACTGAATTGCCAGGGTTAGACACGAGGGAAAAACGTGACTCACGGTACGCGTGTGCGGTGCACGGGGCGGTAGCGGACACGTGTGGCCGTGCATGGTGCAGTAGCATACACGGTGCACGGTAGTGCAACGAAATGTCGCATCGCTTCTCCTTTAATAGAGGCCTTCCCACTCCCACTCATCACGCACTCGCTCACTCAACAGTCTCCACTGTCCCATCACCTTCTGCAAACCCCCTAGAAAACCCCAACCACGCGGGCGATGGAGAAGAATGGCGTGGTGGCCATTGGTGCGTCCAAGCCCGTCGGCGAGGAGCCCACTATCCCCATACATGCCTCATCCCTACATCCGTCATAGCCACCGGCGAGTAGGCCCCCACCGGTCTCGGACAGATCCCGCTCAGCTGGGACCCCTACGAGGAGGTTGTCTACATAAGGCTAGAGAACCCCTACGACACCAGCATCGCCGACGCATGGTCGGAGGTAACCAGGGTTTTCTCCCCTTCCCTTGTCCTTCCCCCATTCCCTTGCCTGGATGATAGATCGTATGTTATTAGGGCTTGGTTGTTCGTGTTTTTATAGTAGCTAATCCTCTTGTGTTAGATCTCGAATTTCGATGAATCCCCCTGTTCATAGTTGGGATCAGTATTCGATTTGGTTTGAGATTTGGGGAATAATCAGGAGATCTGAATCGGTTAATATATGCAAATAATCAATCCCGATAATGAAAGTATCTCAATCATGTCCTTATTGTACTCTACTAACTTTTCCAATAGGAGGATAGCAGCGACGTCCGTAGCGATGACGAGTCCAAGGACACCAAGACTTTTCATGTGCTGAGGAGGCTAATGTCTGGCCAATACAACAACTTCTTCGCCGGCGACGTGTACAGGTGCCCCTTCTGCCCCACCAGGAGGCTCCACGCCATGGACTTCAACTCCCTCGTGAAGCATGCGGAGGACGTGAGGACCTACGGCGAGTCCGTGAACATCCACGGCTTCATTGCCAAGCACCAGGCGATCGGTCTTCACCTCCGTAACCTCCAGAAGGTGGTTATCAAGGAGGGTCACATTCCCCCGATCAAACCCAGGGCGCCCAAGGTCAAGGGACTGGGTAGCAAGAAGTGGAGGAGGCGCCAGAGGGAGGAGGCAGAGGCCCTCCTAGCAGATGCCATGAGGGGCCACTGATCTGCTGCTGATGCTGTAAAGAAGCTTCTTTTGTCTTGTCTGTGTTGAACTCGTCAGCTGCTGCTGCTGAGCAGCCTAATTGTCGAACCTTGTTAAGTACCGTACTATATAACCTATATTAGCTGCTTTATCTACATCTGCCCTATTTACTGAATTTATTTATGGTGCTGGTTAGTTTTGCTGCTCTAGATATGCTACTAGATTGGGGAAAAACGAGGGCAAAGGGGGACAATGAATGAAGAGAGAAGCTGCTCTAGATTCGCTACCTTTTTGGGCAAAAAAAAACACAATTGTTAGCAAGAGAGGGGAAAAGGCGCTCTTAAAAAGTCCAAATAACAAAAAAAACTACCAATTTAGGTGTCAGGGTGCGCGTAACGGTTAAGCCTTTGACCAGACGGCACCCCCCTCTGAGCGCATGTGAGGGCTTCGGAATGGAGGGAGGGAAAAAGTGAGGACACACTAAATGTTGCTATAGCTAAATTTGACAAAAAGCTGAATTTGGCTTACCATGCAATTTGGTTAGAGCTCCACAATGTAGCTATTCTAAATTCCTGCACCATGCAGTCCCACCGTTGACAAGAATTGCCTTATTTTTGGTCTAAGATATGAGAGTAGAGGACACATGTCACACACAGGTTGGCTAATCAATTTGGAAGGACATTTTGCATCGAAGCACCCTCTTGCTCCGGTTCCCTATTTTGCTCAATTTGCAACCACCTCCACAGTGTAGGGACATAGTTCCAAAAGCCAAAACTTAAATATGGAACCACTTTTGCTGGGTAAAATAGAAATCCCTAAACTATGTGATGCGTTGAAACCTCATGCTTTTCCACCGACACGTGTGTTGCAAAGTTGCTTGATCGTGCATGCCTACAAAATGGGCCTACACAAAAACTTATAGAAGCATGGGCAAACGAGCTTCAATTTGGCAAATTCTGGACAAAATCACCAAATTAAAGAAAGGAAATTGCAAGCTTTGTGCAATCGGTAGGCCCGAGCGGATGGGCGGCTGCCCCGGGGTGCAGGGATGCTAGGTCCCTGTCTATGCTTACACTTCTTAAACTTGTTGAGAATAATAATCACAAATAGATGTACACTTCCTTCTGTCCTGTCACGTTAAGTCGTGTCAACACCGTGTAACCGCTGTGGATTGACAATGGGATGGTGGTCTCTGTGACCGGTCTCTGCCACGTCAAAGCCACGTCGCACACCCGTCCCATCGCCTACCGGGACGATCGCCGAATTTAATCGCTAGGATTGGAAACCTACGGTGCTCGCCTAGTCAAACTTGCTTCCGCTTGGGTATGACCGGAATATTGGTAAACGCAATTTAAGCATCGCCTTCCGTCTCTAGAGCACATCACTGTGCAAAAATCCCCAACTCCTTCCTTTCTTTGCTGCTGCTGCCATCGCAAGAACCATCGATGCTGCCGCAGGCACCGCCTCCGCCGGGCCATACCACCACAACAGATCACTCCACCGCCATGCCTAGTCCCAGCCACCACTACCGAACCTAGGCCACCGCCACCGCATTAGCTGCTGCCATGGCTACAGACTATGGCGTGTTCAGCGACGGGAGCAACTTCACCGACGAGTACACCGTCACAACGCATGGCACCACCAAGCTGACAGTCCACACAAATGCATCAGCGGAGGTCATCAAGGTCATCACAATGTACGAGAAGTGGCTATAGGAGCCGATGCACAAGTACAAGATCGTCGGCCTTGACCTCGAGTATACTGGAGATAGGAAGAGGGCGGCGCTTTTGCAGCTGTCCATGCGCAACCACTGCCTCCTATACCATGTATGTACGGCCAAATCTGTATGCTTGGAGCTTCGCAAGTTCCTACACAGGAGGGAGATCTACTTCGCCAATGTCGACATCAAGAACGACACTCCGAAGCTAGAGCGGGATCTCCTCGTGCATGTCATCAATCACGTCAATCTCCAATGTTTGTGGAGGTACCCAGATGGAGTTACGGGGAAAGCCGACATGGCTAGACTCGGTGCCGACATCATAGACCGCGAGTACGCCGACATGAAAGTCGAGTTCCCGAAGCACCTGCACGAGCGATGGGAGTGGAGGCGCCTGAATTACGATGCGATCAGTATGCAGCCACGGACGCGTATGTCTACTACGAGATGCTCAATAGGATCTGGCGGGTGGGTGAGTCTGTTGCTCACCACTACTAGTTTTGCATTTCATTCCTAGTTTTATCTTGCCTATATTTTATCTCGTATGTATTTTCTAAGCATTCTGTGTGTAAGAACCGAGCTCATATGATCCTTGTGCTATTAGGTAGTTAACCTGTATTAATTACATTTCCCCTTTTTGTATGCTCAACATTCATACTTACAAATTCTGTCTGTGCCATTTGCATGCGGCAGAATCCAGGACAGACATGCATAAGGTGTGATACAGTCATAAGTCATAACCAAACCCAGATTATAGCAAAGGATACAGTCATAACCAAACCGAAATTATAGTTCGAAAAAGGTAATACATAGCAGTTCGTAATTACTCACATAGTGTACTTCTGAAATAACATGTTTTCATAAACATAACAAGCCCCATACAAACACAACAATCATGCACTAAAAGTCTACATTCCAGCCTGTTGGAGAAGGCAACCGATCCTAGGATGCCTTCGGTCGCTTGCCTCGGCTTGTAGATTCATCTACACTTCGGCATCTGTCACACACAACTTGCCTTGGTGGTGGTTCAATGATGCGATGCCTAGAATGAAAATTTACAATCTGGCGATACAGCACGTGGCTAACATACCCGTCAATTGCAGCGTACTTCAAATTAGGTTCAGAAAACGGCTTATCCTCCCAGTAATCGTGCCTTAAACGCCTCCACCAACATCTCAGCAATTTGCCCTTCATGTTAGCGTACCATGGATCGATGAGTTTGACGGCAAGATCGGCCATCCCGGTCCTGCCGCCCTTCGTCCCTGGGATCTAGTAAATTTTCTGGATGTCCACACTACACTCCTTTGGGATTTTAATATTGATAGTTAGGCTTTGAAGCAGTTTAGTGCGATTCGTGATGTCAACACTAGTAAATGGTATCTGCTAGTTCACGAGAAAGTCATGAAATAGCGACCTAATCCTTTCACCCCACCTACATGAAAATGAATTCAGACAAATAATATAGGAATAAATTTTGCAAACAGACGGTTCAGGAACAAAAAGACAGCAAAGTCTAAATGTTCCCATCAGCCCCCACCTCGCAAAAAGGCTGGTATATGAGGACGTGCCCCTTCATGGAGAGTTGCACCACGGCGATCCTACGGTGATCGCTGTTGTACTCGAGGTCGAGACCTACGAACCTGTTTTCTTCGAACCGCAGCCAACTCGTGTAATTATTCAGAGTGTTCCTCACCGTCCGAGGGTCGATGGTGTAGACGATATCGATCTTCTTCCCACCATGTACTTCTATGTCGAAGTACGCGGTCGCTAGCCTACTGTCGTTTTGGACATCCGGCAAGTCCATGACTATAGGCAAGAGGGAAAGTATACGGAGGGAGAGGGTGATGCCATGGTGAAGGAAATGGATGAGGTCATGGAGGAGAAAGACGATGAGGTCGTGGAGGAGGAAATGAGACGGAGAAGTGAAACTGTTTACTGCAAGATTGGAACCGCCCTTACTAATATCTGGAATGGTGCACAACCGTTCGTAGTAGGGTGAAGGTGGAGAAAACCGGCGGTTTTACACGTCGATGCTAGCGCTGCCTAAAATTTGTTCTGCACCACTTGCATGCGATGGAATCAAGGTCTGCCATGCATGATTCAAGTCAAACATAGTCACTTTTGCGCATGCCGACCTTAACTCACTGACAGGCGGGCCGCACATTACTCTCTCTTACGATTTATTTTTTCACTTCCTCTAGATGGTTCCGGTGCGCGCCCTCAATAATTACGCCTCTCTTCCTTGTCATCCACGTGGACAAGAACCGGTGGTGGCGGCAGTTCCTCACTGGGTCACTCCCTACTCAAACAACCGCCCCCATCCCTGATTCCATCCCCTCTCGAATCCATCCGCTTCCTTGTCACAATGCCTTCATTAATCAACCAGATTCCAGACTCCATTTGCCGCTATCGGTAGAGCTTGGGGTAGCAGCAGGCTGAAGCAAAAGGTATGTGATGACGACGCGGATGGCCAGGGCGACCGCCACCGTGAGGATTCGGGATGGCCGAACCTCAGCGCCGCGAACATGCACAAGATCGCCATGGGGTTGGACATCATCTCTATCGGCCGCCTCGCTCGCTGCATCCCTGGCTACCGCTTCACGACGCGGGACATGGACGAACAACCATTCGGCACGCTAGGCCTTGTTTACCCCGATACCAGCAAATGGCCAAACGACCGCAATTGCCACATAAGTTCCAATATCTTACTTATTGGTTCAGTCCTATCGTTGATTCATATGTGCTGAACTCTCATCGGAATCGTATGTTCCTTTCGTCTAACGTGTTGTGTGCACACATGGTTTGAACAAATTGAACCATTTAAGACTATTATGTATTGCGGAAGCTCTGCTCGTACCTGATATTCTGGTATTTTTGTAGTGACACAGTCTTACTTTATGTGATAGACGAGTTGTCAATTTCGATTTGCAACGGAATGCCTGCAAGGTGATATTCTGTTTCCTAAAATAAAAACAAACAGATTAGACGATTTAAGGTTGTTATGCCGTGAGCTGTTTATGATCATCGTCAGGAGTTTGTTCTAGGGGGCTCTGCTCGTACTCCATATATTGTGTATCTTCTTAGTGACACAGGCACAATTTAGGCGATATCTGAGGAGACACTCGTATTTAGGCGATATTTTGGGTACTTTAATCTGAAGGTCCAGTTGTCAAATTGTACTTGCAATGGAATCCGTACTAGGTGAATGTACCAAATGACAACAAACTCTATAGAATATTCATGCAAAACTGATGCTGCTGGATAAGTGGTCGGAATCAGTAGTGGTGAATATCAAGGAAGAAGAAGAGACAAAAATGGGAGATGACCAGAACTGGGTGGGTGGCAATGGCAAGTGGCTGGTCCTTTTATCCTAGGATGGGAGTACTTGGACTCTAGAAATGGCTACAGATCATTGAGATTTACATTTCCATCTTTGGAGGGTGTCGGCATTACTGCATTCAACAACGGGTGGCCGCTGCCCATTTCCGAATTTGCTTACAGGTTCAACATGGCAGAACTTGAGCTCCTAAAGGTACAACTCCCACATAGGCCGCGGGAGGTGTGGAAGACGTGGGAGTACGACCTCTTAGCGGTGTTCGACAAGGCAATCACATTCATTAGATGCCCAGTAGACAAGGAATGGACAGTCTTGCACGACGACTTCATGTGGCCGCACAAGTATGTCGACGCCGTCTTCACCTCCAGCTACCATTCGAACAAACCGCAACGCATTTATGCGGTCACTAAACCTAGCAGTGATGTGCGTGTTTGGGAGCCGTCCATCTGGGGTGAGTCATGATGTCATATATCATGTAAAATCCCATTCAAAATTCTCCTTACTGATTGTAACTAACACGCAGGTACCCACGCAGCCCCGCGCATCATTCTAGCTCTAGTGATTGAAGATGCAGTAGTAGATGCTAAACTTGGGACACAACGTTGGTTCCCGGAACCTCTCGGAGGCGACACCGAACATGATGTTGAACTCATGTGGATTCATATCAGGGGAGCACTAAACAGCATTGGTGATACAATAGAACATATGGGGACACAACTTTGTTCATACCCATCGCTGCGGTGTCACGTTTTCTCGAGGTCCACATGCCCATCCAAAGACCTAGTAAATCAAGTCTGGAGCAGAGTCGACAATCTGAAGGGACAATCTGTGTTTCTTGGGATCAACTACCCTTTCTTTGTCGGAGCCCCTGGAGCTGTTGAACCTGTAATTGCTCAGGCAGCCCTGGCTCGTGATGCAGCTGCTGCTGGTGGTGGTGGTGGAGCTGACGAAGAACTAGCTGATGCTGCTCCTGGTGAAGCTGACGAAATACTTGGTGATGCTGCTGCTAGTGAAGCTGACAAAATACTTGCTAATGCTGCTGCTGGTGAAGCTGATGAAATACCTGTTGAGGCTGCTGCTAGTGAAGCTGACAAAATACCTGCTGACACTGCTGCCGGAGTCCAGGAAGAACATGCTGGTGTTGTTGCTGAGGTGCCAGTACTTCCAGTGTTGATAGCAGACTGTGTGTTTGCTGCACACTCACGAGCCTATCATGTTGACACTCCATATCCGACCTGGAGCCGAATCCACGTCAGGGAGAGGGGTCCTACAATTGGCTCATTAGTGCGGTCGTACGATTTGATGGCGAATGACAGACAGCCAAACACAGCATTCTGGTTCGTTCCGACGATACCACCAGCTCCAGGGACCTAGTACTCATACTGGCAGATCCAATGAACCATTTGTCTTTATCTTTATCTTTACTTATGCTTATTTGTGTAAAGACTAAGCTGTGCTTATTTGTGTAAGACTAAGTTAGGCCTAACTGTGTAATATTCAGTGAAGCCTAGCTTTTCTTTCCACGCCCATAATAGCAGAATTGCAGTGTAGAATAGACAAAGGTAATGTGCATACTAGGCATTTTTTCTCAGGATAACAACCACTTCAAGTAAATGATACATGGTGTACGCATTTTGAACGCATCACTAGAATGTTCCACCTATTGATGATTGATGACATGGATCTAGCTTTTCTGCACGTATTTGCATTGAATCGCTCATTGATTTGTTCACATATTTTTGGCAATGGCTGATGAACTCCACTCTCTTGGTAACATGCTTCGTCAGCGAGCACTTGTTGATGCAATGCAAAGTACAGAACATGGTCTTCATCGTCGTTCCATTTAGGTTCCCTATGTTTCATCATTACGGAGCTACTAATTTCAAATGAAAATCTAGTAAACAACATATGTGTACATTGTTAGAGTATGATACGGACACGGTACATACATGTTTTTCTACAATCACAAGAAGAAAACTTGATGCATTTTCATCTTTTTAGAGTTGTGTCGAACTGGGTGGATGTAGCTTTGGGGTTCGGAGAGGAAGTCACCGTGGCTAGTGCGTGTGCAACCACGGCGATAGCGAGCTCGGATTATGGAGGAGGACAACAGGACCGAGTATGGTCAGCTTGGTGATAGATCTCACCCGAGAATGAATTCTCGTCCCCGCGCCGTGCCATGGGTGCGGCCATGGTGAGGGAGAGCTCTGATTCAGGATGGGAGGAGAGCTGGGCCGAGAAGGTTCGTCCACATCCTAGCTCCGCGCCATGGCCGCGACCACTGATTGTTGTCCCGGGGAAGAAGAAGACGCGTAAAGGATGCGTGCACAATGCCGCAAGCCTACATGACAACCTACATGACAGCCTACATGACAGCCACGACGGCAGCGACATAACGGCGAAAACTGACAGGGGGGGCCAACTTGATGGGCGTTAGCCTGATATTTTGTATTGAAACATAAAGTTGAATTCATGCCGAAAAAGACCCTCTGAGTATTTGGCACGCCAACATTGGGCAACACAGCTGATTGCAAGCAACTTGGGTACCGCGTTGCCTGGACGCCTCAACTTTTGGGCTGCAAAATGATATTCTCTTTATATAGGGGGAGGGGTGTGCCATCCCCTTTGGGTTTCCCATGTGGGACTATTCAAGGGGGAGGCACATGGGCCTCAAGGGCCAGATGGATAGGGGTGGGCCCCACCCCGCGCACAGCCCTAGGATGGCCAGGTGGGCCCCTTGTGGCGGCTAGGCCTTGGCCCTTGGCCCTTCCCTCCTTCGGTTTTCCCCTGTGGGCCCTTTTCCCTAGGAAGTTTGGCCCATTAGTGGAATACCCCTTCAAATTAGATTTTAATATAATATTTAATATTTATTACATTAATTAATATGTAAATAGATATTACAAAATCCAATTTGACCCGAAACACTTGTCGGTTCCCTTTCGGTTTCCTCCGAATGACTTTGGAACTTTCCGAGAACGATTCTGGTTGTCTCATGGAACTTTTCCGGTTTCCTTTTCTATTTCATATGGTGATTCCAACTTACAGAGGATCTCTAGCTCATCGTACCCTTAAGTGTATTTCCCCGCAGCTCGGGAATGGCACATACATGATCTCCATCAATGATCAATAGCAGGACCGAGATGCCCATAATGACCCATGTGCATTCCATGATGATAATGTCGTTTGAACTGTAAACATTCGTTTCCCATTCTCTTTGCCACTTGATACCTAGTTCACCTGAGATTTGATGTACAATATCTCCATACCTTTGTTCGATCTCGTTATCGATGAACTTGTTTTTGTCGTTTCCGTGTCGTTGCATTCTGTGACCCAGTCACACGCTTGCAAGCTTCATTAATGCAACGTCACCGAGATGGCCACTAATGTAACTGTCCGTGACATGGATGGGCAAATCCTGGTCTTGATATGTACTCCTGTACGCGCCCCTTTGGGAAACCTGTGTGGCACCTTTTCGATCATCCAGTCATGGAATGATACTTGATAACCATCTAAGCTCCCTCTAGAACGGTGATTTGCATTATCTCACAGTCTAAGGACAGGTTGCGAGGTTTCCTTGGTTTTATCATTAATGGTGAACTTTGTAACTAGATCTCATTAAGATACAACTGGTTGGGTTGTTTGTCTATCGCATCATTCAACTAATGACGTGACCTCATTGTGAATTGGCATAAATTCCCATGATCTCGAAACCCTAGATTATCCTCATGACCAATGAAATAGTTTGCTAGAGGCAACTAGAGACTTGGTTTTTTACATACCACACGTGTATTAACGTCTCGTATTAATACAGTTATAGCACAGTATGAAACTATTAAGAACTAATTGAGATATGACAATAAAAACCTATTTATTATTTGTCTCTAGGGCATATCTCCTTCGACATCAATCTCCATGCCAATGGGCCCATGAGTGTCCGACCCACCCGGTTGGTGCTGCCAGCGCTGCATGCTGAGCGGGCCTTGTGCGCACTTGGGTCAAGTTGGCCCACCCGGCCGTGCTAACCGTTGCCGCTACGAGCCGCTGCAGCTAGGCCACGGGTGAGCAAGGAGGCCCACCCGAGCGCCACTGATCGCGCCGCATTATGCTGTGTGCAAGCGGGCCACGAGCGTCGGCCGGCCCACCCGGGCTGCAAGCCAGGGCAGTGCTGCTGCCCCACCACATTGGGTCGCGGTCACGCCGGCTTGCCCGGCTGGATGTTGTAGCTAGCTACTGCTGCCGGTTCTTGCTGGGCTGTCTTCGGCTAGCCCACCCAGCTGGGAGCTGGCACAGCCGGCTGCACCCCCTATTTTTCCTATTACTTTGTATTCAATTAGTCCCACATGGCTTTTCCTTTGAGAAAGACACACCCCTCCGCCTACATAAAGGGGTGCCCACGGGTGGGATTAAACACACCAAAAGATATTCTCTAAGGCATCTTTCCTTAGAGAAATATCCCGTCTCTCTCAGTTACCTTTGTGTTGGCACGGTCTAGGAGAAGGATTGTACATGCAAAGTCATCACCACTGCGGCATGCTATTGTGCTATAGAGATTATGGCTAGGAGGTCTACTTCTGCAACCTTGGAATGGATCAAGAGTTCGGGAGTCATTGTATTGCATCGTATGTGTGTGATAACTCAGGGAGCTGCACTTGTAGCAACCAGACCGGCGTGCAAGGACCTGTACAAGAGGTGACGTGCGAGGAGCTTCGTGACCTTGAGGTCGGATAGGTACGGATACATCATCCACACTCCTGCATGAGCGTAACGCTTTCTTTGTCTTCCAGGGTAAGTACCACTGTCTTCCTCCATTACTGCATTACTTCTAGATAGATTCTTGGGAAATTAGGGTGTTCCGCGTAGTAAATTTTTTGTTATCTGCTACGAAAAACCTACAGTGGTATCAGAGAATGATCTGTGGTTAGTATGCTAGTATGGATTGACACATGCAAAGTGTGGGCATTGATACCCTAGTTGTTACCTTCCCACGTGTACTTGTTTATATCACGGTAATGTGAGATGAAGTGGCCCAGACCGACCTTACGTGTAATCTTACGCGAGAATGGTTCCACGCTCGACTTACATATTGTACCATATAACTGGCTAGCAGGTGTCTGTCTCTCCCACAGGAGTTGATATAGCATCTACAATGGAAGGCCCTGAAAGGGGTGTAGTAGATACAACTATTGTATCCATGTTGTGGTTGGAAGTTCATAGGTAGAAACAGTTCTATTTCGAAAGCCTAAACAGCCACTTAAAATCTGCAATAGATAAAGTAGTGGCGTTTAACTTTATGTTGCATGGAAGGCTTTGTGATGTCATATGGTTGCAATCGTGAATGAGTTAAGGAAGTTTACTTTTCCTATTGCTAAGTAGTGTAGTAGTAGTAATCGTGAAGATGAATGACAAGACCGGTGGCATCATGGACTTGGTGCCAAACCGGAGCACCTGATGGAGATCACGGAGCGCGAAGACAACCATATTACGTCACAGTTAGATTAGATGTGATTTAATCTTTGTGTGCATCTTGTTTGAGTGCAAGTATTAGATACACAATGGAAGCATTTACATAGGATGATCCCTAATTAAGACCAATGAAAGTGTTCTCCCATTAGTGTGCACCACCAATAAAGTCCGTCGTTATGGAGAAGGTCGTGATGATGGGGTGCTAGACATATCTACGCTCACATACGGTGGGTGAAAGCCATGTATGCACAGCAAAAACACTATGTTTGGGTTGGCGAGCCTAGCATATACAGACATGGCCTCGCAACACAATGATCAAAAGATCAAGCACGAGTCTCATGGATGATGTGATTGGCGGATATAGTCCACCCTGACAATCGCATCAAAGGTGGTGACGATCAGGGATGACGTGGTGGAAACGGGTCTTGTAATCACTAAACTATCTTTAGGGATGATAGTTTAAGTGGGAGTTCGTTTGTTAATAAGATTACAAATTTGAACTCCATATTATGAACTTAGTCTAAGTCCCTTTTGCAAATGTCTTGTAGATTCTGGCCATCCCCTCGGTTTGTGACTTCTTTGGTCCATTAATGAATAGGTAGAAACTTAAGTTTGATGGGTCGAATTTCATCTACTAGTACCAACGCGTAAGAAGGATCCTCATAGAAAACCATCTCCTCTATGTCTTTTGTGAACACCTAGAAGATTTCCCTGATGAATCCGACCGTAGAGAAGATACGACTCTTCGTGACCGCCGTGATACCTTCACCAAGGTCAAACCTAAAGCTGGGATCATCGTAAACAAAAAGGGTATATGTGTATACAAGTAATAAATGTTTCCATGAAACACTTATGCAGTTTTCAAGTATTGGATACTTAATCTTGTTTTATTGAAAATAGGACCCTCTACGTGAGAGTTACAAAATGGAATGAGGCGTTGATGGCGTGATGACGGCAAACAAGCTAGTTGATGGCCGACGACACTCCTTCCCTCGAAGTTTGTCATTAGGATTAGTAGATTTGAATAAAAGCTTTGTAATCAAGTTTGTGGAATTTATTATTGTGTCTTGCTTATTGTGAGATGGTTATTCATATTAATAAGAAACAATTCAGTTGTTTTGTTTTTATAAATAATTTCTTTTATGATTCACATTGGGATTATAAACAAGTTATTCTAGTCTTTATTTGTATGATGAAAGGACGTTTATGAAAATTGCCAAAATATATTCAAGTTTAAATAATGAATAACACTATTGTTTGAGTCATTATGGTTACTGCATGTTGTTCATGTTTATGAAAATTGGGGTCTTAAATATTTGATCTAGAGACCTTGCAAAACAATGCCTCGTTGGGCGGAATGAATAAAACTCTACATTCTGGTAAAATGGTGATTTGCGCAGGATTGTTGAATTTTATACATACGGTGTATTATACTTTCAATAGATAGTGGAAATCATTATTTTTGGGTGAGTAAATATGTGTATTTACTTAATGAAACACAAGTTTGAAACTATTTTGAATTGTTCAAATGATTTCATAATGAAGTGGATATAAGATTAGCAAGAATTCGAATCTCCGTGATTTGATCAAAGTGACTTAAAATTCAAATTAATAGCAAATTGTCATATAAGGGACTTGTGAAAAATGGTTTCACAAATCATGGTGATTGGACTAATCAAATAGTATTGATATGCCTAACATGTCATAATCACAGTTTATAAGATACATATGGTCCAAATGACCTTCAGATGGATTAATGTTAGGAATTTGAGTTTAGAGATTGAGTTAGTAAACACTCAAAACTATTAGGAACATCTAAAGATTCTCGAAAACAACACCGTATGAGATATGTCAAGCTCGAGTTTCTAGAGATTTCGATAGTTCAAGATCATTGTGAAAGGTAAGTCTTTATGGTACATTCTTAGTGAGTCTATGAATGAAAATCCCAAACTAATACCTGAAGAAGACAAAGTTTGTATTGTCTCGGCATGGTACCTCTGTGAGAAATTTTCTTCTCATAGAAGCGTTAGTTGAAGGGTATAAGTATAAGCTAAAGTTTTAGCTAATACTTTTGAAAGTAGGATCCAAGAAATTCTTTTTCCATTTTTAGAATTTCATTCTTGATTCACTTGTCCTATTATTGGAATAAGACATACCTACGAACTACAAAGAAGATTGATGGACCTAAGTACAAGAAATGACTTAGAGTCATGAAATTGGCAAAAGACTGATCAAACTGCAAAGTCTTCTAAACTTTGAAGAAAATATTGTAACTAGTACAACAGGCAGGTTTTGACCAATCTGGAATTTCTAAGTCTTGTAGCAGAAAATTCTCTATTTGATGTAAGATCAAAGAATTTTGGATTTGCCAGGATTATCGATAAGAGCCTGCAAGTTGAGTGGGAGCTAAGAAGTTTTCTAATTAGAATATGTGGATGACATATATGAGTGGGAGATGAGTGACATCCTAGAATATCAAATATTGATAAAATATTTGAATGGGAGCGTAACAATGTTCCTGGATATGTAATTGACATATTAGTGAACAATATGCTTCGTATTAGGAATGATTAGATCATTAGATGGATGAAATTCAACGTATATTAAATATAGTGGATCTATGTGAAGATCAGGATGTTTAATAAACATTAAAATGTCAAAATACTTGGGATGTTCTAAAATTAGTTCAGAAAGACGTAGTTGAGATTCTAAAAACAGTTCAGAATGGATTCAAGTGAAGAATTGGTTCTTACTTGAATGATTAGGAGAAGTATTGAGCAAATACTCGGTATTTACGACAATGGTAAAAACATGGAAAATGGATGCACCGCATCAACTATGCCTTGGCCATAGTTTTTCCAATGTAAAACCCATGTTATTTATACTTGACATAATGTGACCCATGTTCTTAATGTAAGAACATGTTTTTGGGTGATTAAAGTTAATCACTAAACCAGAGTTAAATTTAGAGCAAAGGAAGCATGGTCAAGGATTGATATTGCAAATATTGCAATTTGATGAGAGTTTATATAGATATAGAAGTATTAGAATACTTCAGAGTAAGCATAAGTGATTTTGGTTCAAAGAAAATTCGATTTTTGACTAAGTGTGTTTTATAGTTATACATGACATCTTGAAAGTTCAACTAACTGATAGATTGTCATCGTATATACTAGAAAACAAAAGTCTCACTTTCTCACCAAAATGCTACAACACATTATATGATAATAGTGTGAATGTAAAATTAGGTGACATTAATAATTGTCAAAATAGGACCTTATGAATCTACTAAAACAGATTTAGGATAGGAAGTCCTCCATGAGCAAGCATGATCAATAAACACATATGAGATATGGTTTATGATTAGTAGCAATGTAGCTAGATTATTTGTACTCTTGTGCAAGTGGGAGACTAAAGGAGATATGCCCTATCGGCAAATAATAAAAGGATTTTATAATCATATCTCATTAGTTCATAATAGCTTTATATCATGCTATAACTGTATCAAGCAGAAACATTGATACAGGTGTGGTATATAAACAAACCAATGTCCCTAGTAGCCTCTATTCAACTAGTTCATTGGGCAGCTAATCATCAAGGTTTCCTGATCATGGTGCTATGAGAGCCAACTGACAATGAAGTCATATCATCTGGAATGATGTGACAGACATTTCTCACCAATGATTGTTGCAACATGATCATGTCACTTATTTCTAGTTGCAATTGTCATAAACAGCGTGTCCTAATCCTTAGACCGTGAGATCATATTAATCACTATTACCGGAGGATTGCTTTGACCGCATCAACCATCATTTTCATGACTGGGTGACCATGAAGGTGCATGTTGAGTATCCAAAGGGGCATGTACAGGCCTATGCATCAAGATCTGGATTTGTTCTCCTGTGTGACGAGAAGATACACTAGGCCCACTCGGTGAATTATATCCATAAGCTGCGCAACGCATGACTATGTCATGAGGATGGAATTTCACGTGAACGAGTAAAATAGTACTTGTTGGATACGTGATTGAACAAGGTATCATGATACCAATGATCAGACACAAACAAGTCTTGTATCGCGTAACAAAGGGAGTTGCACATATCGTTTAAGGTCCAACAAGATGGTGATTCGTGGAGTGCATATGGGTCAACATGGGCATCCCGGTCCCTCTGTTGATCATTGATTGACATCATGTCTATGACATTCCTGAACCATAGGGAAACACGCTTAAGGGAACTACGACGCTTGGAGATCCTCCTATAAGATGGAATCATAGAAGAGAGATAAATAGGAATCATTCCGGAGAGATCTGAATTTGTTCGGAGAAAGAAAGAAGGAAAGAGTCCAAAAGGAGTTTTGGATAAATAGAAATTTATAATATGCATTTATAATATGTTAATTGTAGATTAACTTATACTAAATAAATATTTAAATTAATATTTGTGGGCATCTTCCACTATAGGGCCAGTTCCTCGAGGGAATTAGCCTAATAGGGAAGGCACCCAAATTAGGCAGAAAAACAACACCACATACCGCCGCTAGACCGTCTGACCGGCCCAAGCGAGCGATCCAGCACTAGGTGCAACTTACGTAGGCAACAACCCCCACCGCACCACTAGGATGCATGGGTGGCAGGCCCACCCGGTTGGCGCTGCTAGCACTGCACGCTGAGCGGGGCTTGCACGCGCGCGTGGGGCAAGCCGACCCACTCGGCTACGGTAACCGCTGCCGCTTCGAGTCAATACAGCTGGGCCACGGGCGGGCGGGCCGCGGGCATCGGTTGGCCCACCCGGGCTGCCAGCCAGGGCGCTGCTGCTATCCCACCGTGCTGGGCTACGGTCATGCCGGCCCGAACCGCTGGCAACTGTGGCTGGCTATTGCTGCCGGTTCTTTATGGGCTAGCACCAGCCGGCCCAACCAGCTGGGATCTGGCCCAACTGGCTGCACCTCCTGTTGGGGATCTTCTAAATAGGTATCATCATAGCATGTCTCTAATCCGGCTAACCCGGGTGGCCCATAGTTGGTAGCAAGGCCTATGGCCTGCTGGGCGACCCAGATAGATGGATCCAGAAGGGAGGCCCATGCCGGGTAAAGGAAGGCTACACATGAGTCACCGACGTACTCAGAGCCTTGGAGTGCCAGACACGAAAGACTAGTTAGTATTAGTGTAGGACTCTATACCTTGTCCGGCAAGGTCCTTTCCCTGTAACCCTAGGTTCTGGTGCCTTTATAAAGTGGACCTTTGGGAGCCTTTTGGGCATAACACTTTTCAATTCATAACACCCTCGCACAACGAACCGATCTTTGTAACTCGACGTATTGCCATTATAGTGATTTATAGCAGGAGTTGAGTTCCGCCACCGTTGTGGGACTTAAACCTAGGTAAACTATGTTACCTCGTACCTTCTAACTCTCCGCCTTACCCCACATTTCCAAACACGCACAGTGAGGACCCCTCCATGGCATACTCGTCGACAATACCACGACAGTTGGCTCCCACCGTGGGGCAAGAGGCGCTTCGAGCTCTACAATGGGCGAGGTCCAAGTTCTTCGCGGGAATCGGTGCACCATAGCCATCGGACGTGTTCTCTTCTCAAGCAATGTCCCGATCGTCCCTCTAGATGAGTTCTGGATGCCAGCGAAGACGAACCCGACGCGCTGCTTCGTCATCCCCTTCGGAGACATCCACATCTTCATCGGTGAAACTAACTCGGGTCCTAGATCCCAGGAAGTCGGAAACTCATCAACGCCCGCACGGACCACCTATGGGGAGGACACGTTCATGGAAGAATCTGGTCTGTACCTCTCTCTAGAGTATGGTAGCTCAGATCAAGAAAATTCAAGGCCCACCCAAACTGCCCTTGTGCAGGATATAAAGGTGCAAGGACCCCACAAATCTGCTTGGCTTCCCCGACCATTAGAGATGCGAATGTCACACTTTTTCGACATCATCGCCATCTTTGATCTGGCCAGATGCGTTCAAAGGGACGGAGAACCACCCCACGAATACCTTGTCAGATCGATGAGGGTGAGGGAAACCCTAGCGGGTGACCATGCCAACAAACTCATTTACCACTTCATGGAAGGGCTCACGCCCGGAACACTCCTCCGGCATACCCTCCGAAGACGGCAGGCTGTAGGCCCTCTCACCCTTGTCAAGACAGTCGCAATTGTCAATGAATACGCGGACACCGAGGAGAACACCCAAGCTATGCCTGGGCCTGAAGCCGGAGGAAACAACAACAATGGCCCTCCTCCATCACCCTCCACATCCGTCATCAATAACACCGAAGTCAACTCCGACTCCGTCCTTGATGCGCTATACACCAACATCAATATGGATGGCGGCGGCTCAGATGCTAATTCGGAGGAATACGATGTTGTTATGAGGGAGATCGAGCAGGAGATCTAGAGGGAGGAGCATGCCGAGAAGGCCAACACATCCTACCAGGTGCTAGATGCCATTGGGAGCATGATGGAAGAAGATGGAAAATAACTGGAGCGTAAGAGAGCTCCGCCCACACCTAATGTTATCAGAGCAGAAGCGGCCAAGAAAGCAACCGAGCCTTCAGCTCCAGCCAAGGCTATGCCTCTTCCGGTTATCCGCCTGCAACAAGCACAGAAACTCACCACGGCCCCCAGTACTGCCAAGCAGTTAAACCAGCCACCACTGTCAACGTCTACAGCTGGCATGTAACATCCCAAAACTTTAATCCAAGCTTATCAAGATCCAAATCATAAAAATTAGGGTTAACAAAAACTTTTCCATTTCAAAATATGAAAACATTCATGTGTATGTGCATTTAATTTAGGAGTTGATTTGAATTGCCATGGTTCTGTGATTCTTTGCTTTTAAAATGATTCTTAGGTGAAATAAACATCATATAAATCATTCCCAAACTCTTCCCAAAGAAAAAAACTCAAAATGAATAAATGAAGTGAATGGTCATTTTAGCCAAATTAACTATCATGCCTACTTTGGCTATTCCTAGTACTCAAAACTTAACAGAAACATTTGGGGATCTTTACACCCTTGCTAGTACACATAATGAGGTACCAAGGACCACTTTGTGATCTGCTAAAAACATTCAAATACTAATTTTAAATGACAGTTTAAAATTGAATCTATTTCATATGGGAAGATCCCACTATTTCAAAAACCACTTAAACAAGCTCAATTTTCAACACCCAAGCACCCACAGAGTCTCAAGCTTAGTACTAGCACACCCACCAAAAATCTTTTCAAAATTCAAAAAGAATTTTCTTGCGGCCATTTCATCAAACACTTGGCAGGCAGAATTCAAACAAAACCAAATTCACTATTTTAAATAGTGTTATGGCCAAACTTGTCCCCCATTTGACCCTCATTTGCTCCCTTTGTCTCCTAATGATCTAACCATGCCATTATCACACCATCCCCTACCTCCTAGCAACATGGCCATGCCAAGACGAGCCCCATCTCGCCGGCCAACTTGGTCGCCGCCGTAGCAGACCGGCTCCCCCTCTCTCTCCATGTCTAGCAGCTAGCCAGCACCTCACTGCCGCCCACTGTCCCCTCCCCGAGCCAGGCCAAGCAGTGGTCCACCGAGAAATCCCCGCGCCCACTGCCACCGCGCCATGCCGAGCACGCGCTAGAGCGCCGCGCCCGACACACGCATAAACTCCGCCCCTGGACCGCAGCCCGCGCCCACCGCGTCGCCATGACCCAGGGAGCACGCCAGACATGCCCGTTCGCCGCCCAACGCCTCACAGCCACCGCTCGCCATGGACACCGCCGCCTTTGCCGCTCAGAGTGCCAGCTCCGCCCGACCGCTTACCACCGCCCCTAAGCCCGCATTAAAGTCCTAGAGCACCGCCAGGAGACCGCGCGTCGATCGCCACCCTCGGCCATGCCGCTAGAAGCCCATAGCCATGTCGCCATCGTCGCCTGCCCATCCCTCTCGGTCTCGCCGTCGAGCCTATAAAAGGAGGGCACCCCCAGCCGTTTGCAGCACACCACTCCACTACCCTCACCTCACTAATTGTCCCACACCTCTAGCCGGAGCACGGGGAGCAGCAGCTCGCCGGAATTGCACCGGAGCAGGCCGTCTCTGGAGGAGAAGGGCGCCGCTGATTGCGACCACCCCCGGAGCTGCCTCGACCGTCCCTGAGCTCGTCGTCGACCACTAGACCGTTTGCCCGCCTCGACCGTACGCCCCCTATGCACCCCCACCGAGCCTCTAGGGTTAGAGCTCACCGGTGATAGGTCCGTCGTCGACGACGATCCCCAGCCGTTGATCCCCACTCTAATCCAACGTCCCACATCACCCCGTACAGCTTCGCACATTAGGAGCCAATGACTGGTGGACCCCCCTTGTCAGCTGAGCCCCGCGCTGCGAAGTGACACTGGGCCGGCCCGTTAGCATTTCCCGCATGACCCGGTTAGTTTGAATTAGGATTTTTCTTTTTAGTTTAAACTTAGTTCTATCTCTGAGTGTGAAAATCAATTCAGAGAGATTTACAAATCCAAATTGCATGAAACCAATTTTTCCCGAAAGGTTTTGAAATGATCTATCCAATCCCGTTGGATTTAATTCAATTAGAGTTATAGATCTCTCCTAGTAAAAATAATAAAATAGAAGCATTTGTACCTTGCAACATTTTTATAAAATCAACCAAGATAGATTTTGAGTTGATTCCAACTCTCAAAAATCACATTTCATCATACCTATCTGAATATGTAATAATATTAAGGTTTACATGCTGTGACTTTGGACTAGTACCAAAATAATGCTATATATAAGCATTTCTAGTCACTTTAAATCATTAAATAATGAACTTAAACCAAAGCAATTATGATCCAACCCTTAAATCACATTCCCACATGTTAGGATATGTGGTGATGACATGTGTCCACATGATCCCATATTTTAAGTGGTGAATATTAAATCTTAGTTAATTTTCAATGAGTTGAAATTACTTTTCTAAATTAAAAAGAGTGAAACTAGTTAATAAAACTTGTGATGCTTGTGATGATAATAGATCATCAAATGTGGGTCTAGAATGCTAATTAGACTAGTAAGTATTGTTTGGTGATTGTGTACTTCGTATGTATTTATAGACGATAGTACCGACCAAGCTTTCGCGAAGGAGGAGTTCTACCAAGAAGAAGAAGAAGAAGAAGAAAACTTCAACCACTGCACCAACCAAGGCAAGCTATTGTTAGCAAGCTAGAATTAAGCTAGATAACTTGATCCAAGATGCATGCTTGATGCATATCACTTGACTATTAGTTACCCCAAGTATTATCTCAAGCTTTACTTCCTTTACTTTACCCAAAGTTCTTTGAAGGTAGCATAAAGAGTATAAAACTTGACCTATTTAGAACCCTTTAGATGTCATTCTATGGCATGAGATTGAACCCATCTTTTCACGTTAGTGAAAACTCTTAACTTAGTAGTTTAGAGTAGTTTAAAAACTTGAGTCACTTTAGATGGGAACACTTGGTGAAAAATGAATTGTGAAAACCTTGGAATGATGAGTCATTCTATTGAAATGTTTTGACATGTGTTGAGAAACACAAATGGTTTATGATGATGAAAATGATGAGGCATGAGCCTTAACCCTTTTATAAAACTGATGGTTGGATTCGGATGCGATACCATTCCAAATTTACCGTACAACCACACTACCTGAATTGGGTAAGGCTTAGCTGGAAATGTATATGCATTAGTATTAGTTCCCTCACGGGAGAGGTTTGAGCTGAGGCTACCTCTCAATGTTGTCCACCTATGCAGTGCCCAAGATGACTGATGGTCATGGTTGGGAGGCCATGCTCATAGGAGAGGTGCTTATACTAGGGTGTGTAAAGGGAAAGTTATGTTTGATTATCTGCATACTAAGTATGATGATTCAGGGTTATCCCTGACAAATGTATCGAATCTTGTGGTGAAAGTGTACCACCTCTGCAGAGTGTCAAACTATTTGAATAGCCGCGTCCGTGGTTATGGATAGTTGGAATGGCCATACTGTTTCATTGTCAGATGTTTTCAAAATGACTTAGGAAATGAATGATGAATCTTGACTTGACCACAACAGAGTTGTGTTTATGACAATATCTCCCCAACTTAAGTGATTTGAGAACTTTATTTTATCTTTCTTTGCTTCAGAACTCAGCTTAGGTTTCAAACTTAACCTTATAGTTAAACTTAGATTTAGTTCTTTACTTAGAACTATCCTACTTGCTAGTGGTAGTTTGCGAGTACTTAAAGAGTACTAATGGCTTTTGTCCTTGGCTATTCTCATGGCCAGACTATGAAGGAGACTATCAAGATGATGGCCAACAGGACGGCTATGATAACTAGGACTATCTGCCTTCGTCAGCATTGCATGTGCCCCTGTAGATGGACCCCACCACTACGCTTATCTTTTATTTCCGCTGCTTGTTGTATTAAGATTGGATCATGAGATCCTTATTTGTGTTAGACCTTATGTATGGTTTGTAATGGATGATGTATTGTGATATCCAATCTGTTATGTCTCGCAAAAATGGTAATCCTCGGATTGCGAGGTATGGCATAATGGGAATCTAGGATTAAAAATCCGGGTGTTGACAAGTTGGTATCAGAGCCATCCTAACCATAGGAGACCCTAGTTAGAATGGACGTCCGAACAAAAACTTAGTTTCAAAACCAAAGTGAGTATTTATGAAAAACTATGTCCTCTCTTATCCTTGTGAATTCATTCTTTCTCAAAAATTCATGTTCCTCAAAATTCTTACATTACTACTTAAAATTTGACACACTTGGTCACTTCACTAATTTCCTCATCCTATATTCTTGTAGATGGAGACTCAGTTCAACAAGTTTTACCAGTTGGGAAACGGAGGCCAGTTGATCTTTGAGAGGGATCTGGATTCATTGTCAGAGTTACTAGGACGCCCGCATCCGGAGTTTCTTGGAGCTCAACTTCTAGGACCCCAGGAGGAGACTTACAGTGGCTAGTCACCGCGGATCTTAGAGGAAGCATCGAAGCACCAACTTCTGGGAGAATTCAGTTCTCCGTGAGAGAGAACAACTGGCTAGATGGATTAGCCAGGGCAATGCATGAAGCTCTCACACGTCTATGTGCCCTCAGCGTCAACCAACTCCAAGGAACCCGTTTTGTTCACTATGCAAGACGTGACTTCATGGGGATGTCGATGGAGATGCGAAGTCACCCAGAGTTGAGGCGTCAAGTGGAGAATCTTGACTTCTTGCTGCACGACAGACAACAGGAACTGGACAATGCTAGAGAGTTAGCCAACCAGAACCGTGCCATTGCCGACCAGAAGGCCCAGACTTTCGCACTGCTCGTCCAAGATCGCTAGTCTCTTCGCCGCCAGCGTGCAAAGAAGGATCGCACCATCGCCCGTATTCGCAAGAAGGTGGCCGACCTCGAGAAGACCGTCAAGGAGCAGGAAGCTTAGCTTGCAGCAAAGGAAGAAGAAGAGGAGGGTGAAGACATCCAGGGAGACATGGACTCTTACCTCAGCAACGATAATGACTTTCTAGAGGAGGATGCCGTGGATTTCTACACTGATGATGAGGACTCCGACTTCATCGACGATGAGTAGATGCACTACAGCACTATCGTAGCATGAGATGTATCGGTCCCACTATATCGTAGCTTACATAATGGTTCTTCAAACCATCTATTTTCCCTTGATTGTTGTGGTGTGTGTTGTATCGTGTGCTTGTTTGCATGAATGAATTGAAGTTAGTTGCAAAACCTGAGTCTAACTCAAAGTTTTAGATTTGAAACCAAAAACCATGAACCTTAGAATTTCCCTCTTACCCCTATATCTATCTCAATCTTCAGATGACTCGTGGAAACCAAGGAGGTAGCAGCTCGTCGCAAGACCCAATGCTGCAGATCTTGTAGAATCTCATCGCAGACCGTGAAGCAAGCAGGGCGGAGTGCCAAGCTAACTTAGCAACAGTTCAACAGATCGCCCAGATGGCTCTAAACAACCAAGGGCATGGAAATCAGAATCACCAGGGATCCAAACTCAAAAAAATTCAGAACACCAATCCCCCAATCTTCAACCAATCTGAAAACCCATTAGATGTTGATGACTGGTTGCAGACAATGGAAAACAACTTAGAAGTTGCAGGAGTTGATGAAAATGAGAAAGTTCTCTTTGCCACCCACTATCTGGCAGGAGATGCAGGAGCTTGGTGGACTAGTATCCGCAATATGAACCATGGCCAAGTGATGACATGGGAAGCATTCAAAGTCAGGTTCAGCCACACCCACGTGCCGCAGGGTCTAGTCAACTGAATGAGAGATGAGTTCCGTGAACTGAAGCAAGGAACAATGACTGTGGTGGAATACCGTGATAGATTCCTGTCACTTGCCAGATATGCACCTGATGAGATCAACACGAAGGCCAAGAAGAAGGAGAGATTCTTGAACGGACTTCATGATGAGATGCAGACTGTCCTCGTTAACATCCGTTTCGAGGATCTCGAAGATCTAGTCGACTCTGCCATTCAGATGGAAGGGAAGATTTACCAGGCAAATGACAACCGCAAATGTCGTATGATGCAACAACCTGGATCCAACAGTCACCAGAAGTACCATCCCAACCCCTCATTGGGATATGCACCAAGGAACAATCGACCCCCAACGTCTCGTCCAAGCTACCCCAACCGTAGGGGAGGCAATGGGAAGTCCGGAGGAAACAATCATAACTCCAGCAATACCAACAATTTCAACCATGCACCTCCCAAGAACAACAACAACAACAACACTACACCCAGAACTAGCAGCAATGCTGTGCCTGTCGCATTCAAGGACAAGTCTCAGATCACTTGTTTCGAGTGTGGAGTGAAGGGTCACTATTCCAATGAGTGTCCCAAGAAGACTATAGCCAATGCCAATGTGAATGCCCCAGCTCAGCAGCAGCGTCGTGTTCAACCAGGAAGAAGATTTGCCCCAGGGAACCCTCACAACCGCAACGGTCGTCTCTTCCACATGAACACAGAAGAAGCCCCGGAAGCGCCAGATATAGGGCTGGGTATGTTTTATGTCAACTCAGTTTGAGCAAGAGTGATGTTTGATTCTGGAGCATCGCATTCATTTGTCACCGAAGAATTTGCATGCACTAGTAACATTCACCCAACCAATCTGAAGCATGTCATGATAGTTCAAATCCCCGGTTCAACAACAAAAGCTAGAAAAATTTGCAAAGTTGTGCCTATCAGAATACATGGGATAGATTTTTATGCCAACCTAATTGTACTCAGAACCAAAGGATTGGAAGTAGTACTAGGTATGGACTGGATGTCAAGGCATAAAGGACTGATAGACTGTGCTAAGAAAGCCATCACCATGACCAGTAGTTCTGGAGTAACAGTAGAGCATATCTCTGAAACCTTACCCCGCTAACTCAAGTGCAACAAGAGTTTATCCCTACCCACCATAGACCAAGTCAGAGTAGTCTGTGAATACCCCGACGTATTCCCAGATGAATTGCCAGGTATGCCCCTGGATAGGGATATTGAGTTCATTATCAAACTAATCCCCAGAACCGGACCCATAGCCTAGAGACCCAATAGCATGAACCCCTCAGAGTTAGTGGAACTGAAGAAGCTATTGGATGCCATGCTAGAGAAAGGCTTGATTCAACCAAGCGCATCGCGATGGAGATCACTAGTGTTATACGTCGACAAGAAAGATGGAGGCAACCGTCTGTGCACAGATTACAGAAAATTGAATGGCGTCACCATCAAGAACAAGTACCCCTTGCCAAAGATAGAGGATCTATTTGATCAGTTGACTGGAGCCTAGGTATTCTCAAAGATTGATCTTACGACTAGTTATCACATACTTAAGATTCGTGCAATGGATATTCCAAAGAACGCCTTTACTACTCGCTATGGTTTATACAAGTATACGTTTATGTATTTTGGATTAACCAATGCCCCTGCTTATTTCATGAATCTCATGAATAAGATCTTTATGAATTTCTTAGATAAGTTTGTAGTTGTGTTTATCAGCGACATCCTTATCTACTCCAAGTCAGAACAAGAGCATGAGCAACATCTGAGAATCATCCTAGAAACCTTGAGAGAGCATCAGTTATATGCCAAGTTCAGCAAGTGTGAGTTTTGGCTGAAAGAAGTAGGATTCCTAGGACATATTTTGTCTGCCGGAGCAGTCTCTGTTGATCCCGCCAAGATCAAAGATGTCGAAGAATGGGAAGCTCCAACCACCCAAACCCAAGTCCATGCATTTCTCGGATTAGCGGGATACTACCACAAGGTCGTAGAAGGATTCTCAAGCATCGCCAGGCCCATGACCCAATTGTTGAAGAAGGATAAGAAGATTGAATGGACAAACAAATGTGAAGCCAATTTTCAGGAGCTGAAGAAGAGATTGATATCAGCTCCAATATTGATCATGCCAGACATCAAGAAGCCGTTTGATGTGTATTGTGACGCATCCAATATTGGTCTAGGATGTGTATTGATGCAAGACGGCAAAGTCATCGCGTATCTGCCTCGACAACTAAAGCGGCATGAGCAGAACTATCTGACCCACGATCTTGAGCTAGCAGCTGTGGTTCTAGCATTGAAGACATGGCATCATTATTTGATGGGTAATCACTGTGAGATTTACTCAGATCACAAGATCTTGAAGTATATTTTCACTCAGAAGGAGCTGAATATGAGGCAAAGGAGATGGATAGAGTTAATCAAGGATTATGACCTTGACATTCACTATCACCCCGGCAAAGCCAATGTGGTAGCAGATGCTCTTAGCAAATTGCCGTCTAGGCTAAACACCATGATCAAGGAGAAGCAACCAAGTTTGTATGAAGAGTTGGAACAATTCAGGACTGAATTAGTTAGCAAAGGATTCTTAGCTAGTATTGAACTTCAACCCACTTTGATTAGCCAAATCAAGGAAGCCCAGAAAAGAAATGAAAGTATCGACGGAATCAAACGTCGTATTGGTACATGAAAGGTACCTAGATTCACTAAAGACGAAGAAGGAGTACTGTGGTACAAAGGACGTATCTGTGTGCCAGCAGATTCGGAACTGAAGCAAGTTATCATGAAGGAAGCTCATGATACTCTTTATTCTATCCACCCCGGAGGAACGAAGATGTATCAGGATTTGAAAGAGCAATTTTGGTGGCACAAGATGAAGAGAGAAACCGGAAGCTACATCGCCAAGTGTGACATCTGTCAAAGAGTGAAAGCAGAGCATCAGAGACCCGCAGGACTATTGCAACCATTGCAGATTCCGGAATGGAAATGGGATTCTGTCGGAATGGACTTTATCACCGGTTTGCCTACTTCTAGTAGGGGAAATGACTCAATATGGGTCATAGTTGATAGATTGTCCAAGGAAGCCCACTTTATACCTATCAAGACTACCTACCAGAGTGCAAAGCTAGCAGAACTGTATATTGCTAGGATTGCAAAGCTACCAGAGTGCAAAGCCCGCAAACTGATGGACAGACTGAGAGAGTCAACCAGATCTTAGAGGATATGCTTAGAGCTTGTGTGTTGGAATGCGGATCAAAATGGGAAGACTGCCTGCCTTTCGCAGAATTATCATATAACAACAGTTATCAAGCTAGTTTGCAGATGGCACCATTTGAGTTCCTATACGGAAGAAAGTGTCGCACCCCTTTGAATTGGTCGCAAGTAGGAGAGAGTCAGATTGTTGGACCCGACATTCTCTGAGAAGCTGAAGAGAAGGTTCACAAAGTCCGTGAGCACCTTAAGAGCACCCAATCCAGACAGAAGAGTTATGCTCACAAAAGAAGGAGAGACCTGACTTTCAATGTCGGAGATTTTGTATATCTCAAGGTTTCGCCATTGAAGGGAACGCATCGCTTTAGTCTGAAAGGAAAGTTAGCTCCCAGATATATTGGGCCCTTCAAGATTCTGAACCGTCGAGGAGAAGTATCGTATCAGCTGGAACTACCTGAAGAGATGTCAGCCATCCATAATGTGTTCCATATCTCGTTACTTCGCAAATGCTTGGAAGTGCCCGAGAAGACTGAAGTTTTCAAGAACATCGATCACAGAGCTGTAGAGATCAACAATGACATGACATGTCGGGAAGTGCCCATCCGTATCCTAGAAGAAGCTTACAGAACCACCAGGACCAGGAGTATCAAGTTTCTCAAGATTCAGTGGAGCAACCATACCGAGGAGGAAGCCACTTGGGAGCGCGAAGACTACATTAGGACAGAGTTCCCAGATCTCTTTAGTTCCTAGTTTTCTTTGTAAATCTCGGGACGAGATTTTGTTTAAGGGGGGAAGGTTTGTAACATCCCAAAACTTTAATCCAAGCTTATCAAGATCCAAATCATCAAAATTAGGGTTAACAAAAACGTTTCCATTACAAAATATGAAAGCATTCATGTGTATGTGCATTTAATTGAGGAGTTGATTTGAATTGCCATGGTTCTGTGATTCTTTGCTTGTAAAATGATTCTTAGGTGAAATAAACATCATCTAAATCATTCCCAAACTTTTCCCAAAGAAAAACAACTCAAAATGAATAAATGAAGTGAATGGTCATTTTGGCCAAATTAACTATCATGCCTACTTTGGCTATTCCTAGTACTCAAAACTTAACAGAAACATTTGGGGATCTTTACACCCCTTGCTAGTACACATAATGAGGTACCAAGGCCCACTTTGTGATATGCTAAAAACATTAAAATACTAATTTTAAATGACAGTTTAAAATTGAATCTATTTCATATGGGAAGATCCCACTATTTCAAAAACCACTTAAACAAGCTCAATTTTCAACACCCAAGCACCCACAGAGTCTCAAGCTTAGTACTAGCACACCCACCAAAAATCTTTTCAAAATTCAAAAAGAATTTTCTTGCGGCCATTTCATCAAACACTTGGCAGGCAGAATTCAAACAAAACCAAATTCACTATTTTAAATAGTGTTATGGCCAAACTTGTCCCCCATTTGACCCTCATTTGGTCCCTTTGTCTCCTAATGATCTAACCATGCCATTATCACACCATCCCCTACCTCCTAGCAGCATGGCCATGCCAAGTCGAGCCCCACCTCGCCAGCCAACTTGGTCGCCGCCGCAGCAGACCGCCTCCCTCTCTCTCTCCATGTCTAGCAGCTAGCCAGCACCTCACTGCCGCCCACTGTCCCCTCCCCGAGCCAGGCCAAGCAGTGGTCCACCGAGAAATCCCCGCGCCCACTGCCACCGCGCCATGCCGAGCACGCGCTAGAGCGCCGCGCCCGACACACGCATAAACTCCGCCCCTGGACCGCAGCCCGCGCCCACCGCGTCGCCATGACCCAGGGAGCACACCAGACATGCCCGTTCGCCGCCCAACGCCTCACAGCCACCGCTCGCCGTGGACACCGCCGCCTCTGCCTCTCAGAGTGCCAGCTCCGCCCGACCGCTTACCACCGCCCCTAAGCCCGCATTAAAGTCCTAGAGCACCGCCAGGAGACCGCGCGTCGATCGCCACCCTCAGCCATGCCGCTAGCATCCCGTAGCCATGTCGCCACCATCGCCTACCCATCCTTCTCGGTCTCGCCGTCGAGCCTATAAAAGGAGGGCACCCCCAGCCGTTTGCAGCACACAACTCCACTCCCCTCACCTCACTAATCGTCCCACACCTCTAGCCGGAGCATGGGGAGCAGTAGCTCGCCGGAATTGCACCGGAGCAGGCCGCCTCTGGAGGAGAAGGGCGCCGCTGATTACGACCACCCCAGGAGCTGCCTCGACCGTCACTGAACTCGCCGTCGACCACCAGACCGTTTTCCCTCCTCCCTGTCGTCGCTGGAGCCCTGGTACGCCCCCTATGCACCCCCACCGAGCCGCTAGGGTTAGAGCTCGTCGGCGACAGGTCCGTCGTCGACGATGATCCCCAGCCGTTGATCCCCACTCTAATCCCACATCGCCCCGTACCGCTTCGCGCGTTAGGAGCCACTGACTGGTGGACCCCCCTGTCAGCCGAGCCCCGCGCTGTGGAGTGACATTGGTCCGGCCCGTTAGCATTTCTCGCGCGACCCAGTTAGTTTGAATTAGGATTTTTCTTTTTAGTTTAAACTTAGTTCCGTCTCTAAGTTTGAAAATCAATTCAGAGAGATTCACAAATCCAAATTGCATGAAACCCATTTTGCCCGAAAGGTATTGAAATGATCTATCCAAGCCAGTTGGATTTAATTCAATTAGAGTTAAAGATCTCTCCTAGTAAAAATAATAAATAAGAAGCATTTGCACCTTGCAACATTTTTATAAAATCAACCAAGATAGATTTTGAGTTGATTCCAACTCTCAAAAATCACATTTCATCATACCTATCTGAATATGTAATAATATTAAGGTTTACATGCAGTGACTTTCGACTAGTACCAAAATAATGCTATATATAAGCATTTCTAGCCACTTTAAATCATTAAATAATGAACTTAAACCAAAGCAATTATGATCCAACCCTTAAATCACATTCCCACATGTTAGGATATGTGGTGATGACATGTGTCCACATGATCCCATATTTTAAGTGGTGAATATTAAATCTTAGTTAATTTTTCAATGAGTTGAAATTACTTTTCTAAATTAAAAAGAGTGAAACTAGTTAATAAAACTTGTGATGCTTGTGATGATAATAGATCATCAAATGTGGGTCTAGAATGCTAATTAGACTAGTAAGTATTGTTTGGTGATTGTGTACTTCGTATGTATTTATAGACGATAGTACCGACCAAGCTTTCGCGAAGGAGGAGTTCTACCAAGAAGAAGAAGAAGAAGAAGAAGAAGAAGAAGAAGAAGAAAACTTCAACCACTGCACCAACCAAGGCAAGCTATTGTTAGCAAGCTAGAATTAAGCTAGATAACTTGATCCAAGATGCATGCTTGATGCATATCACTTGACTATTAGTTACCCCAAGTATTATCTCAAGCTTTACTTCCTTTACTTTACCCAAAGTTCTTTGAAGGTAGCATAAAGAGTATAAAACTTGACCTATTTAGAACCCTTTAGATGTCATTCTATGGCATGAGATTGAACCCATCTTTTCACTTTAGTGAAAACTCTTAACTTAGTAGTTTAGAGTAGTTTAAAAACTTGAGTCACTTTAGATGGGAACACTTGGTGAAAAATGAATTGTGAAAACCTTGGAATGATGAGTCATTCTATTGAAATGTTTTGACATGTGTTGAGAAACACAAATGGTTTATGATGATGAAAATGATGAGGCATGAGCCTTAACCCTTTTATAAAACTAATGGTTGGATTCCGATGCAATACCATTCCAAATTTACCATACAACCACACTACCTGAATTGGGTAAGGCTTAGTTGGAAATGTATATGCATTAGTATTAGTTCCCTCGCGGGAGGGGTTTGAGCTGAGGCTACCTCTCAATGTTGTCCACCTATGCAGTTCCCAAGATGACTGATGGTCATGGTTGGGAGGCCATGCTCATAGGAGAGGTGCTTATACTAGGGTGTGTAAAGGGAAAGTTATGTTTGATTATCTGCATACTAAGTATGATGATTCAGGGTTATCCCTGACAAATGTATCGAATCTTGTGGTGAAAGTGTACCACCTCTGCAGAGTGTCAAACTATTTGAATAGCCGCGTCCGTGGTTATGGATAGTTGGAATGGCCATACTATTTCATTGTCAGATGTTTTCAAAATGACTTAGGAAATGAATGATGAATCTTGACTTGACCACAACAGAGTTGTGTTTATGACAATATCTCCCCAACTTAAGTGATTTGAGAACTTTATTTTATCTTTCTTTGCTTCAGAACTCAGCTTAGGTTTCAAACTTAACCTTATAGTTAAACTTAGATTTAGTTCTTTACTTAGAACTATCCTACTTGCTAGTGGTAGTTTGTGAGTACTTAAAGAGTACTCATGGCTTTTGTCCCTGGCTATTCTCATGGCCAGACTATGAAGGAGACTATCAAGATGATGGCCAATAGGACGGCTATGATAACTAGGACTATCTGCCTTCGTCAGCATTGCCTGTGCCCCTAAAGATGGACCCCACCACTACGCTTATCTTTTATTTCAGTTGCTTTTTGTATTAAGACTAGATCATGAGATCCTTATTTGTGTAAGACCTTATGTATGGTTTGTAATGGATGATGTACTGTGATATCCAATCCGTTATGTCTCGCAAAAATGGTAATGCTAGGATTGTGAGGTATGGTATAACAGGAATCTGGGATTAAAAATCCGGGTGTTGACATGGCAACCCATTGGTTACTTATGCCGACAAGGCAATCTACTTTGCACTCCTCATCTATCCCATTACGGTCACCCATATCCAGAGCGTTATGGAGCTTGATGAGAAGCATGCAGCAATCCTAGCGGAGGCCAAATGCATCGCAGAACCGGGCGCTAAGCTGGACGAAGACATGGCCAAGGCACAACAATCTACCAAGGAGGCAAGGGCTATGGAGGCTGAGTACAAGCGGTTGCTACTGAAGCACAAAGGAAAGAAAGCACCATCTCACGTCGTCGAAGACCCCGGCGTTCGGCGCAAGTTGGGATATTTTTTTTGAAGCAATTACTATGAGGGAGCCCCCCACAGCCACATTTTATTAATAAAGAGAAATATTTACAGAGGAGAGAAACCTATTTACAAAGAAAACACAAGGATTTACAAGAGATTGTCAATCCATCTAGCTAGAAGGGGCATATCTGAGGGTTTCACTCTATTCTTAAGCAAGGTGACTTCTTTGAAGAAAATGGCCTTCCATCCCCGGAAGGTGATCCTAATTCCATTGAAGATCCAACCATTCCTTTGTTTCCAAATACACCAGGAAGTGATGATAATCACCTCAAAGAAACAAGGTCCTTTGAAGATTTTCTTGGCCCAACAGATGGTCTCCTCAAGGTCTCCAGGTTACCATGGAATCTATAGGTAATTCCAAATACGGGTACTATAAACACAGTTAAAGAAAAGGTGCCTCCAGTCCTCTAACACAAGATCTTTGCAGAGGACACAACTGTGATCATTTGCCACCTGCCAATTCCTTCTAATTAGCATATCCTTTGTATTGATTCTGTCGTGTAAAATGAGCCAGGAAAAAAACTTAAGCTTCGAAGTGCATTTGCTTTTCCAGATCCAAACAGATGGAGGATGGTTATCAATATGCTCAAAGTGCTGTTTGTAAACAATACTTGGTTTAAAGTCACCTTTGCCAAGCGTACAAATCCACTTGTCACTCAAGTGTTCATTCACAGTAATGGACTAGACCATCTTCTGCATTTCTGATAATTCCTGGTGGGCTTGAATGGAAAGAGGGAGATGAAAGCCATCCAAAACTTCGCCTAATTGTTTATATTCCATGATCGATTGGAATTTCTCCTTAGCATAATTGAAAAGCCTCGGGAATCTCAGAGACAAATGTTGGCTGTGCCAAAGATCAGACCACAGAAGGATTGAAGAGCCAGAACCCACCTCTCACCTGGTGATGGCCCTATAATTATCAGTCAATTTAGAGACATATTTCCACCAAAAGGAACCAACTAGTCTTGTAGCATGAGGCACACTATTGTAATAATAAGAGTTTCTAACAGCTGCACCCAAGGTGTATCATCATTATTATAAAACTTATGGAGGTGCTTCATGAGAAGAGCAGTATTTTGAACCTTCAGATCAATAATTCCCAGTCCACCTTTAGACTTCGGTTTGCAAATCATGTCCCAAGCCGCCAAAGAGTGAGTCTTATCTTTGTCTTTCTTTCTCCATAAACAGTGCCTTCTTCCTCTATCCACCACATTAATTACTCCAATAGGTAGCTGAAGGGTGAGCATGAAGTAGGTGGGTAAAGAGGAAAGAACAGAATTAACCAGGACTAATCTGTCTCCATAAGAGAGGAAAGAGGAGGTAGCATTCAATCTTCTTTCAACTCTATCAATTAAAGGAGATAAATCTTTGATTGTGGGTCTAGTGGTTCCCATAGGTAGACCCAAATAAGTGAAAGGCATTTTACTCAGATTGCATTCAAATTCAGTGGCATACTAGGTTGCCTCCTCATTAGACAGATTAATGGGTATCATGGAGGATTTATGAAAGTTGACCTTTAATCCATAGTAGATCTGTCCATAGTCAGCAGGCAAGATAATGATAGTGTCATCGGCATATTGTACTATAGGATAGTCACCCTCAACAAGGATAGGCCTCTGAAGGATGCCACTTTGATAGGAAAAATTGACCAAAACATGCAGCAGGTCAGCTCCTTGCACAAAAAGGAGAGGGGATAAAGGATCACCTTGCCTGACCCCCCTCTTACAGTGGAAACTCTCCTAGGTACCCCATTTAAAAGAACATAAGAGGAACCAGAGGATAAAACTTCTCTTACCCAGGAGAGAAAAACCTCAGGATACCCCTTAGCTCTCATAATTTGAATAATAGCATCATGATCCAAAGTATCAAAAGCCTTTTTAAAGTCAATTTTGAGAATCACAATTTTCCTCTTTGATTGCTGGCATTGATGAATAAATTCAAAAGAACAGGCAAGGCAATCTTGGATGGTTCTATCTTTAATGAACCCATATTGATTAGCATGAATAGTCTTTTTAATGACCCCCTGCATTCTATTAGCAGCCAACTTGGTAAGGAATTTAAGGCTGGTGTTGGTTAGAGAGATGGGTCTGAAGTCACTGATGGCTTCAAGGTTCTGTCCTTTGGGAACCAAGGTAATGAAGGAACCATTAATACTCTGAAGAGAAGCCTTCCCCGAATAAAAACCGTGACAAAGATTAATGAAATCATCCTTCACAATGTGTCAACATTGTTTGAGGCTCTGTTAATCTTCATGAATTTCACAATATTCTCAATTTCCTCAATAGAAAAAGGAGCAACCAGAGGGTCCATTAAACTAGAATCTTCCATAGGATGAAGAAGAGAGTTGAGATCAAAAGGAGAGGCAGTAGGTATACACATTCCCATCCTTCTCTTGAAACTTAACCAAAAAGCATTAGCCTTATCATGGTGTTGCACAAGTGGATTACCATTCTCATCCTTGATTGAGTAAATGACATTGTTCCTAAACCTTTCAGTAGCCTTAGAGTGAAAAAATTTGGTATTTTCTCCCCCAAGCTTGAACCATCTAATGGTACACCTAGATTTCCAATAATTAGAATGAATGAGAAGGAGTTTTTTCAAGTGTAATTTGACCATGTTTCTGAAGTTGAACTCTAGAGAACTCAAGTCCCTTTCCTCCTCAAGTTAGTCCAGGAGCAGGATCAAATGGTTGCATTTATCAATGATGGTATTTTTATGTGAGATGTTCTTCCCCCATCTTTTCCATTCAAATCTCAGACTTTTAAGTTTAGCAGTAATTATTGCAGCAGAAGAGCTAGCTTTAACAGACCCTTTCCAAACCTTTTCTACCAGATCAAGGAACCCAGGCTGCTGTATCCAATGATTCTCAAACCTAAAGATTTTTGCCTTTGGGATCTTTGTAGCAATTGACACAACACAAGGCACATGGTCAGAAGTTGATTTACCAAGGGGGTGAACCATGGTGTTGGGGTAACTAAGAGTCCATTGACAACTAGTGAAAAACCAGTCTAATTGTTCTAGAAGTGGCTGAGATTGCATATTGGACCAGGTGAAAGCCCTGCCTTTGAGAGGAAGTTCAATGAGCCCCAGATAACTAATAATCTAATTAAAGACAAAGATATCATTCATATCAGCCCCCTCCTTATTTCTGTTTTCCAGAGACCTCATGAAGTTAAAATCTCCCAAAATAAGCCAATTCTCATGATGAGGGATGTTAAGATTTTGTAACCATTGAACAAAAATATACCTCTCCAAGCCCTGACAAGGACCATAAACATTAACTAGAGTCCAGAATTGATTAGAGTGTCTGGAGGTAAAACAAACACTAATAGCAGATCTATGAATTTCCAGGAGATGTCCCTCAAAAATTGCACTATTCCACAAAACAATCAAACCCCCAGAGGCACCCACCAAAGGAGAAAAGAAAAATCTGTCAAATCTTTTGGGGCAAAAACTTCTGATAAAAGAGTGATCAAAGCTTTCACACTTAGTTTCTTGCAGGCAAACTATAACACAGTCACTTTCATCAATTTTATTATAAATTGCCAGCCTTTTGTGTTTTTCATTCAACCCTCTAACATTCTAGTCCAGCACAAGCCAATCAAAAAGCCATTGGGGTGAACTATCCATTGGGTGATATGAAAACAGAATATGATGGGAGGAGCAAAGCAAGTCCCAAAAGTAACCAGATATACTCAAATATCATATGGCAAGGTAGAAAGCATAGATCCCACATATTACAGAGTCTCATGACAAGCAAACACACCAATAATAGGACATGGTTCAGTACAGTGACAGATAAAAGATAGTGCAGGTCCCAACAAGTGACCAGGAGGACATAAAAAGGAAAAATAATCATTAAGCCTTGGAGGGTTTTGCAGCATCTGGATTAGCCATAAGCTTCTCCACGGTGAGGTCATCCTCAGGCATCTCCAGCTCAGCACCAACCTTCTGTAGTGTTTTGATTGGAGTAAAGGGAGTGACTTGATCCTTGGACATAGGCTTCTTCTTTGGAGTAGGCCTGTCCCTCATTGGCTCCAACCTGTGTCCATCTCTAAGAACAGCCTGCCTAGTGCTCCTCCTAACTTCTGCTTCAGAAGAAGGTCCCACTTTCTTGGCTACACCTTTCCTTTTATTGCACTGTGGGCTCTGACCAACAAAGGGATCAAGTAGCATAGCTACAGATTCAGACTGTGACCCAACATTTTCCAACAGAGAGGAGCCAAACCCTTGGGGAGCCAACTGAACCACACTAACATTGGCAACCTTGATCAGAGAGAAAGGAAAAGTGGGCTCAGTCTAAGGAACAATGGCAAGAGATTGGACAGCAGCAGAATCAGACCCAGGTTGCCAAAAGAGATAGGAGCCATCTCTAGCTCCTCAGGGTCATCAGTGATCTCTTCAATGAGAATCAGCTCAACACTTCCAGCATTCTATTGAACAAACATCTCCTGCACATGACCAGCACCAGGAATCACCTGAACAGAGGAAGAAGAACTGGTAGAGAACTGAAAGGAGATAGTGGACTGAGGTTGTTGAGGATGAGCAGGTAGATTCTGCAGTAGTGGGGCACCCCAGCCAGGAGCAACATCATGAACCACATTGTTAGCAGCCTCTTCATTATGCCAAGCACCCCAGTTCCCATGATCAGCAGGTGGACCCCAGTTGTCAACAGGGGGACCAAGTTGTCAGGGGGTGGGATAGGGCCAATCATGAACTGAGGATGTGGGTTCCCATTAGCAGGTTCAGGTGACTCATCCCAGGTAGAATATCAGCATGATCACTTGTAAGAATATAAACTGGCACACTCTAGGAAACCACCGTGCCCCCATACCTCTGAGGTTCCCTGATGACAATGGACCTAGGTATATCGCTTATTCCCCCATAGGCACACCGAATTAGAGTACGCGCAGGCGTGGGATCATCCCGGATCCATCCACGCATTTTACCAAATCTGGCGACCACTTCACGAAGGAACTCCTCGTTTTTGTAATCCATGTGCAGATTTAGCAGCATGATCCAACTGAGCCTAGTGTAAACCGTAGCCTAGAAGTTCTCACCCTCATCATGCCGAACAAAAGTCAGAATTCTACCCTGTCCCAGATAGTGTTCAGGCTGTGCAACAAGCAGATCTCTAACCGCACTATCAACCATGCGAAAAAGCCCCAAACCGACAGCACTTTCAGCAAAATTCTGAACTTGTAACAACAGAGTCTGTTCAATGTGATCATGTACCTGATTGAGCACATTGTCAATGTCCTCTGCATCCGGGCGCGGATTGACTTTCGCAATAGCCCAAGATTCATGTCGACGCGGCGGAGCAACCGCCGCTGTGACATACATGTGTGGCGGATGTTCATCCCCGCTCGAAGGCTCCAGAATCTAGAAGCCAGTCGGAGTGAAGCGGTGCGGGTCGACCGCAAAGTTGGCCATGGTGGTGGGCAGGAGGGAGGAGGGCGGACAATCGAAGGAGGCAGGGGATGGCAACTGTTCTTGGTCAGGAGGAAGGAAAGCAGAGGAAGCGGTAGCGGTCAGGAAAATTTCCTTAGAGGCGCGTAGAATGAGGGTGTCAGGCAGGGAATCTTTTTTACCACCCATCGCATTGAAGACGCTCGCTTCGCCTTAAGGCAGTCCGATTTTTTGTGACCATAACGGAAACAAAATTTGCACCGAAACGTGTCTATGTAGACATTTGTTCTGTGCGGCATACTTAGGCAACGGTCACAAAGCCAGGCACGATTCGCCATATCCTCAATCATGGCGACAAAATCGGGATCGTTCTCAGGATAATTAATTGGGCCCGAGGGAACCAGGCGAGATTGATGGGCCGAAACTGCAGCCTTTGAATTTGAAATTGGAATTGGAGCTCCTTCGACCTGGACCTGCCTATGACCAACACCTGAAACCGGTAAGTTCAGTTTACCAACCTGAAGCTTGACTGAATTTGAAGGTAAAGCCTGATGGAAAACCACCCCCGCTTTTTTGCGACTTTGAGGGCAATCATAACCAACTTCAAGAGCAACGGTGGCCTCTTCAACAGTAGCAGGATATTCATAACCAGAGCAAGCATCATAAGTTTGAAAGGTAGCAAAAGAAATCTTTCTTTTTGCTCGAAAGGAAGAATTGTTAACCTTGATAGTTGGCCTAGTAGGTTTAAACCTAAGAGCACGGAGGCCTTTGTCAGTCCTCCTTTTTCTGGGACTGACCAGGATCCATTCTTCCTTGCATTCAGACTGCCATTTCTGAAATTCTCTCATCCAAAGCGGGCCACCATTGTGCCAAAGATTGAAATAACATTTAAAGGCATCACAAGAGACTGATCTGATTCTGTAAACTAGGAAACCCACGTCCCTAGACGATACAGAGAACCTGAAAACTCTGTCAGATAGTTTTAGGACATGGAGATTATCAAAAAACCCTCCATTGCAGGATTCAACAGCCAGGCTGACTGAATCGGGGTTAAGTTTAAAATTGGATCGCCCAAAAGAGACCACCATAAGAAAATGATTAGCCTTTCCCAGAGGATGAACCGTGGATCTAAAGGAACATTTGACCTCAGCCTTGAAGGATTTACCCAATGAGAAATCCAATCCCATTGCCAAAGATTCAAAAACAGCCATGTCGTGATCATCAACCGAGGGGGGGGGGGGCAATATGAAGGAGGGCTACCTGAGGAGGTTCGAGCAGGCAGGAAGAAATCTAGACTGAGTGACAGGGGAACGTCACCAAAGATCCATCCGAGAATTGATCCCCATTTTGAAAATGCCGACCAGCAATCATGGTACCTCTTGCATTGATCAACACAAGCCAATACCTACGATCCCAAAGATGCACTTCGCCATCATACCTTTTCTGGCGGCCGAGATTTTGATCCTTGGCAGTAGAATAAGAAACCTTCCAACGCCCAATCGGAGTGAGCATTCTTGATTAGAAGAGGATGCCGGAGAGGATGGTTGGATTGGAAAAGGTGAGACATCATAGGTTGGAGAGATCGCCGGTGATGGAGTCAAGTCGGCGGTGGGAGGGTAGATATTGTTGAAGAGGTGCATGACGATGCGAAGAACTTGAAGATATGGCGGATTCAATCCAACAAAGGCCACCCCATACATTGATTCAGAGGGGAGGCAAGTAATGCCAACTCCCGCCCTCAACATTGTCGTCGTCAAGACCCTCCTGGAGCAGGACAGGTTGCTAGAAGCAGTTGCTCAGGTATATGACCTCGTCGCGAAGGCATGTAAGAAATAGGAAAAGGGTACCTTACAGAGGCTTGAGTCCAATCTGGAGCTTTGCCAGTCTACCCTGAACAGCTGCAGAAGGCCAAGATCTCCCTGTGACGAGGGATCCCACACAGGCTCCACGGAGCGAAGACGGAGGGATGCACGCAACTGGGCTGATGCCATACCCATATCTTCTGATCATGGAGAAAAGGTTCGCCCTCGTCGGTCGCCGCCTCCACCACCATCCCGACGTCATGAGGAACCACAGTCGTGCCACCGTACAAGCATGCCACTGCCTAGGCATCCCCAGGTCGGTATCGTTATACGTGACCAGGGCGAGCAACCCTGGCGCTAGAGAGCGCAACAGCTTTGAAGGACATATGAGTAGATACTACAAGGAAGCACCACGTCTGACAAGAAACCGCGACAGGCGTGAGGATTCGTAGGAGGGAAAGAAAAAGAAGGCTAACCCACCGCCTCCACCGCCACCGTCGCCACCTAGCAGCCATCATGGCGGAGGACACAGTGGATCTCATAAATCGCATCACAATTCCCCTCCCCATGACAGAAAAGGGAAGCAACGAGAGTCGTATGACGCATGTTCACGGCTGGACAAGATCCAAGAAGCACGGGAGCTCCCATACCTTGGGCCACATTTTTTTGGACCAGTAATACGGGCCACAACCTACCCCTAGCGCCTCCTGATAGACAAGACTATCAAGCCCTATGACGGCACTGCCAGGCCAGTTATAAGGTTGTAGGACTACAGCGAAGCGATTCACATCACGGGGGGAAACCCTAATGTCGCCATCAAATACCTCCCACTTATGCTCACCGGCACCGCTCGATAATAGATTGATGACTTGCCGGAGAAATGAATATGCAATTGGTTGGACATGCATGAAGCGTTCACCAAGAACTTCGAGGGTACATACAAACGTCCCTGCACTATCGGAGACTTACAGCGGTGCGTACAAGAAAAGGATGAAACCTGTCGTGCCTACCTCTCTTGTTGGCTATATATGAAAAACTCCTGCGTAGGGGTGTACGAACAAACCGCCATGGCCACCTTCATCGACCGGCTGGAGAAGGGAACTTTGCTCCAGCATACGTTGAAGCGCCAGAAAGACAACAATGAGCTAAACCTCAAAGCAATGATCGCCATGGCCAGCGAGTTTGCCGCTGCTGATAATGATGCGCACGGATCATTGCCAGCAATAGAAATCCCTACCCAGGCTAGGAAGTACATAATAACAAGTGTAAGGCTCCGCCTGAAGAGAAGCAAACAGCCGACATGGTCGCCACAATATTCACTAGCAGAGGCAGAGGCGGACGGTGTGGTCATGGCTGGGGGACTAGCCAGGGTCAGCAGAGGAGTGAGTCTACACCCTCAGTGCCCTGCGTTCCCCAAATGTACGAAGAGTACCATGATATGCTATGTTTCGTCCACCTCGATGCAAAAGGCAAAGCCAGCCACACCAACCGCCAATGCAAGTTTGTCAATGACTTCAAGGAAGACCCTAAGTCCGACTATAAGGCAAGTCGGAAGAATAGAGCCCGCGGAAAGGGCAAAGGGAAGAAGAAGGAAGTGGAGTCCAAGGATTCAAGTGATATGGATGAATACGTGGAACCCAAGTCCGCCGACAAGGGTGAGGGTAAAGGGAAAAAAACCCTTCGAGAAGAAGGCTCCAGTGTACCACACTTTCCTTGGCACCCCCACTATCCGGACCCAGAAAACCTCTCTAAGGATACTGATGGCTACCCTTCCTCCGGTTCCCTAGTACGTTAGGTGCTCGGAAGTTCCAATCACTTGGGATAGGAAGGATCATCTAGATCTTATCCCAACAGAGAACCAGTATACCATGGTCATCAACCCCTTGATTAACGGCGCAGAGTTCACCAAGTGCCTCATGGACAGTGGAAGCAGCATCAACATCATGTACTTGGATACACTGCACAATATGAACTTGACGGAGACCCAGCTAAGGAAGAGCAATACCGTGTTCCATGGTGTTGTCCCTGGCCGACAAGCTAATTCCCTGGGCTGCATCACCCTTTCGGTCGCTTTTGGCGATGTCAACAATTACCGCCAAGAACGCGTGACCTTTGAAGTGGTGCCTTTCAAGAGCGTGTACCACGTCATCTTCGGACGCGACATCTTCCACTCCTTCCTTGCAAGGCCATGATTTGTCTACAACAAACTCAAGATTCCCGAACCAAACGGCATCATCACTATTGACGGAAGCTTCACCAAGGCACCGGAGTGTGAGCTTAGTGAAGCTTCCTTTGTCGAAGCGATCCTCTACAGTGAGGAGTTCAAGGAGATCCAAAGCCAGTTAATGCCTCGGAGATGCCGGCTTTGAAGAAGCAGATCACTACAACCGAACCCGCATTCAAGGTCGCCATCAAGACCAAGCAGGTGGAGCTTGTTGAAGGAGATTCCTCCAAGACCACCACCATTGGCATGGACCTCGATCCCATATAGGAAAGCACGCTCGTCGAGTTCCTCCGTGAGAATAAGGATATCTTTGCCTAGAAACCTGCCGACATGAAAGGTGTACCTAGGGAACTTGTCGAGCACAGCTTGAATATTGATCCTAATGCTAAACCGGTGACACGACCTGTATGCCGCTTTGGTGATGAAAGATGAAGGGCTGTAGGCAAAGAAATAGCTAGGTTACTTAAGGTTGGCTTTATTCGAGAAGTTATTCGAACTCGATGGGTGGAAAATCTTGTATTTGTCCCCAAAAAGGGAACCCATGAATTAAGAATGTTTGTTGATTACACCGGCTTGAACAAAGCGTGTCCAAATGATCCATTTACTTTGCCTTGCATTAACCAAGTCATTGACTCGATGGCTGGCTCTGAAGTTCTATGTTTTCTCGATGCCTACTCAGGTTACCACCAAATCCGAATGCGAAAGTCAGACCAATTGGACACTTCGTTCACCACACCCTATGACATGTACTGCTATGTCATGATGCCCTTCGGGCTGAAAAACATTGGTGCTACATACCAGTGGACAATGCAACACTGACTACACGGCCAAATAGGTCACAACGTACACGCTTATGCGGATGACATCGCGGTAATGCCAAAGAAATCAAATGACCTTATCGCCGAGTTTCAGGAAACCTTCGATAATCTCCGGAAATACAACATGATGCTTAACCCTAAGAAGTGTGTCTTCGGGGTGTCGCCCGGTAAGCTGTTGGGCTTCATTGTTTCGCATCGCGGAATCTAGGTCAACCTAGAGAAAATCAAGGCCATCCTTGACATCAAACGCCCAACATCTTTGTAGGACATACAGAGGCTCACAGGCTACGTAGCAGCAGTAAGTCGGTTCATCAGCTAACTTGCAGAGAAGGCTATGCCTCTCTACAAGTTGTTCAAGAAGGTGGAAAAATTCATATGAATGGACAAAGATGACACAACACTTCAGAAGTTGATGTGAATACTCTCCTCTATGCCAATACTTGCAGCACTGGTATCAAGGGAGTCTATGTTAGTTTACATGGTGGCAACAAACCGAATAATCAGCATCATCATTGTGGTGGAGCGCAAGGAGCCAACGCATGAATACGGAGTTCAGCGACTAGTTTACTACATAAGCGAGGTCTTGACGGAATCCAAGAAGCATTACCCGCACTACCAAAATATAGCTTAGGGTGTTTTTCTTGCTTCATGGAAGCTAAGGCATTACTTCCAAGAGCACCCCATTATAGTAGTGAGCAAAGCTCCACTGTCCGACATCATCAATAACAGCGATGCTACAAAAAGAGTGGCAAAGTGGGGCATTGAACTTGCTGCCTTTGAAATCACCTACAAGAGACGCGACGCTATAAAGTCACAAGCATTGGCGGATTTTATTGCAGATTGGATAGAACTTCCAGAAGACACTCCTATGCTAGAGCCAAAATATTGGGTCATGCACTTTGACGGATCAAAGCTACTCAATGGCTCGGGGGCGGTGTATTACTACAATCACCAGTAGGGGAGAAGTTGCAATACGTCCTACAGATCCACTTTAACGATACCAACAACATGGCGGAGTATGAAGCCCTCATATTCACGGACTTCGAGTAGCCAAGGATATTGGCATCAAGCGCATAGTTTGCTATGGATATTCCGACTTGGTTGCCCAACAAGTAGCTGGCACCTAGAACGTGTGGAACCCTATGATGGTGGCATATCAAGACGAAGTAGACGAGATTGCCAAGTGCTTCGATGGCCATGAAGTCAAGTATGTCAAAAGGGAGGAAAATGAGGCGGCAGATCTGCTATCAAAGCTTGGATCAGCTCGTCGACCAATTCCGCCTGGCATTTTCCTAGAGCATTTACGGACCCCATCCATGAAGGGAGAGGACCCCGACAACCCAGATAGAGTGGACTCATTCGTTAACGCAGTAATAGTGACCTCTCTGACTTGGACGAAACCGTTCATGGACTATCTACAAGATGGAACTTTGCCTGCCGACAAAGTCGAAAGCTAACAAATAGTACGAAGAACAAAAGGCTACGTCATCATTGACAGCCAGTTATATAAAAGAAGTACCACGGGAATTTTCCTTCGATGCGTCTCCCAGCAGCAAGGTATTGATATCCTTAGAGAGATACATATTGGAGATTGTGGGCATCACGCCGGTCCCCGGTCGTTGGTGGCTAAGGCCTTCCGACAAGGATTCTACTGGTTAGTTTCCAAGGCGAACGCCGACAAGTTGGTACAAACATGTCTTGGGTGTCAGTTCTATGCAAGACAACCAAATGTTCCAGCTGAAGAATTGCAAACCATACCAATAACTTGGCCGTTTGCAGTCTGGGGGCTGGACATGGTGGGACCTTTGCATACAACACCATGTGGAATTACACACTTACTAGTAGTAGTGAATAAGTTCACAAAATGGATTGAAGGTAAACTCATTAGAATGCTTGATGGGGCAACAACCTTAAAATTTGTTCGAGATCTAGTGGTGAGATTTGGTTTCCCACTCAGCATCATCACCGACAACGGCAGAAATTTGTCTCTCGAAGAAGTTGAGGAGTATAGTCATGAAAAAGGCATCTGCCTTGACCTAGCATCTGTGGCACATCCACAATCGAATGGACAAGTTGAACGGGCCAATGGACTAATGTTGCACGGAATCAAGCCATTCTTAGATACATCGCTACATAGAGCAGGTGGAGCCTAGGCAGAGGAATTACCATCTATATTGTGGAGTTTAAGAAGAACACCTAATAGATCCACCCGCTTGACTTTTGTCTTCATAGTTTATGGAGAAGAAGCCATCCTACCATCCGACATCCTCCACGAAGCACCAAGAGTCACCGCCTACGAGGAGGATGACACTGAAGAATCCATACGCTTATTGGTGGACCTACTCGAGGAAGAACACATGCTGGCATGCCAGAGATCGACCGTCTACCAGTAGAAGCTACGTGGCTACCATAGTCGCCGTGCTAAATATCGCTCGTTTAAAGAGGTGGATCTGGTGCTTAGACTCAAGCAGGAGAAATCACAAAAACTATCCCCGCCTTGGGAAGGACCATTCGTCAAAGTAAAGCATTGCTAAATGGTTCCTATTACCTCGTCGATATTCACGAGTTGAAAGATATTCCTAAAATCGCAAGCGTAAGCAACGTGACTCCCATGATGATTACCCGGAGACAGATCGGCCAAAGAACATAGCACAGTTACGTCCCTTTTACACTTAGCATACTTTATATTTGTAATAAATTTCTTATATGATCACTGAAATAAATAATTTGGTTCACTCATATTCTCTAAGTCTTTTAGCTCCTTTAGTTGTTCATTTTTGGATCATATAAACCCTTTATGCGCAAGTTTGCATTTGCACTTGTGAAAATTCCGCCTACGGGTGTTAGCTTAAGTTATCTGTTCTACACGTTTTCTGAAGTTTTTATGTGGATTCCGGAGTAGTGACTGCTCGACACATAAAGCCGGCAATTTTGCTCTTAGGTTCTTGACGGTGCTATTAAGCATCATCACCTGAGAGCATAGTTCTGTGCTGCGAGTATTCCGTCTCACGAAAGGTCAAGCATACAAACCAGAATAATGGATAAGCCAACACTTGCTTAATATATATATATATGCTAGAAACAGATAAGTAGCAGGAAACTTGAGTACAAGTTCTTTCCGCCTTAAAAATTCATTTGTTTTTGGCATACACATTGCATAGACACATTTAATACAAATATTGATTTTATGGCTCTGCTGCAGGGGACTTCGTGGTGGCATCATCATCAACATGAGAGCTAGGCCGGGAAAGATCATCAAACTCAGAAGGAGATGGGATAGACTCCGAGGATGCCTCATCATCATCTAGTATCTCGACAGGCACAAAGACGTCCGCCTTGACCATATTGGAAACTCCGGTGTCATAGCCGGTGAGGGATTTCCAAATAGCATCGCTCGATAACTTTTCCTTCCTCGTCTAGCTTGGGCATGCCGGAGGTCACCAGATCGATGTCAGCGTTGTCATAGTGTGCTTTGACCAAGGACAGGGTCATCCTTGCACCATCCCGGACGCAAGAGGCTTTCTAGTCCTTGACTTTCTCGTGGGCTTGACGTAGGATTTCCGAGTACTTGGCCGTTGAGTCTGTCGCCTTGATGTTTATCCCTAAAGACTGGGTTATCTCCTTGGCCTGCGCGATGGCGGTGCTGACAAAGTTGCCGGCAAGCATCATGCATTCCTTGGGATTCGGAGCACCATCACCCAAGTTGGTCAAGCCAATGGGAGTTGTGGTTTCCATAAGATACAAGGACCATGAGTATAAGTACATCAAATATTTTTCCAAGGTATAGAATTGATCCAGACAGAGGAAACATACCGAGGATGCTGGATTCGGCTTGCTTGCATGTCTCCGCTAGGATGCCATGCTCATCCTGAAGTTTCTTGTACGCCTCAAGGCTCCAAGAGTTTTGCTCTTGGGCAGGTTGGTTTTGCTCCTTGAGACGCTCAATGTCTTCCTTCAGCCGCTGCATCTCGATGTCCGCGGACTCTTGCATGACCTTCATCGCCTCCTCGTGTCCCTTCACCGCCTCGGCCAGGTCTTTCTTCAAGATCTTGTTTTCACTGTCAAGCTCTTGAATATGCTTCAATTGCTTGACAATTCCCTTGGCCTTGGAAATAAGTTCTGTAAGACGACAAAACAAGAACAGTATGAGAACATGGAAGAAATTAACTATGATTAATATCTAGGAAAAAGTCAGAGAAAAACAGACTCTTGTTATTCACGATCTGTTCCTTCAGGAAACCTGTTTTACCCTTTTCAACATCTAGGTCCGCCTGCAGCTTGTCATATTTCTCATTGGCCTTCTTTCCCCAGGCATTCTCATTCTGTGTAAGCAAAATAATTTAGTTTCTCTTAGAATCTCCTAGCCGAAACTATTTTAGTTTCATCTAGAAGCTAGGGGCTACAATATGATATTTTGATCTATGGTTAGTTCTTCTACAACATCTAGTCGGAACTTTGCTAAAGTTTCAATTGGAAGCTCGGGGGCTACAAGATTAAATTTCAAAGACAAGTATGCTACTTTTAGAGAATCTAGCCAGAACTTTCTCTAGTTTCATCTAGACACTCGGGGGATACACTATCAAGTTCTATTCTTGGTTCTTTGGAGCACTCAGGCTAACAACTATTGTTTATCCGCCTAAGAGCTCGGGGGCTACAAAGAGATATGTTATACGATAAAAGGTAAAGTTTAAAAGACTTACAGTGGCAATAACTTTGAGATTGTTGGCCAAATTGGCATATGTAGTGTGGAAGATGTCAGAATTGTTATACACGGCATCCTCCTGCTGGATGAGATCGTCTAGGCTCAAAGTCGAAGGCACCGGAGGAAGTGGCTTAGTAGAAGCCAGAGTCATAGATGAAGCTCTGGCCGACTGCCATGTTACTATGACAATTGGAGGTGTAGAAGCTCCCGCCTTGTCAGTTGCCGCTGCTGCCGCTGCCTCTACGTCCCTCCACAACTCTTTTCCTTTCTCGGTGGCATTGATGTCTACGCACTTCTATTCTTGTAGATAGTTGTTGGGCCTCCAAGTGTAGAGGTTTGTAGAACAGCTACAAGTTTTCCCTTAAGTGGATCTCCCAAGGTTTATCGAACTCAGGGAAGAAGTGGTCAAAGATATCCCCTCTCAAGCAACCCTGCAATTAGGATACAAGAAGTCTCTTGTGTCCCCAACACACCCTATACACTTGTCAGGTGTATAGGTGCACTAGTTTGGCGAAGAGATAGTGAAATACAAGTGGTATAGATAATTATAAGTGGTAATGGTGATAGAAAATAGCTTGATGGCGTGGAAAAGACTAAAGTATAACTGAAATAAAGATGGACGCAAGCAAACATGTAATAGATCTAATAGCAAACGATGTTTCAGTGCTTAGAAACAAGGCCTGGGGATCATACTTTCACTAGTGAACACTCTCATATAAATATATTCTTCTTTATGATACTACGCTGAAATTCTCCCTGGTTGGACACACTAATCCATGGTAGGGCTATAACAACACACCTCAAAGTTCATCTTTCCCATCTAGATAACCCCACACTGTCACCTTGAGCACTAGATGGTTCAAACAAACACCACAATTTCATAAAGACATCCAACTCCAAATATAACTCGTAACAAGTATTTCTAATCTCTAGCCAAAGTGCCACCATGGTGTGCACACTGTCAACTTCACACACATGGGGAGAGCAGAGATCTATTAAAGCACTTGAGTAGCAAGGTAGATCTATAGATTAAAGCAATAGATCTCTGATCTCGCCATGCTTAACTCATGCTCGTCCTCGAGTAGGTAAGTGATAAAAAGAAAGAATAATTTTTTAGGTGACATGCACCATCATAATATTGATCAAAGTATTTGTAAAACATTGATAGCTGGGATCATAGTACTTCAATCATAACATGAAAGACAAAGTTCTAGCAATAAGACAAAGGAACTATGTTGCAACATGAAAAGGCACAAACAAAAGATTCATGAATAATAATGCTTTGCAAGACGTTTGTTTGTTCCACAAAAACAAAACATAGCATAGTTGCATTCAGCTTGTCCCTCATAGAGTAGCAAACATAAATGCATAGGACACCTTCAAAGTTCATAAGAGTGACTAGATACAAATAGTTTAAAACAAGCAATATCAAAGCTATGCATCAATCAATAAGTCTTGGGACAGTGCACATAGAACTAAGAATGGCAACTATGCTCTCAAAGTAGGTGCATAAAGGTAGAAGGTGGAGACTCAACAAAACAGTAAAAGAAAGGCCTTCGTAGAAGGAAGCAGGGATTCAAGTTTCATAAAGATCTTCCAAAAAATATGGTACTTAATAGCTTTCAGCTCTCATTGCCCCTATCATAAGCATCTTGAAGTGATTACGGTTAAAGTGAACAAACTATGGAGTATATGCTTGACAAAGTATAAGTTGAAAATCTCATGTCCCTTGAATACAAGGGCCGCTCCTCATGCTACTCAAGTTTAGTCACCGGTAAGTTCTTGTCATCGTAAGTACATGTGTATCATGGAGAACCGCCAACGAGGTACCACATGCCCGATGATACAGAAGAATTCCCATATCAAAATGACAAGGCAAGAGACAACGAGCATCTCAACAATCTTCTTATTTACCATGGGGATATGGTGCTTTTTTCTCTCTTTCCTCTTTTCTCATATTTTCTCTTTATTCTAAATATCTGACTCTTTTTTATAAGAAGAATGCTTCATAGACAGCTCATTATGGTTACGCTGCAGGTTTCCACCATGACGGCATGGATTAGATCGGCGGCCCAGGTGTTTCTCTAACACAAATACATAACTCCATGGACTTACAAGCTCCCCTTTCATTTCACAACGACAACATCCATAGACAAAAGAGCATGATATCAACTAGGTACAAAGTATAAGTGCAATGTTGAAAGCGTTCCCCATGACAGCATTGTTCTGCAAATCCCCAACAAATAAGTGCAAGCATATACAACATAGACATCACAATGGTTCAAATTTATTAAGGGCAGGAAAAGTAAAGTGTGCCATCAAGTTCGTGAGAGCTTTAATCACTAGTTTTCTCATAACAAGTTTAATTCGGAAGGTAGATAAAACAATGAATATACTTGGAATAGCATATGCTAATAGGTAGGTATGGTGGACTCTTTGGAATAACTTGGTTTAAGGAGTTGGATGCATGAGTGGAACTCATACTTGGTTGTGGAGGCTAGCAAAAGACTGGGAGCGACAAACTAAGAGAGCAATTATGGCCATAATCATGCAGAGCGACAAAACATCATTGATCAAAGCATAAAGTGATACTACAAGTTGAAAACTAAAGGATCATAAAGGCTATGGTGACTTGGGATAGTCATAACATGGTGGGAGCATGTGCCAAGTCAACCCAAATAAAGCATCGAAGGAGAATACCACAATACTATGCTTTAATATGCTAAAACAACGCATGATTCTTTCAAGGCACATTAAGAAATCTCAATTGTTTATAACAATTCATGCTACAGCAAAGAATACTAAGCATAAAGCCAAAACAATATAAAGCATGGCATGACAAAGCATAGACCACAGTCAAAAACAAGCTCTCTTTACCAGTTAAGCATGAACTTTTCCTACTCTTTTCCAATCCAAACAAAAATATTTGAACAAACAATGTATGAAATAGGGGGGTCCAACAAATTTATTCAGAAAAACTAAGCAAACAATCAAACGAAAAACCAAAACAAAAACGAAAAAGAAGATGCACCAAGAACAACACAATTGTGCATGAAACAATAAAAATGAAGTGTTTGGAAGAAACCTGGTATTTTTATTGATGAAGAAGGGGATGCCTTGGGCATCCCCAAGCTTTGACGCTTGTACTTCTTGGATATTTCTTGGGGTGACACGCGTGGCATCCCCAATCTTGAATTTTATTCCATCCTTCATCTCATTACTCATTCCTTCCATACACCTGAAATTTTTCCTTCATACAAAACTTCACACAATCTTTATTAGCAACATTAGTGCACTCAAGATAATAAGTCTTTGGGTTCGGTTTCAACACCAATAAAACTTCCATTAAAACACAAAATACTGTAGCACTTCCCTCAAAAAGCACAATTCCCCAAAAGAACTCAAAAAGGAACCAACAAGAAGCAAGTGCAAATAATGGTAGAAATCTGTCAAAACAGACCAGCAGGTAAGGACGAATTTTTTCGAAGACCTTACTTCGCTCAAACGAAAAGTGTTGAACTAACGAAAGTTAGATAACAACCTGGGGTAGAAGCACAAAAATTCATGCCTCAAAAGGACGTACAGATATTTTACACGCTTTTTTACGGTGACGCACAAAAATCTATTTCGGGACAACATCTTTCCCAATCATTACTTCTCTCTCATTAGAGGTTACTCTTGGCACAAAAAGCAAATAAAAAGTATAAGGAGCGGTTATTACAGAGGTAATAACTTCCAAGACTCATCTAAAACTTTTGGGTTATCTCCCAATAAGTACTTTTCTTTAACGCCTTTAAGTTGGGCATGATAGTTTGAGAAGATGCTCACATAAGATATATGAATTGAAGTAAAATAGAGTATCAAGGAGAAAATTCAAAGCACATTTAAGTCTAACCCACTTCCTATGCATAGGAATCTTGTAAATAAACAAGTCAAGAAAGCACAAAGCAATAAGCATAGCAAAAGAAGTGCAACTTCAAGACTTTCAACATAAAGAGGGGAAACTTAATATTATTGAGATGCATAAAACCATGTTTCCCCCTCTCATAATAACTTTCAGTAGCATCATGAATAAAATTAACAATATAACTATCACATGAAACATTCTTATCATGAGCCACATGCATAAAAGAATTAATACTCCCCACATAAACATAGTCATTCTTATTAATTGTAGTGGGAGAAAATTCAAAAAAATAGCTATCATTATTAGTCTCATCACCATAATCATCAAATATAGGAGGCATATTGTAATCATAATTAATTTTCTCCTCAATAGTAAGTGGACTAAAAATATCATATTCATCATTGCAATCATCATATATCGGAGGTATAGTATCATCATAAGTAATAGAATAGTTATCTTCCAAAATGTGTTCATTTGTAAACATATCATCATTGGAAGGAACATGGATAACATTAATAGTATAGCGATTATTAATATCATCATTTTCAGAATTGGTACCGAAGAGATTTTCAATATCAAAAGTAGTGTGCTTTTCCCAAACATGATCACTACTATAGGTAACAGGCATAGGAACATCATCGAGTTCAGACTCATCAAAAACTATAATAGGAGCAACATGCTTAGGGGAAAATACGGTTTCCTCTCTCCTTTTACTCCTCCTTTTCTTCTTTTTCTTCTTCTCTTTAGGAGGGAGAGGCTTGAAAGGAAGCTTCTCCATATACCCTGGTTCATTGTTAGAGACAATATAAGAAACTTTGCAGGATTCCTCCTTTTCATTAATAAGAACAAAAAACATATTAGTCATGTCATATTTTGGTAATATCTGATCTTTTAGGATATTTTGTATGTAAGTATTTGTGTGGCAATTATCAACACAATAAATATGACAACCATGCAGGACGCTATTCATATCAAAAGCACTCATATCTACCAAAGAGGTTTTTCTTGATAACTCTTCACACCCCAAAAATAATATAAGTTGATCATGCTGATTAGGAGTGATCATGTCATCACAATACAAACTTGCAGTACTGATTGGATTATAAGGACTATTATTATGGCCTAAGCATTGAAAATTGAAATGACCCACTTCAAACCAAAGTTCACAAATAAAAGGATAGAGGGCACAGACTTTTTTACCAAGATCATTTAGAGCCCTACACCATGTTCTAGTTTTTTCATTCCTGTGGGTGATACAATATACTTCTTCAATTTGATTATTCTCACAAGGTCTATGTATTCCACAAAAATTAACATGCTTATAAGAAGTAGTAATTTCAGAGGTTTGAGCATGTTTATTGCTATCATTAATAACAATTTAATTTTCCATGCAAGTGTCTTTATAAGGCTCATGATACATGTCCCATTTTTCTTTAGGAGCATTAATATGAGAAGCAAAGGTTCTATAACAATCAACAAGAATTTGAGGATCAAGACCATATTTAGCACTAAGCCCTTGAAAATCAACAGTTTCAGTGAAAGACTTAATGCAATCATACTCATAGTTTATACCTGGTTCTTTACCTTTGTTGTTATCCCAATCTTCGGTATTGCTTTGAATTGTTTCAAGAAGATCCCACTTAGCTTTGACCTCCTTACTTGTGAAGGATCCCTCTAAACAAGTATCTAGATAGTCCTTGTAATGTCCTGAAAGCCTGGCATAGAAATTATTAATAACAATATTACTAGGGAGCTCATGAATGGGACATTTGAGCATTAGTGACTTCAATCTCCCCCATGCTTGGGTAATACTTTCTCCATCATGTGGATGAAAATTATAAATGTAATTCCTATCTTTATGAATTTCATGTGGAGGATAAAATTTAGAGTAAAAGAGAGATTCAAGTTCCTTCCAATCCAAATGATGAGGATCATCTAGTAGCTCATACCACTCTCTTGCTTTGCCCTTAAGTGAAAAAGGGAATAGCTTCCTCTTAACTTGGTTCATTGAAATACCTGCACACTTGAACAACTCGCATAATTCGTGTATAAGGAGTAAATGATCACCAAGATGGACAGTTCCATCTCCCAAATAATAGTTGCTCATAACACGTTCAACAATTTTTACAGGTATTTTAAAAGAGATGGTTTCAGTATGTGGATTTAAAATATCACAAGTATCATTAGAATTACCACATATGGGAGATAACGTATCGTCAGAACAAATTTTCTTCTTTAAAGCCGGGGAACTAAAATGATCATTTTCATAAAAACTAACTTCCCCAAGCTTAGACGTTTCCATAGCATTAGTAACAAAGGTGTTCAAGAGATTCATACTAATAACATTGCTATTAGCATGCAAAGAAAGTCCCATGGGTTTTTTCATTTTCTTTTCAGACAATTCATGTTCTACATTAGGAAAAATACTAAAAAGCTCTCTAATTTTGTTGTTGTTTTCCATTAAGCATAACTAGTGAAAACAAGAAACAAAAAGACAAAATTGCAAAATCTAAAGGAAATAACTTCGAGCACTCACACCGGAGGATGTGAGTACCTTTTACCTTACCTCCCCGGCAATGGCGCCAGCAAATAGCTTGCTGTCTAAGCACTTCTATTCTTGTAGACAATTGTTGGGCCTCCAAGTGCAGAGGTTTGTAGAACAGTAGCAAGTTTTCCCTTAAGTGGATCACCCAAGTTTTATCGAACTCAGGGAGGAAGTGGTCAAAGGTATCCCCTCTCAAGAAACCCTGCAATTAAGATACAAGAAGTCTCTTGTGTCCCCAACACGCCCAATACACTTGTCAGGTGTATAGGTGCACTAGTTCGGCGAAGAGATAGTGAAATACAAGTGGTATAGATAATTATAAGTGGTAATGGTGATAGAAAATACCTTGATGGCGTGGAAAAGACTAAAGTATAACTGAAATAAAGATGGAAGCAAGCAAACATGTAATAGATCTAATAGCAAACAGTTTTTCCGTGCTTAGAAACAAGGCCTAGGGATCATAGTTTCACTAGTGAACACTCTCATATAAATATATTCTTCTTTATGATACTACGCTGAACTACTCTCCGGTTGGACACTCTAATCCATGGTAGGGCGATAACAGCACACCTCAAAGTTCATATTTCCCATCTAGATAACCCCACACTGTCACCTTGAGCACTAGATGGTTCAAACAAACACCACAATTTCATAAAGACATCCAACTCCAACTATAACTCATAACTAGTATTTGTAATCTCTAGCCTAAGTGCCACCATGGTGTGCACACTGTCAACTTCACACACATGGGGAGAGCAGAGATCTATTAAAGCACTTGAGTAGCAAGGTGGATCTATAGATTACAAGGTCATGATCTCAATAAGATCATGCATAGAGAGAGATATGAACACATAGCTACCGGTAGAACCCTTAGCCTCGAGAGAGAACTACTCCCTCCTCATCATTGGAATCAGCAATGGTGATGGAGATGGTGGTGGAGATCGATGGAGATGGCTCCGGGGGCATTTCCCTGTCTCGGCAGGATGCCGAAACAAAAACTTTTTGTCCCCCGAATCTCCACTTCGGTGGCGGCAGCACTGCGAAACTTTTCGTGGCTGGAGGCTTGACGATTTAGGGTTTCTGTATCGGGAGGAATATATAGGCAAAGGGGCAAGGTCGGTCGCCAGCCAGGGGCCCACACCATGCCCTGTCGCGGCCAGGGGGACTCGCGCCTAGGGGTGGTTTGGCCACCCTGTGGCCCCCCTTCGTCTCTCCTTCTGGCTCCGTGAATCTTCCGGGAAAATAGCGACTTTTTCTTTTGTCCGGTCTAATTGCGAGAATTTTCATTTTCTGACTTTCTGGAACCAAAAACAACAGAAAATAGGCAACTGGCACTGTGGCATCTTGTTAATAGGTTAGTCCAAGAAATCATATGAAAAGAACTCCAAAGTGTGGACAAAACATAAGAAAGTAGATATAAACCAAGCGTGGAACATCAAAAATTATAGATACGTTAGCAACGTATCAGCATCCTTAGCCACCCACTTTGGAGGAGTACTCTCATGCGTCGCCTGTCCACCGGGAGCGATGTCCGTGCCGGCAGAACCTGAGACATCAAAGATTGGATTAATATCTGTCTCCATGGCGAAGGTCTCAGGGATGACGGGGGATGAAGGCCCAGTAGGGCCAGTTGCAGGCTTGGCGGCAGGAGTTGGAGGAGCGGTGGCGGGAGAGGGCTTGGCGGCCACGTCCTTGGTCAGCATATCACGAATGTTTTTTGACCCTCCAGCATCTCTGGAGGATCACTTTAGGCTAACACCAGCTTTCCTCCTAAAATGTACAAAGTATAAGTACAAGAGTTTAATAGGGTACGAGCTAAGGTACAAGTCGGAGAATGAATACACTTACTTCATAGCAGGAGCCTTGGTTAGGGGGGTGCCGGTGGATCTCTTCTTCTCCGCCTCTAAGGCGGCAGTGGATCGTCTAGAGACTCCACTCTCCGATTTCTTCTTCTTCTTGGCCTCGGCAGCAACGTCAGAGGAGGTGCTCTTCCGCTTTCGCACCGTCAGAGCTGGGTGATTCTTGGGGGTGTCATCATCGGACACCACCTAGATATCCGTCAGCTTGGGATCATAGACCTAGGAGGCCATCTTATCCTCCACCAAGGTCGCTAGCTGGGAAATGAAGGTGTGTTAGACTAATAACTTCAAGACGAAAAAGCCTTAGAGTATATACGTAACGAGAAACAAAGGAAACATCAGCTACCTCTAGGCACTTGCCGCATTCGAACATCTCATATGTGATCTTGAAGCCACACTTCCTGTCCTTCACCTTGATCATATCCTTAAGCCAGAGCTTGATGGTGTAATTGGAGTAGTTATCCCGCAAAATTCGCATAGGATCCTTTCTATCCTTGGAGTACATGCACATCAGCTCGGCACGGTTCTACAGAGGTTGGATCCGCCTAATGAACCAACACATGGCTAGGTCCAAGCCCGTCAGACCTTCGTCTACGATCCATTCAATCCGCCTTACGGTGTGATTGGCTTCTTCGTCGGACAGAAGGGAGGCTGGGGACCTCCAGGTGGGTGCTTCGTTGGCAGCTCCATCGACGAAGTCAGGGTATGTCTCAAGATGGTCAAACAGAGGAATGTTTGGGCCATAGAAATATGTGCGCTACCAGTTCTTATAGGATTCATGACCCACAATGTCGGGGAAGTACCGTCTAGGCCAGATCTTAAAGCTAATTGTTCTGCATATCCGCAGCTCATCCTTGCATTCTACGTACTCTGTCTTGATGGTGAAAATGTAAATAAACAGATCTAACCTAGGCTTTATTCCTAGGTATCCTTCACATAAGGTAATAAAATTGCTAAGTACGAGGATGTTGTTGGGAGAGAGGATGTGGGGAAGTACCTAGAAGTAGTGAAGGACATCCAGGAAGAAGTCAGAGACTGGCAGTCTTACTCCACGTACCAGCTGAGCTTTGAGGTACACCTTCTCTCCAGCTTGGGGAGAGGGAGTCACCTCGTCAGCCGGCGCCGTCCGCCAGGCCAAACTCTCCGCTGCGGGGAGTTACCCCTCGGTGATGAGTTCTTGTAGATCTTCGGCGGAGAGGTCGGAGCCCCTCCATACTCCTTTGTGGGAGTCGCTATTTTCCTCAGCAGCTTCAGGCACCGCCCATCCTTGGTTGTCGCTTGTGGTTTCCACCACGGCAGTGAAAGGGACGATGACCCCCTCCGGTGGGACCGTCACTCCCTGGGATGGCTCTGTTGTAGCCTCGGGAGTCTCTGCTATCGAAGGAACAAACCTGCTGGAGGCCATTGCATAACTCGGAGTGGATGGAGAAAGGGGAAGCTCTAGCTAGGGTTTTCTGATGACGATCTCGAACGGCCGTGCGACTGGAGGAAGACGAAGACATAGGGGAGAATGCAGGTAAAAGAAAATAATCTAGCCATAGTGAAAATATATAGACCTGGTGTCAAGATTTGTGCAGAAGGATCCTACGGGCGAAGTGTTGCCGATGTGGAGATGAGCGTGTGCGGTAATTTCCCCACGTCCTCTGTCTTTGCCGCTTTACCATTTCGGATTTCACGCGTGTAAAAATAGCTAATGATTTATTCCTTGACTTCTGTGAATTTCGAGGTAGCGTAGGCTATACCCTACTTCAACCTCCTGATAGTTGTAGTGGAGAGGTCACATCTGAATATTCCACCAAAGGCGGAAAATATCCAACTCTGGAAATGAAGACTCAAGGATTCTCCGGCTACATTGTGAAGCCGGAGAGGATTGCAGGGTTCTTTGGGAGACCTTTGAGATATTGCTTCATGGATTGTCGGCATCACATAGACGGATCATTCAAGACTACAAGGCAAGATGGCGCAATATCTCAAAGTCCTTCGGGGGCTACTGTTGGGGATATGCTAAGTTGGTATCATCATAGCATGTCTCTAATCCGGCTAACCCGGGTAGCCCACAGTTGGTAGCAAGGCCTATGGCCTGGTGGCTGGCCTAGCTAGACAGATCTAGAAGGGAGGCCCATGTCGGATAAAGGAAGGCTACGCATGAGTCACCAACGTACTCGGAGCCTTGGAGTGCAAGACATGAAAGACTAGTTAGTATTAGTGTAGGACTCTTTACCTTATCTGGCCTGGTCCTTTCCCTGTAACCCTAGGTTCTGGTGCCTTTATAAACTGGACCTTTGGGAGCCTTTAGGGCACAACACTTTACGATTCATAACACCATCGGACAGCGAACCGATCTCTGTAACTCGACGTATTGCCAATATAGTGATTTATAGCAGGACTTGAACCTAGGTAAACCGTGTTACCTCGCACTCGACAACTCTCCGCCTTACCCTACATCTCTAAACACGCACTATGAGGATCCCTCCATGGCGTACTCGTCGGCAATACCATGACACCCCCTATTTTGCCTATTCATTTGTATTAAATTAGTCCCATGTGGCTTGGCCTTTGAGAAAGACAGACCCCCTCCACCTATATAAAGGGGTGCCCATGGGTGGGATTAAACACACCAATAGATATTCTCTAAGGCATCTTTCCTTAGATAAATATCCCACTCTCTCTCAGTTGCCTTTGTGGTGGCACGGTCCCGGAGAAGGAATGTACATGCAAAGTCAACATTGCTGCAACACGCCATGGTCCTGCAGGAATTCTGCCTAGGAGGTCTACTTCCACAACCTCGACGGGGATCAAAAGTCCATGTATTGCATCGTATGTGTGTGGTAACTCGTGGGGGCTGCACTTGTAGCGACCGAACCGTCGTGCAAGGACCTGGACAAGAGCTGACGTGCGAGGAGCTTCACGGCCTTGAGGTCAGACGGATACGACTACATCATCCACACTCCTGCATGAGCGTAATGCTTCCTCGATCTTCAAGGGTACATTATCGATGTGTTTCTCCATTACTACATTACTTCTAGATATATCCTTGGGCAATTAGGGTGCTCCACGTAGTAAATATTTTGTTATCTGCTATGGAAACCCTACAGGTCATCTCATGCCAGAGAAGATGAACCTTTAAGCCCAGATCAAGGCATACTCATAGCTGCATTCAACAAAAACCAGAACTCCATGACAACACCCCCAAGAAGGTAATGATGCATCGTGTTGCCACCGCTGAGTTCTGATATTCAGACCAGATTATTTACCCATAACCCTAGAAAGGAGAGGGAACCCACAACAATGCCCCTAGGAAGGATAAGACACATGTAGGACATTGGCATCATAGAAAAGAGCTTTCATTTAGAACCTCACCCATGCCACATGAGGGTTAGCAAAACAATTTGTGGACCGTCACCACCATATTAAGTTATGTAAATCTAGACAATGGGCACCACCGCGAAGATGTTACCACCAAGATCAGTAGTTTCCCCTCCCATCATTGCTCGTGCATCCAAGGGAAGATGCCACTACCATTGAAATACTCCCAATTGCAGAGCCAGGGACACAAACTCTCCATCTAGGGCCACTACCCTGCCATACATGCATGTATGCAGCAATAGAAATCTCTAGAGAAACAACACTAGACTACCATGCCTCGAGGATGATGTCAGATCCATGTATGTCAGGCCTAGAACTAGCATGGACATGGATAGATGCCAGGTAGAGCATCGAGGCATCCATCACCTATGCCAGCATCTCTAGAGATGTCCTCCTTGATGCCACCCATTCCAAACCACCACAAACATGCCTAGCCCACGGTAGGCCTAGATCGGACCTAACCATACACACCATCCTAAATGACATCTCTTGTTGCTGATGCATTCTCCGACCAAGATTCATCGATGCACCGTCAGTCAAAGCTGCTGCTAGCTAATACATCCATTTTGCATCACTATTTTATTCATTGATATATTTCATATTAAGAGATGATACTTATGTTATTTCATCTATTTGTGCATGATTGATGATTTTTGGAGGATGAACCACCGGAGTCAGGATTCTGATGGAAAAAGCACTGTCTAGATGGAATATTTGTGAAAATCAAAAAATCCTAGAAAATATACAGAAATTCCTATTTTTCTAGAAGACAAAGGAGGCCAGAAGGAGGAGTGGAGATGGGCCACGGGGGGGCCACACCACCCCCTGGCACGGTCCCTCCCTGGCCGAGCCACCAGGTGGTGTGGCCACCCTGGCCCACCTCTGACATCGCCCTTTGGGGTATATAATCCCCTCGAAACCCTAAGACTCGGGGAGGGACCATAGAAAGATTCCACCTCCTCTGTAGGGTGGAAACTACAGAGAGAAAGAGCTCTCCAGCAGGCAGAAATCTGCCTTGGAAATTCCTTCCCAGAGAGGGGAGATCGTCGCCATCAACACCGTCATCAAGCTAGACTTCGCCAGGATCATCATCATCATCATCTCCACCGGCACCATCACCACCACTTCGTACCGCTATAACAATTTGGTTGGATCTTGCATAGTTCTTAGGGGAAACTTTCCCGGTGTTGATTACTTGTTGTAGTTGATGCTATTGAGTGGAACCATTGAATTTATTGTTCATGTTCAGATTGTTACTTATCATTATTTCATTTCTGATCTTGATCCATATGATGTCTCATGAGTAGTTCGTTTAGTTCTTGAGGACATGGGAGAAGTCATGTTGTTAGTAGTGGAGTTGTGTCGAGAAAGATTCAATAGATTGTTATTTAAGTTGTGGTTTACTTCTTCTAGTGGTGTCATGTGAACGTCGACTACATGACACTTCACCTATATGGGCCTAGGAAAATGCATTGTGTATTTGGCTATTAATCGTGGGGTTGCCGGAGTGACAGAAACCTGACCCCCATTAGGAAACCTTTGCATAAGAGAGTGTAGGGTCTCAGAGTTTAAGGTGTGGTTAGGTTTTTATCTTAATTAATTTCTTGTAGTTGCGGATGCTTGCAAGGGGTATAATCACAGGTATGTATTAGTCCTAGTAAGGTCGGTACATTAGCATAGGTTCACCCACACAACACTTATCCAACTAGAGAAGATTAATCAACTATATGAAGCGAAAGCACTTGATGATATTCCCATGTGTCCTCAAGAACGTTTGGTCATCTTAAGTAATACAACCGGCTTGTCCTTTGCTAAAAAAGGATCGGGCCACTTGATGCAATTATTATTATTGTCTTTTATTGACTCGCATTTTATTTATCTGCATTATCAAAACCCCCTAAAAATCCGTTTTCTAAGTATTTACAGAGAATTCCTGATCCAAACCACTTTTCAACACCTTGTGCTCCTCGTTGGGTTCGACACTCTTATTTATCTAAAATACTACCATACACCCCCTATACTTGTGGGTCATCAAGACTATTTTCTACCGCCATTGCCGGGGAGTGAAGCGCTATTGAAGAGTGGAACTGGTAAAGGAAACTTCTACTGTGAGTATTATTTATTTCTGTTTGTTACTTTATTTTCAATATGGATAATTCACTTAGTTTCTTATTTCGGAATGCTACTACCACTGCTAAGGTAGTAGATGAACCACCACCTACTGAAATTGATCCTTTTAAATACCTACAAAAAGTGTTGATCGTTTTATGGTTAACTACTATTTTGGAGATGGAACTGTCCATCCCGGTGATCATTTTCTTTTCACATGAATTATGCGGATTGTTCAAGTGTGTAGGTATTACAATAGATCAAGTTAAGAAAAAGTTATTCTATGTATCATTGAAAGGCAAAGATGAGGAATGGTATAAGCTGCTAAAGAATGGCCAATCTCTTGAATGGGAGGAAATTGTACCTCTCTTTTATCCCAAATTTTACCCTCCTAGTGAGATTCATAAAGATCGGAATCAATATATAACTTTTGGCCTCGTGATGGAGAGAGTATCGCCCAAGCTTGGGGAGATTGAAGTTACTAATGCTTAAATGTCCTATTCATGAGCTCCCTAATAATATTATTATCAATAACTTTTATGCAAGGCTTTCTCTTCATGATAAGGATTTATTGGATGCTTCTTGTGCTGGATCATTTATTATGAAAGAAGAAGCTAAATGGGATCTTCTAGACCGTATTCAAGACAATGCTGAAGCATGGGAGAATGATAAAGGAAGAAAGTCAGGCATAAATTATGATTATGAATGCATTAAATCTTTTATGGGAATTAATGACTTTCATAATATTAGTATAGCTTATGGTCTTTATTCTCAAAGTATTGCAAATTGTTTTAAGGCCTTTGCCTCTTATATTGAAATTCCTAAAAAGAAATGGAACAAGTATCATGAGTCATACAAAGATATTGTTAATTGTGTTCCTACTAGAAATACTGAAGTTTATATTGCTGATTGTATTTTACCTAAACCTCACATCGATAAAATACCTTTCCCTGAAAGGTAAAGGAAAAATATATGATAGCTAGTATGGTTAACAAAAGTACAAAGAAAGATGTAGAACCTGATGAACAAATAGATGTTGAACCTACAGTACCAAATCTGAAAGATCTTGTCACTAAAAATGTAGAAGACGGGCACATTATCCTTTGTAAGGATACTTCTAATATTGTTTCACAGCCTAGTGGAACTAGGAAAGCTAGTGTCCCTTTGTTTTCTGTCAGAATAAGTGATCATTGCTACTATGGTTCATGTGATAGTTATATCGTTAAATTTATTCCTGATGCTGAAAGTTATTATGAGAGAGGGAAAAATGTTTTTATGCATCTCAATAATATTAAGTTTCCTCGCTATATACTGAAAGTCTTCATGTTTTACTTGTTTTGCCTTCCTATGCTAGTAGCCTCTGGTTTCAATAATTTATTTTCTTACAAAATTCCCTTACATAGGAAGTGGGTTAGACTTAAATATGTGTATATTTGCTTCTTGAAGCCCTCTTTTACTTCAATTCATATTCTTACGTGAGCATCATTGCAATTATCATGAATATCTTAATGGCTATAAAGAAAGAGCTTTTTGGGAGACAACCCATTATATTTTTGCTTTCAATTTATTTTTGTTTATTTGAGTCTTGGAAGTTATTACTTCTGTAATAACCTCTTCTTATCCTTTTTGTTTGGTTTTTGTGTCAAGATTAGCCTCTAATAAGAGAGAATTAATATTTGGGGAAGTTGCTATCTCGAAACAGATTTTTGTGCTTCACTATAAAAAATCGTGAAAAATCCCAGAATGTCGTACTAATCTATAAATTTTTGTGTGCATGCCCCAGGTTATTATTTACCTTTCATTAGTTTTGCACTTTTGATTCGAGCAACATCAGATTTTTGAAAAAATTGATCTTTACCTGCTGGTCTATTTTGATAGATTTCTACCATTTTTGCATTTGCCTCTTAAATCGATTTCCTTTTTGAATTCTTTTGGGCTTTCGAAAGGGGTTGGTACAGTAGCTTATGTTTTGATGGATTTCAGTTGAAATGGAACCCAAAGGTTTATTATCTTGCATGGAATAATGTTGCTAATGAAGATTGTGTGAAGTTTTGTATGAAAGAAATTTTCAAGTGTTAGGAGAGAACGATGTAATGAGATGAAGAATGGTCAAAGGACTCTAGCATTATATTTTTGAAGATTATTACAATGAAGATATTGATATTATTCAAGTGGCGACTCCAGAAGAATTTATTAAAGACCAAATTCAGAAACTTGTAGAGCCTGTTTTCGAATAGGTAACAGTTTTGGTAAGAAAAGTTCCACAAAAAACTTTTCAATTCATATTTTTGCAGTTTTTATCTAACATGGAAGATAATGAGTCGAAAAAGGGACAGAAAAGGAGCCCGGGTAGCTCACACCACCCCGTGGCGCGGTCCCACCTGGCCGCGCCACCAGGGGGTGTGGCCGCCCCGGAGCCTGTCTCCGGCCCTTTTTCTCCCGGTACCTTCCTTTTGTTGTTAAACTTTGCAATATATAATCCCCGGATCCCTCGAGGTTCGTATATCATGTTCAAGTCGTGTTTTTGTTTCGATCAGTTTCTGTCAGGAACTAATCTCAAGTTTAGAAGCACGATGGTCTCCACCAACGATAAGGGCAAGAAGCCTGTGGAAGATGATCTGGGCCCACGCCACCAGGGGGTGTGGCCGCCCCGGAGCCCATCTCCGACCCTTTTTCTCCCAGTACCTTCCTTTTGTTGTTAAAATTTGCAATATATAATCCCCCGGATCCCTCGAGGTTCGTATATCGTGTTCTCGTCGTGTTTTTATTTCGATCAGTTTCTGTCAGGAACTAATCTCGAGTTTAGAAGCACGATGGTCTCCACCAACGATAAGGGCAAGAAGCCAGTGGAATATGATCTCCAAGACCCCAAGCAGGAGGAGGAGATCAAGGGTGAAGTTGAAGAGGAAGTGAAGGAAGACCAGCATTCGCGCACCACCACCACCATTTCAAGCATTGGAGTGGTGGTACGTCCTTTCAAGCTCAAAAGGACTGCACAGATGTCCATTGGAGGGATGGTTTCGCGTCGTTTCTTGGCTTCACGGTCACCTCCTCCACGCGTCAAGAAACCCTTCCATACCCTTATACATGAGCAGCAGTTCCAAAAGATGCCTAAGGAAAAATTACCCTCCAATTGGGAGATGCCTCGTTCTAACCATGCAGGAAAAGAACACTTTAAGGAGGAAGAGTAGGGAAAGAATCACAAGGGCTGGGATTCACAGTTTGACATGATAGTGAACCGCACTGAGCAAAATTCGGAGTTGATTTGTACTCTCACCTTCGAGATTGAAGATTTGAATAAATTGATTGAAAAGCTTATCGAGAGAACACCACCACCACCGAAGGAGTAATTCGTCATCAGGTTTTGGCATCCCCTTGGTTTGTTCCAAGCTTGGAGGAGTGTCGCGGTACCACATCATTATCTTTCATATTTTTACCTTTTTAGTAGATTCATATCATGAATAGATAAGTTATCATATAAGATGATTTGCATTGTGGAAGTATCTCTCCTCTAGTTAGTTAACTATGTATCCCTTGGTGTGAGTTGCCGTTATGGATATTAATGAGAAGTTTTATCATTTACTTTTTACACATCTTATTTTAGTTTGCAATTTATGTTATATGATTGATCTTATTGTTAGTATTGGTATCACTTTGGGATCATTAAGTAAATTTAGTTGGTTTTGTCAAACCTAGCTCTGGTTAGTAGCAACACTATTTGAGGATTGAATGGAAAAGAGAAAAGTACTTTTTGAAATATAATTTCATTATCTTTCTTTCTTGATTGGCTCATAAGCTTAGTATTCTCTAGTTAATATCTTTCCAAGGAAGATTGCATGATTGTTTCTATCACTTGTATGTTTGTTTGTTTCCATCAACTCTTATGCTTGCTACCCAGCCTTGCTAGCCAAAAACCTGTACTAAGAGGGAATGCTTCTCGTGCATCCAATCCTTGAACTAAAACCTATGCCATTTATGTCCACCAAATCTACCTATTAGCATTATTGCTATTCCAAGTAAATTCTCGAGTTTTATATATCTTCCAAATTAAACTTGTTATGTGAAAATTAGTGATTAAAGATCTCACAAACTTGATGGCACACTTTATTTTTTTGTACTTAATGAATTTGAACCATTGTGACTATCTTATGAAGCTTGTATGCTTGCAAATTATAAGTTGGGAGTTAGCAAAACCATGTTATCATGGGGTCTGCTTTCAACATTGCACTTATTATTTAGTTGAGATCATGGTCTTTTGTTTATGGATGTCGGCAGTGTGAAATAAAACGGGATCTTGTAAGCTCATGGAGTTTGTATATGTGTTCGAGAAACGCCTAGGCGGCTAGCCTAAGCCATGCTTAATCATGGTGGAAACTTGTAGCATAACCATAGTGGCATTCTATGAAGCATCCTCAATAAAAACCTATGCAAATAGCAAATAAAAAGATTGATGATATGCTCACTATCTGTTGCCTTGTCATTTTGATATGGGATAGCTCCTGTGTCATGGGGCAAGGGGTAACACGTTGGCAGTTCTTTATGATACACAAACCCTGACAATGACAAGAACTTACCGGAGACCAAAGTTGAGTAGCATGAGGTCTGGTACTCGTACTCAAGGGGCATGAGATTTTCAACTTATAATTTGTCAAGCATATAACTCATATTTTCCCTCACATTAACCTTAATCACTTCAAGATGCCTATGATAGGGGCAATGAGAGCTCAAAGCTCTTTATGAAACTTGAAATCCCTGCTCCCCTCTGCGAAGGGCCTATCTTTCACTTTTCGTTGAGTCAGTAAACCTATTCCTTTCTATCTCAAGCAAGCATTTGAGTTGTTGTGATTCAATCATCCATATGATGATTTATTCAATCATGTTTCTTATGTTCCTTGTTTTGCACACTGCTCTTATCTGAGTGAATATTACTTTGAAGGCTATCATTGAAAACCCCATTATGTTTGACTCCTGCAATTTGTTAACCGTTCTCTGACCAAGAACAAAGTCTGCCATTACCAATTATGATTTACTTTGTGTATCTTTATTGTGTTTCCTTTACTCATTGCAAGTTAAGTTATATAATACTGAGTTGATTTCTATTATGATTTGTGTATTGATGAATGTGATGCTTCTTGTCCGTATTCACTTTATCAACACTTCATTCCATAAACTTGTGGTCATGTTTATTAAGCTCAGTTTTTGCTTGGGGACAAGCGAGGTATAAGTTTGGGGGGAGTTGATACGTCCATTTTGCATAAATATTTTATATCATAATTTACTGCTATTCATTGATATATTTCATATTAAGAGATGATACTTATGTTATTTCATCTATTTTTGCATGATTGATGATTTTTGGAGGATGAACCACCCAAGTTAGGATTCTAATGGAAAAAGCATTATCTAGATGCAATATTTCCGAAGATCAGAAAGTCCTAGAAAATATACGGAAATTCCAATTTTTTCAGAAGACGAAGGAGGCCAGAAGGAGGAGTGGAGATGGGCCACAGGGGCCCACACCACCCCTTGGCGCGGGCCCTCCCTAGCCACGCCACTAGGTGGTGTGGCTACCCTGGCCCACCTCTGGCATCGCCCATTGGCGTATATAATCCCCTCGAGACACTAAGACTCAGGGAGGGACCACAGAATGCTTCTGCCGCCTCTGCGGGGCGGAAACTATAGAGAGAGAAAGAGCTCTCTGGCAGGCAGAAATCTGCCGGGGAAATTCCTTCCTGGAGAGGGGAGATCATCGCCATCAACACCGTCATCAATCTAGACTTCATCGGGATCGTCATCATCATCTCCACCATCATGTCCACCAGCACCAACACCACCACTCCATACCGCTATAACAATTGGGTTGGATCTTGCATAGTTCTTAGGGGAAACTTTCCCGGTGTTGATTACTTGTTGTAGTTGATGCTATTGAGTGGAACCATTGAATTATTGTTAATGTTTAGATTGTTACTTATCACTATTTGTTATGACCTTGGATTGAGTAAGGATCCTAAGTCCCTGTGATTAACATGCTAGTCCCTGGATCATTAGCTAGCAATCACAGTCGATGAAATATCATGTAAAACACAAGTCTTTATAACATGAATCGAATAATCTAGAGTTTACATTATTACAACAGAAGCGAAACAAATACAACTTGGAGTCCCATCAATGCCACAGGCTAGTTGAGTAAAGACCCGCGATCCTAGCGCACCTTTCAACCATGATGTCCGAATTCTGCACATAAAACGTGCATCCAAACGAGTTGGTCAATACTTTGAATGTATTGGCAAATTACACCATGAAGGAAAAGACTTGGACTATTTCTACATGCAAGGCTAAGAGTAGGCTTTGGGGTTCATTTGCATAAAGCCAATTTTCTCTAAGTAAGAAGAAAAGAGAAAGATTTTTACCCTACTTTGTAAACATTTTCTTAAGTAAAATAGGGTCGAATGGAACACGAGGATATTACTCACCAAGTGCCCAAACAACCTAACACTTGGATATTACTCACCAAGTTCCCAAAATCCCACCCATTGGCGATATTACTCACCCCATGGGGTTTTAGAAAAACTTTGGAAAGAGAGAAGATCCTTCAGAGGCTCCATCCTTCAGATGCTCAATGTTGTTCTGTTTCCGTGAACACGGCTGATCGATCAGATTGCAATATTCTCGAGACATTGTGCACTTTCCCCACAATCCACGATCAAGTCCTTTTACGGACAAGACCATGGCGAAGCCTTCCCTTAGTAGCCCCTCTACCAGCTGGATCCAACTGTGCCAAGAACCTCCAAATGTTGGTACCCTGGTGAGGTTTCCTACTAAGTACTAAGCCAAGACAGAGCCCATATGTATTGTGGTTGCACTGGAAGCTTCTGAATTCTGAAACAGGGCACACTTCTTTGATTCCTGGGCGGCCGTCCTCCCCAAAAATTCCACTCGTTGTCCCGACAACCATTCTGCCCAGAAGAAAACTTAGTTTTATTTTGAAGGGGGTTTTGGAGAAGAAAAGTTCGCTCGAGAGAGCTCTCATACTTAGAAAATTTTGAGTCTTTCGAACCCCCAAATGGTACTTCGTGTATATATAGCATAGCAAGCAATACTTAGCAAAAACAGGGGAACCTAATAGGACGGAAATTCCTAAGTATAAAGCTACTCATGGCATACTACAAAACCGCACTTGCAAAAATAGTAATAAGAAAATCTACTAAAGACCTACACATTCATACTACTAGATTTGAAGAGTAAAAACATGCATAGTCAAAAACTGGGACATAATATGTACAAGTGTAACTTGCCTTATGTTAATAATATGTGTGACGATTGAATTCCTTCGCATCAACCGCACTCTCCGCACAATCTAACACAAGGACAAGTAGTTCCAATAAAAACAATTGCAACCATTGCAAACACAACAATGATTATCATAACCATGCATAATGATTTAATATTAGTTCTTGGAATGGTATTAGATCATATGATGCATGTTGGAGATTATTTAATGCAATAGGGTATTTATTATTAAATATTGATGACAAAAAAAAGAGGTTTTAGTAGTTCCATTGTGACTTCTATCCTAATTGTCGAATTCAATTTGGTTCTGGAGTTTACTGGATAGAGGACATTAATACGAACCAGTAGGAATAGGATTCATCCTAAACGGATTTGTAAATCTTTTTCTATGATTTATTTACTAATTAACAAAGGTTAAATTATTTAAAATATTTACTTTGTCAAAAAATTAAATCTAATACCACATCTATATTCTACGTGAAATTTTGAATCCATAGACATATTATTAATATTTTTCCGATCTATAAAATTTTTATTATGAATTTAATAGTCTAAATGCCCGCTAAAACTAATTAAACTACTACAGTAATTATACACTATGAAAATTATATCTAAGAGAATATTAATATTGTGTATGAAATTACGAATCCAATGATACTTTATTTGTATTTTTTGGATATACAGATAATTTACTATGATTTATTTAGTCTAAAAGGGCTATTAAACCAATTAAATAAATATAGAAACAACATACTATGAAAAATAGATCTGATCACGAAATAGTGTTCTAAGGTAAATTATCTTTCTAACGGTATATTATATGATGTTTTTGGAGTTACAAATCTTTTTATATGAATTTTGCAAGATCTAATAATATTATGTCTATTTAAATCTATTTTCCAAAAAGAGTGAAACGTGGCGATGACGTGGCGTGATGCGATTCGTTGATACCTCTTCATTTAAGTGAATCATCTGTAGCTTCTGGATCCCGATCGGACAGTGCTGAAGAGGGCTCGATCCTCGGCTTGGCTTCGACTCGAGTTCCTGGCTGGTGGCTCGGCTCCACACGGCTTGGGTCAACTCGAAGCGATCTGGCCCGTCAATGCGAGATCCAACGGCTGGGGACGAAAGCTTCTAGGTGGTCGCCGGGTTGACATCGACGACGGCGGCAGACGCTCAGGTGGTGGCCACGGGCAGCGCTACGACGGTCTTTCGGCGTGCGAGAACGGAGGACGATGCTCGGGAGAGGACCGCGAGTGCGATGGTGGGCCCTGTGGCGTGTTCCGTGTCCAGGGGTGACAACGGTGGGTAAATGGAGATGTCGGGTGTCGGTGGAGCTCCGACGATACTCCGGTGAAGAATTTCAGCAGATGTGGTGCTCCTGCGAGAGGGAAACGGGGTTATGAAACGCGGTGATGCATGGGGAAAAGCTCCAGAGGGGTTAGAGGGCAAGGAGAGGGTCAGAATCGTGTCGGTGAGCTCGATCCGAAGCAGCGGTGGCGGCGGAAATCCGGCGAGATCGGAATTCGGCGGAGCGGCGGCTAGGGTTCGAGAAAAGAGAAAAAACGAGAGGGGCGGTTGGGAAAGAATATATGGAGTGGGTGTCGTGTTCAAGGGGGCAAGGGGCACGCGGATTCGACGCGGATTCTGTTCGAAATCGATCGGGAGGAGGAGGCGTGTGCGTGCGGGAGTTCGTCCTGAGCTAGAAGACGACCGCTGTGGGGCCCACACGTCAGCGACCGTGGGGAGGGAAGCGGGCTATGGCGAGTGCTTTGATGGGCCGCTGCTGCACGCGCGTGTGCAGTAGGTAGGTGGGATTGGGTTGGGCCGGCTCGGGCTGGCCAGGTTCGTTATTTTTTTCTTTTATTCTTTTTCCATTAGCTGTTTAGTATTTATTTTCTAGTATTAGTTTGGCAACTCCAAATTGAGTGAAACTTATTTCTAATTTTTTCTAAATTCAAGTAGAACATTTTGGGCTAGTGTTTTAACAAAGTTTGTTGTCTTATCAATAATGGTTTTAATAAAGCCTATTTAATTCCCTTTAGGAATAAAGTGGCACACAGAATTTTGGGGTTTTCAGTTCGTTATTTCGATTTGAAAATTGTGTGTGATGCATCAGAAAGTTTTTGGATTTATACAAAAACTTCCAACATAATTGGACAATCAAGCTAATCCATTTTTTTGTGACTTAGGAAAGTTTGAACAATCCTAAAAAGTTTCTTTTCAATCAAATTTCAACAAGGTCACACAACTCAATAAACTTATTTAATTATTTTAACATTCCAAAATTTAGGGAATTTTTGGGATGTTACAAGCTACCACCCTTGAAAGAAATCTCGTCCTCGAGATTCAAGAAGGCTAGAAAGAAATAGGTTCAGGATACACTAGTGTACTACCACCCTTAAAAGATTGTATTTGTTGGATTCTCCGGGTACAATAATTTGTAAGCTTAACTCACACTAACATAATTCACCATAGCCTGATGAACGGATTGGATTTCTTTCCATTGCCACCAACATTCTTCCTTTTCTCAGGATAGTTTGACGCGTAATGCCCTGTTTCACCACACTTGTAGCATGTCACCTGGCTAGGATCGTTGTTGCCTCCATTACCATGGCGTTTGCTTGAGCCAGTTTGGAGAAAATGGCCATTCCTTTCATATTTTGAGTATCACGAAGTGATGACTTTGGGTGTGGTGTTTTAGAGTCTTGACTCCATCTCTAGACCTTGTGTCCTCTAAGAGCTTCATGAGGCCTTGGCGCATTCCGTCTCTAACTAGCGGATTCACTTGTTGTACCATCGGGTAGAGGTGACATTGCTGTCGTTGTATTGGGAACGGCAGTACCTGGGAGGTGAGATAGAGGTGTGGGGACTAGCAGGGAAGCTATCGACGGCGTCCGCAGGCGGGATTGGATACAAGCGAGCGTAGCGGGACGCAAGACGTACCTAGGTTCGGGGCCCTCGTGATGAGGTAAAGCCCCTACTCCTGCCGGATCCGACTATGTGGAATACACGAACTACAAGTGCTCCTCGAGTTGTATGTGCTAGCTACTGCCTTAAATGCTGTATGACCAACCCTTTCTACTGAGGCCTTGCCTCTTCTTATATAGGCAGAGAGGCAAAGGTCTCACTGGCTAGTCCGACTAGCGGGCCCCACAGGCGGGTCCCAGTCGGCTAGTCATCTACACTATCCAGTATGGTATGTCTTATCGGAGTGCGAGCGGTATGGCTGTCGTGGACATAGTGGACGCCATGCGAGCCCGTCGTCAGCACAGGCCACTGTTCCTGCGTCATCCTCGCAAAGTCTTCGGTATGGCCGGGTGGTTGCCAGTCTTGTCATCGTACAGGGCGTACCGTGCACTACTACGCACGTCGTCCTGTCCCACTGATTGGGTCCGGCTACGTCGCCGTATCCGGCTGCCTCTTGCTAATCCGGCTACCTGGGGGTAGCCGGCCTGATTTACCTTGTCCGGCTGCATTTGGTCAGCCGGACGCGATCCGACTGCCTGGCTTCTTGTCCGGTTTGGGTACCTGGGTATCATCCCCCCGACACTAGCCCCCGAGCGCGTGTGGATTCCGCCCTTAGGCGAAATGTGCGCGCGCTCCTTCTTGTTTTTAAATTTGCGGCCGGCTGAGCTTGGCGGTTGCGCTACCCGTGATGTCATTGCTGACGCCGGCCACGCGTGCACGCGCCATCATTGCTCAGGGCGGGCAGCGTAACATCCCGTCGCACGTCGCCTCGGGGAACCGATGTCCGGCGCTTCGGTTCCTGCTCCGGGATCTTCTACGCATCCTGCTTCGGCACACCGGATCCTGGGCAGCGGTTGGGGTGTGGGTTGCCTGGATGCGCGCCACGTGGCCCCGTCGACGGTTGCCCTTCCGGCCCTTTAAAGGGACGCCGCGGGGAGGTGGTTCCTTTCCTTCGCTCCCCCGCTGCAGTCTCCTTCTCCCTCGCGTGCTCCTGCTTCTGCGCTCTTGCCTTCTACGCCGCCTGCTCGCCGTCGTCGACGCTACGGGCCACCGCCACTCTTCCGTCGCCGCTCCTCTCCACCAGCCGAAAATGACCACCGACCGTGGGGCTTGGTGCGGCTCCTCCGTCACCGAAGACCAGATTCAGAAGTACCGCGCCACCCGCATTCTCCCGTCAGAGGAGGACGTGGCGGTGCGGTTGGCGCCGGCGGGAGAGGTGTCGCCGCACCCGGCGGAGGGGGAGCGCGTTGTCTTCCTCTCTCATCTGGCGCGTGGGTTCGCCCTTCCGGTGAACCCCTTCCTCCTGACCTTTCTCGCCTTCTTCGACCTCCGTCTTCACCACCTCGGCGCCAACGCCATCGGGACGCTAGCGCACTTCATGGCATTCTGCGAGAGCTATCTCGGGATCTAGTCGGATCTCGAGCTCTTCTGCCGGCTCTTCCGAGTCTGGCCGCAGGTGCAGTACACGAAGGGGCCGCTAGTCGCCTGTGGCGGCGCCTCCATCAACTCCCACTCCCAATCCGGCTACCCCAAGTTCTTGCTCCATGACATGGTACGGCTGTGGCAGCAGTCGTACTTCTATGTCAAGAACGTCACCAACGTCGACCGGATAAATCTTCCGGCCTTCCAGGATGTGGAGTCTAGCCGGCAGAACTGGGACTTGATGTTCCACGGCGACAAGGCAGAGACGGACGCGATGTTGCAGCGCATGCGCTCCCTCGTCACCTGCCGGCTAACCGGCCGGGACATCACTCTTAGCTGGATGTCCCAGCTGATGATGCCGATGCAGCAGCGGGCGCACAAGATGTGCTACTACTCCGGCCAGCTGGACCCGACCCGGCTGTCACGCCGTGATCCCCGCTACCACAACTTGAAGGAGTGGTTGTGGAAGATCAGCAAGGAGCGGCTGCCGGAGAACTGGACGTTCAGTCTGGCGCCGTACAGCCGGGAGAACCGCGCGCCCCGGGTAAGTTCTTATAGCCGGAAACTTTATTTGCTCTTTCTGTGTTATTTCCTTGTTCGGTCTGACTGACTTCTTGTATTCGGCAGATCTTCGCCTGCATCCTTCGCGAGGAGGGCGAGGCTCCCCTCGAGGTATTCGCGCCTGCCTTGCCCGAGCCGCGCGCTCGGCGATCCAGCGAGGAATCGGATGGGGACGGCGATGCCTTCCCCAGCCGGAATGACGAGCCGGCTGCCGACCCGCACGCGGAGGTGCACGAGGAGGAGGAGGCCGTGCCGATCGCGGATCCGGCGACACGCTCTGAGATGGACGGCGAGGCAGGCGGGAGCGGATCTAGCCGTTCCGGCTCCCCCCGGCCTGCGACGCAGGAGCCGGCTCCCAAGAGGAGCCGGTCCAGCGCCTTGCCGCCAAGCCGTCTTGGCCGGAAGAAGGGGCCGCCCCCGGTTGTGCCGGGGTACGTTCCTTCTCCCCCCCTTTTTCTTTCGGCGCCTTCTGTCTGTTTGCCCTTTTTCTTCCTTTTCTGACTTTGGTTTATTTTGCCTTTGCCTTCTCCTCCTTCTGTTTAGCTCGCTGGTTTCTTTCGGAGCCGCGAGCCCAGCACGAGCGCCGGCAGGGTCGCCGCCCCTTGCCCCGACTGTGCCAACCGGCGCCCCTCCTTCTTCCGAGGCGCAGCCTTTGCCTCCCCCTCGAGCTGAGCCGACCGCCTCCCCCCGGCCGGAAAGTCCCTAGCCGGAAGCGGAGCCCTCCCAGCCAGAAGGCTCCTCCACAGGCGCACGGGGGGCTACCGGCAAGGAGCTCGTCGTTGTTGGCGATGACAACTCTGACGAGGAGGCTAGGGAGGAGTGGCGAATGGCGGTGGTCGCGGCGAAGGAGTCCTTGGCCGTCAACGCCGTGGACGACGATGCTTCCTCGGCCGCCTCGCTGTCGGACCTTGCCGACACGCTCGAGCTGGCGGTGAAGGAGATCCGGCTGCTGGAGGCCACAGCCGGCAGGAATCGGACACTGGAGCAGAAGCTTGCTGCGGCCAACAGGACTTCCTAGAGTAAGCTCGCTTCTCTTGGCTTTTTTTTTGTACTGATAGCCGGAATTTCCGCAGCCATCCTCGTGTGCGCTCAGCGCGAGATCGATCGCTTGAAGAAAGCGAACGACCGACTGAGCAAGTCCAATTCCACTCTGCGGCTGCAGAACAAGGATTGGCACGCGAGGGTAGACGGTCTAGAGGCCACCATCAAGGAGCGCGACGCCTCGCTCGCTAGCCGGGTCGCAGCCTTCACCCTTCTCGAGGCCCAGAACAAGGACCAAGAGAAGGAGATCAAACGGCTAGCGGTCAAGGAGAAGGCGCTGGTTGAGGAGCTGATGCAGGTCGGCCACACTGCCAAGGGTGAGTTCCTTTTCCCGTCTTCCTTTCTTTCCGGATCCGGTAGCCGCATCTGACTCCTCTTTTCTGACAGCCTTTTACCCTGGCATAGACCTGTTGGCCTACAACCAGGAGAACTTGCTGGGAGCGCAGCCGACGGCCCAAGAGCTCATCGTCCTTCTTGGCGAGGAAGCTGCCAAGCTTCGTCAAGCGGCGCGGGACGTCTTCTCCTTCAAGTGGCCAGAGGCTCCGGTTCCGGAGACGATGGCGCAGAAGGCTACGAAGGTGGGAGAGGTGCCGGCTGTGGTGGACCGGCTGCAGGACTTGGCGGCGCGGGCCGGAGCGGAGATGGCTCTGGCCCTCATGCTCTCCTAGTACAAGGACAGCCGCGTCGAGAAGATCGACGGTGGCTTCCGTGCCAGAGCCGATCTTGCCGCCATCCACCAAGCCCATCCGGAGCTCCGCGGATCCGCCATCAAGATTGCCGACTATGTGGATCCCGACGAGGTGCTCACCGACTCGGAGTCTGTCGGCACTCCTGACGTGGAGGGCCCGATGCCGCCGCCCGCAGGTGCTGGAACCGGATCAAGCTCCACGCCTCCTCCGCCGCCCGAAGCTTCTGCCGGCCAAGATCTCCCTCACGGCAAGGGTCATGCCGTCTAGTTATATTGCCCCGGGATGCCGGGTGTATTTGTCTTGTCTTAGATATTCATGAACCTTGTCTGTCTGTACCGGCTATCTGTGACGCTGGGTAACTTATGGGAGCTTCGTCTCCCTTTTGTTTGCTAATGTTGACATTCTTGAGTCTTCCTTAACTTGTGCGTTGAGTTTCCTTTCGATATTTTGCTAACCTCATCCGGCTACACACCCTTAGCCGGACGAACTACACCTCCAGTGGGGGCGCGCAAGCGCACCCACTGGGTGTAGCCCCCGAGATTCGGAGTAGCTGGCGTAGCCAGGTGCTTTGAATCTTTCTCATTTCTTCCAAGTCTTCTAACTTTATCGGACTGGCCTCGTCCCAGTCGGCTGCTTTCGTCGGCTGAACGCCTTCAGCCGGGGGAACTAACATTCCAGTGGGGGTGCGCGAGCGCAACCACTTGGTGTAGCCCCCGAGATTCGGAGTAGCTGGCGTAGCCAGGTGCTTCGAATCTTCCTTGTCTTCTCTTGCTCTAGCCCTTGTCCTCACCTGGGCTCTGAACGGCCGGCTAAATGCCTTTAGCCGGTCGGGAACTACAAGATTCCACTGGGCACGCGAGCACCCCCAGTGGGTGTAGCCCCTGAGATTCGGAGCGCTTGATGAAGTCAAGGACTTCGAATCTTCTTTCCTTCTCCTGAATTCCGACTCGGGTAGTTGGAAAAAAGTGTACATACGCATACACACATTTCCACATAGGTTAGTAGGTTAGTCTGCCAAATTGTAGCCGAAAAACGGCTTGTTTTTTCAAAAACTGGCTTGTCCCTTTCTAGACACTTAGTCGCTTTCCCATGTGCTCTGTTGTTTTTGCTGCGTCCTTGTCAGGCAGCCGAGTTGCGGTCTGCAGCCGGAATCGAAGGGAGCTGATAGTACATTACGCACGGTACTGACGGCTTAGCAGCTAGACTGGTTCGAGCTAGTTGCAGGGCCGGGACACCCGATCTGTCGCGTCTCCTCCCTGTTTTTCGTGTGGGATGCCTCAGGCTTTTGCTCTTGCTAGCCGGACAGCCGGGTTCCGGTCTGTAGCTGAGACGAAGAGTGGGCCTCTGACATCGTCACACACTACTCAGCCGGTTTGTTGACTTAGCAGGCCGGGCCAGCCGGCGAGCCCCGTGTAGGGGTTGCCGGAGCCGGGAAATTTGAACCAGAAAACATGTGCATACACATTTCTAGTAAGGAGCCCCAGAGATTCTCGTGGGGGTCTGCATTTTCATTCATAGGGATTTTGGGATACATACATTGCCTAGCGACTAGGTGTAAAACGGGCGCAGCAGGGCCGCGTTCCAGGGACGCTCGGTCTCCTCGTCTGACTTGTCCATCTTGTTCTTGCGCGGCTGCTGCGCGTCGATGAGGTATTAGGAGTCATTGGGCAGCACCCGGCTGATGATGAAGGGGCCCTCCAAGGGTGGTGATAGCTTGTGCATGCCCTTCGTGTCTTGCACCAGCCGGAGAACCAGGTCGCCCTCGCGGAATGCGATTGGGCGGATCCGGCTTGAATGGTAGCGATGTAGTCGCTGCTGGTACAGGGCTGATCTGGACAAGGCCAGCTCGCGGGCCTCCTCTAGAAGGTCCACTCCGTCCTCCCACGCCTCCCTGTTGGCTTTTTCGTCGTAGAGGAGCTAGCGAGGGGAGTCAAACTCGATATCGGCGGAGAGGACGGCTTCCGATCCATAGACCAGGAAGAATGGCGTGTAGCCGGTTGACCTATTCGGCGTGGTGCGGAGGCTCCACAGCACAGCCGGAAGTTCTTCGATCCAACATCCAGGTGACCGCTCCAACGGCTCGATGAGATGTGGCTTGATGCCGGCTAGCACCAAGCCATTTGCTCTTTCGACTTGCCCGTTGGATTGCGGGTGCGCGACGGAGGCGAGGTCCAGTCAGATGCCCTTGTTGCTACAAAACCGGGCGAAGGCCCCCTTGGCGAAGTTCGTGCCATTGTCGGTGATGATGCTGTTCGGGTAGCCGAAGCGGTTGATGATGTCGGTGAAGAAGGTAACAACCGTCGCCCCATCCAGCTTCCGGATAGGCTTGGCCTCGATCCACTTTGTGAACTTGTCCACCACCACCAACAGGTGGGTCATGCCCGTGCGTGCTCGCTTGAAAGGACCGACCATGTCGAGGCCCCAAACCGCGAAGGGCCAGGTGATCGGTATGGTCCTGAGTACCGAAGTTGGCATGTGCCTGAGCTGCCCGAAGCATTGGCACCCATTGCATGCGGGGACCAGCTACTCGGCATCCTCGAGGGCGGTGGGCCAATAGAAACCATGGCGGAATGCCTTGGCGACTATCGTCCTTGACGAAGCGTGGTGCCCGCACTCGCCCTGGTGGATATCCTAGAGTAGTCGGTAGCCCGTGTCCACATCAACACATCTTTGGAAGATACCGGATACGCTGCGCTTGTACAGCTCGCCGTTTATGATGGTGTATGTGTGCTCGCGGCGCCGGATTTGCCTGGCCTCCACCTCGTCATCCGGGAGTTCTCCATTGGCGATGTAGCTCATGAAGGGATGTGCCCAGGATGGCACTTCCCGGATGACGAGGACGCTCCTGTCGTCCGACTGACGGATGTCAGGGGGTCGTCCGGGTGGCGTACCCGGAACGGCAGCCCCCGAGCCACTAGGCGAGCTGGTAGCCCCTGGGTCTTGCGACCCGGAAGGCACTACCTGGCCGGAATTGGTGCTTCGAATCTTTTCCTTCGGCGGTTTTGTCGGCTCTGCTTCTCCCGTTCCGTCAGCCGGAACGCTTCCTGCCCATACGATGGAGTCTGATTCTGGTGACGGGTTGATGGATGGCTTGCGTAGGTGCTCCAAGGAGACCCCTGGTGGGATGGCCTGCCTGGTGGATCCGATCTTGGAGAGCGCATCGGCTGCCTCGTTGTTGATGCGGGGGATGTGGTGAAATTCGCACCTGTCGAAGGAGGCGCTGAGCTTCTGGATGTGGAATCGGTAGAGAGCCATGTTTGCATCTGTGGCGTCCCATTCCCCGGACACCTGCTGCACCACCAAGTCCGAATCGCCGAAGCCCAGGATCCGGTTGACACCGATCTCCTTGGCCAGCCGGAGCTCGTGCGCCAGTGCCTTGTATTCCGCTATGTTGTTGGAGGCCTTGAAGTGGATCTGCAGCATGTACTCCGGCCGGTCTCCTTTGGGCGAGGTGAGCACGATGCCGGCTCCCAAGCCCCCGAGCATCTTCGACCCATCGAAGTGCATCCGCCAGTGGTCCGAGGCCGGAACCGGTGGGAGATACTGGGTCTCGGCCCAGTCGATGAGGAAGTCTGCCAACGCCTGCGACTTGATCGTGAGCCAGGGCTCGTACTGGATGGAGTAGGCGGCGAGCTCGATGGCCCACTTGGCGACTCGGCCGGTGGTGTCCTTGTTGCCGATGATTTCCGAAAGGGGTGCAGTGCACACGACCTTAATCAGGTGCTCCTAGAAGTAGTGCTTGAGCTTCTTGCATGCCAGGTACACGGCGTAGCACATCTTCTGGTAGTGGGGGTAGTTCTGCTTGGAGAGGGAGAGAACCTCGCTGAGGTAGTAGACGGGTCGCTGAACCGGCTGAGCCTTGCCTTCCTCGGGGCGCTCCACTACCAGGACGACGCTGACGACCCGGCTGATGGCTGCTATATACAGCAACATCGGCTCCTTGCTAGCCGGCGTGGCTAGAACCGGTGTTGTGGATAGCATGCGCTTGAGGTCGTGAAACGCGGTGTCGGCTTGCGAAGTCTAGGAGAACTTGTCCGTCTGCTTCATCAGCTGGTACAACAGGAGTGCCTTCTCCCCCAGCCGGCTGACAAAGCGACTGAGGGAAGCCAGGCATCCGGTGAACTTCTGGACCCCAAGCAGGTTCCTGGGCGGCTACATCCTCTCGATGGCCGCAATCTTCTCCAGATTCGCCTCGATACCTCGTTGCGATACGAGGAAACCGAGCAGCTAGCCGGACGACACCCCGAAGACGCACTTTTTCGGGTTCAGCTTCATCCGGTATTGGCGGAGGTTGCCAAATGTATCTCCCAGATCCTCGAGGAGGGTGCGCTTCTCCTTGGTCTTGATGACCATGTCATCCACGTAAGTGTGCACGTTTCGGCCTATCTGCAAGTGCAAGCATTTCTGCATACATCGCTGATAGGTGGTGTCTATGTTCTTTAGGCCGAAAGGCATGGTTACATAGCAGAAAGCCCCGTAGGGGGTGATAAATGATGTCTTAACCTGATCAGCTGGGTTTAGCCAGATCTGATTGTACCCGGAATAGCAATCTACAAAAGACAACAAATCACAGCCGTCCGTGGAATCGATGACTTGATCGATACGGGGCAAGGCAAAGGGGTCTTTCGGGCACGCCTTGTTCAGGCTGGTGTAGTCGATACACATGCGCCAGGTCTTGTTCTTCATCAGCACCAGGACTGGGTTCGCCAACTAGTCCGGGTGGTACACTTCCATGATGAACCCGGCTGCAAGGAGCCGGGTGATCTCGTCACCGATTATCTTTCTCTTCGCCTCTGCGAACCGGCGTAGAGGTTGCTTGATCGGCTTGGCATCCGGACACACATGAAGTGAGTGCTCGGCGAACTCCCTCGGCACACCCGGCATGTCCTTGGCGGACCATGCGAAGATGTCCCGATTCTCACGGAGGAAGTCGACGAGCGCGCCTTCCTATTTGTTGTCCAAGCCGGCACCAATGGTGACGAACCTAGTCGGGTCAGAGGGGTCGAGCAGGATCCTCTTCGTCTCCTTTGCCGGCTGGAAGGCTCCTTCTCCAGCCGGTTTGCTGCTAGCCGGAATGTCCTGCTAGGCCATGGCCACATTGCGCATGATCACGTGCTTTTCTTCGACTATGATGAGGGCCTCTGCCAGTTTGGAACTGGCTGAGGCACACTCCATCGACCGCCTGAAGCAGCCGGCGACGGTGATCACGCCGTGGGGTCCCGACATCTTCGTCTTGAGGTAGGCGTAGTGGGGGATGGCCATGAACTTGGGGAGGGCGGGGTGCCCGAGGAGAGCGTGGTAGGAGCTCGTCAGATTTACCACCTCGAACCAGATTGGTTCGCGGCAGAAGTTCTCCTCGGTCCCGAAGATGACGTCCAGCTGGATTTTCCCTAATAGGGCGCAGGCTGGCCCCGGCAGTACGCCGTGGAACGTCGTGGTAGTCGGGCGCAGGTCTCTTTCGCGAATGCCCAGCTTCTCCAGCGAGGACTGGTAGAGGAGGTTGAGGCTGCTGCCTCCGTCGATGAGGACGCGCGGGAATCGGCAGGTGCGCGTGCTGGAGACGATGAGAGGGTCGAGCACCATGGCGTAGCCCCCGGGAGTTGGCAGATACTCAGGCTGATCCGCCCGGCTCTAGGTGATGGGGGTTTCCGACCAGTTCAGGTACTGGGGGACCGGAGAGACGATGGCATTGGCCTCCTTGGAGCGTCGCCCGCGGTTGTGCTTGTCGTCCTGCTCCGTCTCGAAGATGTGGTAGGCGGCGTGCGGCTGGGGGTAGCCGTTGTTGTTGTTGCCGCCGTTACCAGCATTGCCGGATCCCCTAGCCGGTGGTGGAGGTCCACCCGGTGGGGGAGGGGGAAGACGAGGCTGGTTGCCCTAGTCCTTTAGCTAGTGGGTCCAGCTGCAGTTCCGGGTGGTGTGCGTAGCCAGTTTGAAGGGACCGCTATGCCAGTTGCCCGGGCCGTCAAACATCTGGTCGAAGGTGAGCCGTGGCTTCTGCCTTCTTGCCTCATTAGCCGGTGCGTCGGGCGCACCCTCCACAGCATTGACCTGCCGTGCGTGGTAGCGAGGCTTCTGCTGTCTAGCCTGGCGGTCCCCATGGAACCGGTTGTCGTTGCCGGGGCCTCTGGAGGATCCGGCTTCTCCTGCCGGGTTGCTGGGTCGGTCGCGAGCCGGCTCCGTGGGAGTCGGACGCCCGTCCGCGTTTACTCGGAGGGGCTTCTTCATGGCGGCATCCGCCGTGGCGTACTAGTCCGCAACCGTCATGAGCTCCGCCATAGTTTTCTGTTCGTCACACAGTAGCCGGTGGCGAAGCATGGTGCCCTCTCGGCAACCCTCGATGAAGAAACTGATGGCTTGGCTCTCCAGTATGCCCTCGCAAGTATTGCGCAGCTCCGTCCACTTGGCGAGGTACTCGCGGTCGGTCTCGCGGTCGCCCTGGACGCACAAGGCCAGGTCGCGCGGGCGGCCTGGACCCTTGTACGTGTCGTTGAAGTTGCGGACGAACACCTTCTCGAAGTCAGGCCAGGCGTTGATGCTGTTGGGCGCAAGGCTATTGAGCCATGTCCTTGCCGACCCGGTTAGCATGAGGGGGACATAGCACACGGCTGTGCGCTTGTTCCCGTGGGTGATGCCGACTGCTGTAGCATAGTCGGTCAACCAGTCTTCCGGCTTCATGCTGCTGTCGTACTTGGGGTGTCCCTGGGCAGGGAGAATTTATCCGGAAATGGCTCGTTCCGGATGCGGGGTCCGAAACAAACCGGGTCGGTCGAATCTTCCTCCTCCGTGACGCGCGCTTGAGCGAGGAGCTCGATGCGGTCGCGGGCATCCGGACAATCCGGGTTGGGCGCTCCCACCCGGCCCGATAGACGGGAACCGGCTGGTCTGGGCGCTCCGGCTGGCGGAGGGGGAGGTGGCGGGTTGCTGTTCACCGTCTGCTCCTGGCGTGGCTGGCCCCTATTGCCAGAGCTGCGACGCCTGCTGCGGGCCCTGGGCGGCTGAGGGGAGGACGCCTGCTGGGTGTCGCGTGGTGTGCCCCTGCTGTTCGCAGGTAGCCTGCTCCCCTGGAGTAGCTAAGGTCTTCCTGCATCTGCTGGTTGGCCCCGGCCTGCTCGTCCGTGACGCGGAGGAGCTCCTGCACGCGAGCGTGCTGGCGGGCCCGCTCCTCGCCCTCCAGGCTGGGTAGTTCCTCTGCCGCGGCTCGCGCCGCGCGCAGGTTCTTGATGGGCGTGCTGTAGGTGGGCCATGTGAGGGTAGGCGCGGGATCCGGTTCCCCGTCCTTTTCCATCCTACCGACCAGCTCGCCGCCCCAACGCTGTACCTGGCCGCGCCGGCTCGGCTCCACGGTAGCCGGTGTAAGGCCGTGCACGCGGTCGTACTCGCGCCGGGTGATCTCGAGTTGATTGCGGGCTGCCGCCAGCTCCATGGCCTCATTGAGGAGGATCTGTCTCTCCATGCTGAAGTTGGCCTCCGCCTCCTCCGGGTTATCCCCGAGGTTAACCAGCGTCAGGAGCCGATCAATGGCATCCTCCACCGGGTTCTGGGGCTGCGGGGGAGCGGAAGTTCCGACCTCGTCCATGCCTCGCTCCCGCGGCTGGCGGGGATGGGAGCTGGAACCGGCCATCATGACCTCCACGCCGCGGGATGCGGCGGAGGCGCTGCCGCCTGAGCGCGGCAGCTCCGCGACAGAGACGATTTCCCTAGGGAAATGCTCCGGGACGGTGGCGACGTAGACGGGGAGATCGCCGAATAGCAGGACGGTGCCGTTCGCCGGGAAGGAGGTTCCGGCGAAGCAGGAGGCGTTGTCGATGGCACAGTCGAACTTGCCAAGCTAGAGCACCAGCCCAGAGGCCACGCGCTCACCGGCTGAAGTGCAGGGTCCCGTGCAGAACGTGACTCCGGTCGAAGCCATCTTGCCCCACGGTGGGCGCCAACTGTCATTGTATTGGGAACGGCAGTACCTGGGGAGGTGAGATAGAGGTGTGGGGACTAGCAGGGAAGCTATAGACGGCGTCCGCAGGCGGGATTGGATACAAGCGAGCGTAGCGGGATGCAAGATGTACCCAGGTTCGGGGCCCTCGTGATGACGTAAAGCCCCTACTCCTGCCGGATCCGACTATGTGGAATACACGAACTACAAGTGCTCATCGAGCTGTATGTGCTAGCTACTGCCTTAAATGCTGTATGACCAACCCTTTCTACTGAGGCCTTGCCTCTCCTTATATAGGCAGAGAGGCAAAGGTCTCACTGGCTAGTCCGACTGGCGGGCCCCACAGGCGGGTCCCAGCCGGCTAGTCATCTACAGTATCCAGTATGGTATGTCTTATCGGAGTACGAGCGGTATGGATGTCGTGGGCACAGTGGACGCCGTGCGAGCCCGTCGTCAGCACAGGCCACTGTTCCTGCGTCATCCTCGCAAAGTCTTCGGTATGGCCGGGTGGTTGCCAGTCTTGTCATCGTACAGGGCGTACCGTGCACTGATACGCACGTTGTCCTGTCCCACTGATTGGGTCCAGCTACGTCGCCGTATCCGGCTGCCTCTTGCTGATCCTGCTACCGGGGGATAGCCGGCCTGTTTTACCCTGTCCGGCTGCATCTGGTCAGCCAGACGCGAGCCGACTGCCTGGCTTGTTGTCCGGTTTGGGTACCTGGGGATCATCCCGCCGACAATTGCGATGGGTTGTGGTTGGTTCCTTCACACAAGAAGCATGTAACTTTAGGGGTGGGGCATTTTTCAAAGGGGTGACTTGCTTCAAAGTAGGGGCACTGATCACGATGCTCCTTGGAGGTGTGTCCTATTTCCCCACAAATCCTACAGCCTAAATGTTTTAGTTCTTCAACACCTTGGGTTTTTTGATTTTTGAGGGACGAGACGAGATTGTAGTAGAACCACTTTAAATTCTTCCCAGGATATCATCCCTTGATGATCATCTATGGTGTTTTGCATATCCCACCAAGTTACAGCTTCCTCCTTTAGGAATTGGGTGGCATAATAAACCATTTTATTGTCTCCAATGTTGGCATCCTTCATTATTTCTTCAACCTTGTGTAGCCATTGCTTTGCATCGGCGTGGCTCATACACTTGGAGAAGTTGATTTCCTTGTCTTCCTTGATGGTACGGCCCATCTGTCGAGTTGACCAAGGTTTAGAGTAGGACGAGTGGATTATAGAAATAGGAGGAAGAAGATTACCCCATACAAGCAACTTTAGTTTTGAAAAATAGGTTTTAATTGTTATTGTAACAAACCATAACAAGAAAGCAAACAATTTGTTGCATCTACATTGTAGCGAAATCTATCCAGATTTGGTTCCTAATAGGTCACTTGTAATCTTGGAGGCTTCGAGTCTTCAAAAGTCTTTGTGCTTTTGATAATCTTCATGTTCTTCATAATCTTCAATCTTTCAAGGTCTTCAATTAATAACCTTGACTTGAGTCCTTCGAAGTCTTCAGTACTTGTAGCTTTGAAGCCTTCAATTCTCTTAGCTGTCTTGGGACATCTTTTGTGGAGATCTTCTAGTCCTGATTTGAGCGAAACATTGATATCATCTTCTTTGGAAAGGTAGTCTTAATAGAAGCTTCTTCTTGAAGTTTGTAGTGGTCATTTCTAATGTTGAAAAGAAGAGACTGAAGAAATTTTAAACTCCAAAGATAGATGATGAGAAGTATGAGAGTTTTTCTGAAATAACTTAGAAAATATTACTCCTAAGATTTTTTCCATGTCTAGGGTCACGATCTACAGTCAACTTATGCTCTGATACCATCCGTTATGACCTTGGATTGAGTAAGGATCCTAAGTCACTGTGATTAACATGCTAGTCCCTGGATCATTAGCTAGCACTCATAGTCGATGAAATATCATGTAAAACACAAGTCATTATTACATGAATCGAATAATCTAGAGTTTACATTATTACAACATAAGCAAAACAAATACAACTTGGAGTCCCATCAATGCCACAGGCTAGTTGAGTGAAGACCCGCGATCCTAGCGCACCTTTCAACGATGATCTCCAAATTCTGCACATAAAACGTGTAGCCAAATGAGTTGGTCAATACTTTGAATGTATTGGAAAATTACACCATGAAGGAAAAGACTTGGCATATTTCTACATGCAAGGCTAAGAGTAGGCTTTGGGGTTCATTTGCATAAAGCCAATTTTCTCTAAGTAAGAAGAAAAGAGAAAGATTTTTACCCTACTTTGTAAACATTTGCTTAAGTAAAATAGGGTCGAATGGAACACGAGGATATTACTCACCAAGTGCCCAAACAACCTAACACTTGGATATTACTCACCAAGTTCCCAAAATCCCAACCATTGGCGATATTACTCACCCCATGGGGTTTTAGAAAAACTTTGGAAAGAGAGAAGATCCTTCAGAGGCTCCATCCTTCAGATGCTCAATGTTGTTCTGTTTCCGTGAACACGGCTGATCGATCAGATTGCAATATTCTCGAGACGTTGTGCACTTTCCCCACAATCCACGATCAAGTCCTTTTACGGACAAGACCATGGCGAATCCTTCCCTTAGTAGCCCCTCTACCAGCTGGATCCAACTGTGCCAAGAACCTCCAAATGTTGGTACCCTGGTGAGGTTTCCCACTAAGTACTAAGCCAAGACAGAGCCCATATGTATTGTGGTTGCACTGGAAGCTTCTGAATTCTGAAACATGGTAGACTTCTTTGATTCATGGGCGGTCGTCCTCCACCAAAATTCCACTAGTTGTCCCGACAACCATTCCGCCCAGAAGAAAACTTAGTTTTATTTTGAAGGGGGTTTTGGAGAAGAAAAGTTCGCTCGAGAGAGCTCTCATACTTAGAAAATTTTGACTCTTTCGAACCCCCAAACGGCACTTAGTGTATATATAGCATGGCAAGCAATACTTAGCAAAAACAGGAGAACCTAATAGGACGGAAATTCCTAAGTATAAAGCTACTCATGGCATACTACAAAACCGCACTTGCAAAACTAGTAATAAGAAAATCTACCAAAGACCTACACATGCATACTACTAGATTTGAAGAGTAAAAACATGCATAGTCAAAAACTGGGACATAATATGTACAAGTGGTGTAACTTTCCTTATGTTAATAATATGTGTGACGATTGAATTCCTTCGCATCAACCGCACTATCCGCACAATCTAACGCAAGTACAAGTAGTTCCAATAAAAAAATTCAACCATAGCAAACACAACAATGATTATCATAACCATGCATAATGATTTAATATTAGTTCTTGGAATGGTATTAGATCATATGATGCATGTTGGAGATTATTTAATGCAATAGGGTAGTTATTATTAAATGTTGATGACCAAAAAAAGAGGTTTTAGTAGTTCCATTATTACTTCTGTCCTAATTCTCGAATTCAATTTTGTTCTGGAGTTTACTGGATAGAGGACATTAATACGAACTAGTAGGAATTGGATTCAACCTAAACGGAGTTGAAAATCTTTTTCTATGATTTATTTACTATTTACCAAAGGTTAAATTATTTAAAATATTTCTTTGTCAAAAATTATATCTAAGACCACATCTATATTCTACGTGAAATTTTGAATCCATAGACATATTATTCATATTTTTCCGATCTATAAAAAATTTATTATGAATTTAATAGTCTAAATGCCCGCTAAAACTAATTAAACTACTACAGTAATTATACACTAATAAAATTATATCTAACAGAATATTAATATTGTGTATGAAATTACGAATCCAATGATACTTTATTTGTATTTTTTGGATATACAGATAATTTACTATGATTTATTTAGTCTAAAAGGGCTATTAAACCAATTAAATAAATACAGAAATAACATACTACAAAAAATAGATCTGATCACGAAATAGTGTTCTAAGGTAAATTATCTTTCTAACGGTATATTATATGATGTTTTTGGAGTTACAAATCTTTTTATATGAATTTTGCAAGATCTAATAATATTCTGTCTATTTAAATCTATTTTCCAAAAAGAGTGAAACGTGGCGATGCCATGGCGTGATGCGATTCGCTGATACCTCTTCGTTTAAGTGAATCATATGTAGCTTCTAGATCCTGATCGGACAGTGCTGAAGAGGGCTCGATCCTCGGCTTGGCTTCGACTCGAGTTCCTGGCTGGTGGCTCGGCTCCACACGGCTTGGCTCAGCTCGAAGCGATCTGGCCCGTCGATGCGACATCCAACGGCTGGGGACGAAAGCTTCCAGATGGTCGTCGGGTTGACGTCGACGACGGCAGCGGACGCTCAGGTGGTGGCCACGGGCGGCGCTACGACGGTCTTCCGGTGTGGGAGAACGGAGGACGATGCTCGAGAGAGGACCGCGAGTGCGATGGTGGGCCCTATGGCGTCTTTCGCGCCCAGGGGTGACGACGGTGGGAAAATGGAGATGTCGGGTGTCGGTGGAGCTCCGGCGATACTCCGGTGAAGAATTCCGGCAGATGTGGTGCTCTTCCGAGAGGGAAACGGGTTATGTGACGCGGTGATGCATGGGGAAAACCTCCAGAGGGGTTAGAGGGCAAGGGGAGGGTCGGAACCGTGTCGGTGAGCTCGATTCGAAGCAGCGGTGGCGGTGGAAATCCGGTGAGATCGGAATTCGGCGGAGCGGCGGCTAGGGTTCGAGAAAAGAGAAAAAACGAGAGGGGGTGGTTGGGAAAGAATATATGGAGTGGGTGTCGTGTTCGAGGGGGCAAGGGGCACGCGGATTCGACGTGGATTCTGTTCGAAATCGATCGGGAGGAGGAGGCGCGTGCATGCGGGAGTTCGTCTCGAGCTAGAAGACGACCGTTGTGGGGCCCACACGTCAGCGACCGTGGGGAGGGAAGCGGACTATGGCGAGTGCTTTGCTGGGCCGCTGCTGCACACGCGTGTGCGGTAGGTAGGTGGGATTGGGTTGGGCCGGCTCGGGCTGGCCAGGTTCGTTATTTTTTTTCTTTTATTCTTTTTCCATTAGCTGTTTAGTATTTATTTTCTAGTATTCGTTTGGCAACTCCAAATTGAGTGAAACTTATTTCTAAATTTTTCTAAATTCAAGGAGAACATTTTAGGCTAGTGGTTTAACAAAGTTTGTTGTCTTATCAATAAAGGTTTTACTAAAGCCTATTTAATTCCCTTTAGGAATAAAGTGGCACACAGAATTTTGGGGTTTTCAGTTCATTATTTCGATTTAAAAATTGTGTGTGATGCAACAGAAAGTTTTTGGATTTATACAAAAACTTCCAACATAATTGGACAATCATGCTAATCCATTTTTTTCTGACTTAGGAAAGTCTGAACAATCCTAAAAAGTTTATTTTCAATCAAATTTCAACAAGGTCACACAACTCAATCAACTTATTTAATTATTTTAACATTCCAAATTTTAGGGAATTTTTGGGATGTTACACTATTTCATCTCTGATCTTGATCCATATGATGTCTGGTGAGTAGTTCCTTTAGTTCTTCAGGACATGGGAGAAGTCATGTTGTTAGTAGTGGAATTGTGTTGAGAAAGATTTAATGGTTTGATATTTAAGTTGTGGTGCTATTCTTCTAGTGGTGTCATGTGAACGTCGACTACATGATACTTCACATTTATGGGCCAAGGGGACTGCATTTTGTATTTGGCTACTAATCATGGGGTTGCCGGAGTGACAGAATCATGAACCCCCATTAGGAAACCTTTGCATAAGGGAGTGTAGGATCTCAAAGTTTAAGGGTATGGTTAGGTTTTTATCTTAATTACTTTCTTGTAGTTGCAGAGGCTTGGAAGAGGAATAATCACAAGTATGTATTAGTCCTAGTAAGGTCGGTACATTAGCATAGGTTCACCCACACAACACTTATCCAACTAGAGAAGATTAATCAACTTAAGCACTTGATGATATTCCCATGTGTCCTTGAGAACGTTTGGTCATCTTAAGTAATACAACCGGCTTCTCCTTTTCTAAAGAAAGGATTGGGCCACTTGCTGCAATTATTATTATTCCTTTATTTACTCGCACTTTATTTATCTGCATTATCAAAAACCCCTAAAAATCCGTTTGCTAAGTATTTACAGAGCATTCCCGATCCAAACCACTTGTCAACACCTTCTGCTCCTTGTTGAGTTCGACACTCTTATTTATCAAAAATACTATGATACACCCCTATACTTGTGGGTCATCACTAGCCACATCCGCCCCGTGAAGACGTGTTAGCTTGGGGGTATAGGAGTCTTCATGGGAATCGCGCAAGCTTTACCCGGTAGCTCCTACCACCGTTAACAGCGGAGGGGTGCGGGAAAAGCTAGAGGAGTGGGTGAGCAAGAGAACAAAGATTTTTATCTATGTATAACCCCCACACTTAGTTCTATCAACCATACCTAACATGGTCGGCTCATGGTGAAAACCTTCTTAATGTTTTTATAATACACAAGTACATACTTACTTAGCGGTAGACTAGCAGAGATCATCTTGTATTTCATGTCACGGGATTTTACATCCATGTGTTGTACCCTGATATGTTGGAGTACATAAGAGTTGTCAAAAGTTTTGGCTCATTTAGCTATCCACGTCTCCACGATTATTTTTGGTCATCGTATCGAGGCCTAGGAGGAAAAGAGTCGCCATCCCAATGGGGCCACCTCTCCTAGGAGGCAGGCTCACTTCAGGGTTAGGTGTCATATCCCCTCCCCCTGTGTCCATTTCGCACTTGTTGTAGTCCTGCCCTGCTCGCTGGACGGTAGAACAAGCATGCTCCCAAGGTCTAGCATCATCGACCGTGGGTACCAACAAGCTTCATTAGAGGATTTTGGAGAACAGAGAGTTCCACACCCTCCGGGTGGTGGGACATAGTGCAGTCTGAGGTGGTGGCTCTAGGTTGAGGGCTGAAGGGAATATGCCCTGAAAGGCAATAATAAAATTGTTATTATCGTATTCCATGTATATGGTAGATGTTTATTTTGCATGCTATAATTGTATTAATATAGAAACCTTAATACATGTGTGTTTAATAAACAAATAGAAAGTTCCTAGTTATGGCTCTCTATAAACTAGCTCGTTGATTAACAAGATGATCAAGGTTTCCTTATCATGGACATTGGATGTTGTTAATAATGAGGTCACAACATTGGTGAATGATGTGATGAACATTCATCTGAAGTATAGCATTACGAGCAAAGTTATTGTGTTTATATTGCTATAACATTATACGAAGTAATCTTAGTCCTTAGACCATGAGATCATGTTTATTGCTAACACCGGAAGAGTGACTTGATAACATCAAATTTCACACCGTAAAAGGGTGACTATAAAGCTAGGTTCAGATACTTCGAAGGTGTTATGTTGAGGCTCATGGATCAAGAGTGGAATTTTTCCATCCCGATGACGGATAGATATACTCTAGGCCCTCTCGGTGATATCACATTAAGATAGCTTCCAAGCAAGTGATGTCATCACTAGAATGTTATATCACGGGAACAAGAAAAGAGTGCATGTCGGTAATGAGATCAAACTAGGTATTAGGATACTGATAATTGAATCTCGGACATGTAATATATCGCGAGACAAAGGGATTAAGTTACTAGCGTTAAAGGTTCTCATGATCATAGAAGTCGTCGTTGAATTTGTGGGGGTCCATATGGATCTCCAGGTCTCGCTTCTGATTATTGATCTGACAAGGGTCTCGATCATCTCTGCATTTTTCGCAAACCATTGGGTGACACACATAAGGGTTGCCAACACCATTTGGAGCAAATATGTTGTAGACAAAAGAATTGCAAAGCGCTGGAATTATTTCAATAGCACCAGAATTGTTCCGGGTCAAATTGCTGAAATTAGTTCTGCATGTGATATTGAAATGTTGCAGGGGTTTTATGTGAATGTTTGTTAATTAAAGTAATTAACAAAATTCTGAATAAAATAAATAAAAGAGTTTTATGAAATGAGAGTTGCATTAAATTTGGTGGAAATTTAATGCATGTGAGTGGGATTTTGAGTGGAGGCAAAATTGATGTGAGTGGAGATTCCACCACATGAATGAGGAAGAGGTGGGGGCACCCCCCATGGGCACCGGCCATGGGAGGGGGCAGCCCCCCTCTCCTCCCTCTCAAAGCACACCTCCTCATGAAGGATATCTCCCACCCCTCTATAATTATTCCCCCATGGTCTCGGATTAGCGAGACACATGTTCTCGGTGGCATTTCATTTGGAAGGAGTGCTTCTTCCACTGCATCACTGGAGCGAGGAGGTGGAGGCTGTTCGGTGGCCTGAACGTGTGTGCGAGGACGGATGCACTGCTGATTTGTGGCGCTAGGACTTCCACACGATCTTGAGATCGGCAAGCGTTCGACTACATCATCCACGAGTTCTATCTTGTTCTACTTTGTCGGTCTTCGAGGGTATGTTCTCTATGGATGTATATCCACCCGTTGCTTGTATCTAGTAGATAGATCTTGGCGTATAATAGTTCCCATCGTAGGAATTTTTTGTTTTCCATGCTGCAAACCCAACAAGGGCGTGTGTGGGTCATCACGGTGAGATCATATTATGAGTCCCTCCTAAGCATGAGGGAACCGCCATCCTCATCGCCAGTTCATATGATGAGTCTCATCCATGCAGAAAAAATGCTCACACATACGATATATGTATGCGTGTATCCAACATTCAGCCATGCCTCATCGTCTCGCGTGCCACCGGTAGACAACGATCGTGTCTCGGGGGAGGTAGAGCACCACAAGGATTTCTATCACTTCACCATGCCTGGCATGTCTTTACTCCCATGCCCCTCGATCACGCTAGCCTTTGCAACATGTTTAGCCCTCCACGCCTATGTCAGCCATGGGATTGGACGCAAGGATCCGTTCGCCTATAAGTACCGCATCACCTTTCTTGTTGTTAAGAAGGTGTATTATTTGACCCAACTATGGTTGTTAAACTAGTGTTGGGTCAAATTTTACTCCGGACCAACCTGCACCTCCCTGTCGACAACCACATGTTACACACCAAAAAAAACTAGTCATAGATACATGTCGTGGTTATTAGCAGGGTATTTTAGTAAGCCGTAAGGTTTCATGCGTGTCTTCTCCTTTTACATACACCCTTCCTTTGACTAATGAAATGATCTCATGTGTGTGAGTCCATGGAGGGTGTGTCCAAAAGGATGGGATGTCATTGAACCCTGTCCGGCGGCACGGTGGCTCGTTTTCCCTTTATACATGTTTTTTAGTTTGTCTTTAAACGCACTTCCTTCTAGCTAACATTTTATCTAGAATTTTCTCATGGTTTGCGAATAGTTAAAACATGTGTTTTTTCATACGTCTACCCCCTCTGCTTTCGACAATCAGGTGCCACTAGTGACAGCACCTCCGTGGTTTTTCGCACATGTCCAGTGCACGATGATAACTTCCGGATCTCTCATCCCTGCCGAGAGTGCAGAAGTAGATCTTCTGGCTGGGATCCCTATAGCACAACGACGTGCCTCAGTGAAGCACTCCCTTGTGCTCATAGCCCTGACTCGGGGCCGCAGTTGCAAGAGAGAAGAGAGGGTAAATTCTATAAGAAAAATTTCTTAGAAAACATCTCAATTGTTGTTGTATTTTCCACCTATAGGACCCTCCTATATATAGGGGAAAATTCGAGACCCCCACCTTGCCAAGTCTCGGGGTGGGACTAAACTTGGAGGAGGGGAGGCGCCAACGAGGGTCCGGCCGGCAGTCCTGGTGCCCCCCACACATGCACGGCCTAAGGAGGGGGTCGGCGGCCGGGTGAGCCATACCAGCACGGCCTCGTAGGCGCTGGTGGCAGCCCCTTGGACGGCTTACCCTCTTTGGCCTTTTCCCTCCAAGGAATTGACCCATTAGGTAAGTTGCCCTTTAATTTTAAGTTAAATATTTATTTAATATTAGTTCCATCAATTAATATGTAAATACATATTATTAAATTCCTCTTGACCCGAAACACCTTATGGTTTATTCCGAACAACTTTGGATCCTTCCGGAACAATTTCGGTGCTCTCTTGGAACAGTTCCGATATTCTTCTTCTCTTTTTTCAATGATTTCATTATCACCAAAATGATCTTGTCATCGTACCATTAAGTGTGTTGCCTTACGGTTCGGGAATGTCATAGACATGATCGATACTTCTCTCATATCAATGATCAATAGCGGGACCAAGATGCCCATAATGAACCATGTGCATTCCATGATGTCTATTGTTGTTTGAACCATAAATGTCGAGTCCAATTCCCGTTGTTACTTCAATATTTTGACTTGTCCAAGACCTGACCATCGGTATCATTATACCTTGTTCAATCTTGTTACTGACAAGTGTCGTTTTACTCATTCTGTGATATTCCATCCCCATGACCTAGTCACATGTGCGCAACATTTATGGATGTAATATCACTGAGTAGGGCCAGTGTGTCTTCCCATCACGTAGGGGAACATATCCCGATCTTGATGCATGTGTCTCAATGTGTCCCTCTAGAATACCCAAAATACACCTTTATGATCACCCTGTTACGGTGTGACAGTTGATGCAGTCAAAGCAGCCGCAGGTGACAGTGATTAAACATGATCTCACGGTCTAAGGATTAGGATACTTTGTTTCTAAGTATTTCAATGTGAATTTTTTGACTTGATCGTGTTGCAATACTTATATGGGTAATGTCCATCACATCATTCACTAATGATAAGACTTGATTATCAATTGGCATAAATGCACCATGATCATGAAACCTTGATCATTAGTTGCCCAATGAACTAGTTGAATATAGGCTACTAGGGACTTTGGTTTGTTTACATACCACACGTGTATCAATATTTCCAATTGATATAGTTATAGAAAAGTACGAAAGTATTATAAACTAACGAGATTTGATAATAAACACCCTTTATTATTTTCCCCTAGGACATATCTCCTTCACATTCCTCATCTTTATCTTGCTCGACTTTGCAAGACCACCATCAACCATGGCCTCTATGTGTGTAATACCTAAGCATCTCCGCCTGATAGGAACTAAAGGATCTTCGTGGTCTGTCTAAACTCATATCCGTCCCTCTTTTATGGTTCGAGAAACACTGTATGCGACTTTGAAGGTAAGTCGTTGTCATTGAAGAGCTCGTTTTTATCTACTAAGTAGTGTTGGGGTTTCGCGTATGAAAACAATAAATTATGCCCTACACCCCTGAACCCCTGAAGCTGCCAGGACCTATCTATTAGTAATACAGTAACGGGAGGGGATTTTCGCGAACTTACCCTTGAAGACCGAAAAGCGTTGTCAACGCTCAGGAGAGCGTGGTTGATGTAGACGAGCCGAAGCCGACCTCAAGGTCGTGATGAATTCCTCGCGCTCCTTTGGCTCCAATGACTTGAGTGCCTCAACTGATACACCTCGCGGGGAGTTACACACGTCCGGTGCCTGACAATGACTCCCGCTTCCCTGATCCAGCAGCAGTTGCGGAAGTAGAGCTCTCGGATCCGAATCCCGCAGCGCGACGGCGCTCTGCGGTGAAGATGTCTCTTGTTCGTGCAGTCCAGACTTGGGACCACGGTCATGAGAGAGAGAGAGAGGGAGAGAGAAAATATCAATTAGAGGTCCTCCCAAAAATGAGAAGACCTTTATTGATTATTGGTGTATTTTATTTTGCCAAATACCCCCACTACAAATAGGGGGAGGGGAGGTACTACCTCCCTCAAAGTCCCGGGGTGGGACTAAATGAGAGGAGGGGGAAGGGCAGCCGCCGGCCACCCTAGTGGGCCCCGCATGGGGGGCTAGGCCCAGCCGGCCACCCCCTTGGCCCCTTCTCCCTCTCTCCTTTCCCTAATGGTCCCTCTCCCCTCCGGGAATTGGCCCATTAAGCCTTTGACCATTTAAATTGATTTTTCTCTTTATTAAATAATTATAAATAAATAATTAAATCAATATTTAACATTGATTCACATATTATTCAACCTCCATGGCTATGGAACACTTCCACCTCCACTCCGGACATCCTCCGGACTTACCGAAACCCTTCCGGTTTTCTCTCTACAAATCTTCGGTGATTCCAACGATCCTATAAACACTCTCTAAGTATCATCAAGCCCTTAAGCGTGATACCTCACAGTTTGGGAACACTCCAAACATGGTCGGGACACTCTCGCACCAATGATCAACAGAGGGACCTGGATGGCTATGTGACCCCTGTGCGTTCCACGAAGATCTTTCGTCGTTTGAACCGGGACAGTCGTGTCTTATTCCCTTTGTCACTTGATACTTGCATTGCCCGAGATCTGATCAATGCCATCACCATGTCATGTTCAATATCGTTACTAACGACACTAATTAACTCGTTCTGACAAGTGATATCCCCGTGATCAAATCACACGCTGCGCAGCTATTGGATATAACCTCTCCGAGTGGGCCCTTGAGTATCTTCCCTTCACATGGGTGGACAAATCCCGCTCTTAACATATATTGCCTCTACAGTTTGCTCTGAGTACTTGAACACACCTTTATAACCACTGTATTACCAAGTGGTGCTTGATGCTATCTAAGCACTCTCGGGAGACAGTGATTGATATAGCCTCACGGTCTAGGGAATAGTCTACGAGGATCCATTTCTAATCATCGTAACTTGAACTTCGTGACATGATCGGGTCATGATGTTTAGATTGGGTATTGGTTCATCATCTCATTCTCGGAATGAGATGACTCCATTTCCAACTGGCAAAAATGCCACATGATCAGGAAACATGATTAGTTTACCAATGAACAAGTGACTAGAGTTTCAATAGGAACCCTTGGTTGTTTATATATCACATGTGTATTGATGTTTCCACTCAATACAGTTATAACATGATACTAAAATTAATCATAAACTATATGAAATATGATAATAGTCCTTATTACTATTTGTCTCTAGGGCATATTTCCAACAGTCTCCCACTTGTACTAGAGTACAAATACACTAGCTGCATTTGTTCTCAATCATTGGCGGCAGGTACCCTGAACATGCTTGCTCATGGAAGAGGTTGAGTGTTGGGTATGTACTTTACAGTTCCAAATCCTTTGCAACTTACTAATGTCACCTTGATTGACACTAATACTTTATCCTCACATGATAGCATCTGTGTGTATGCATCGTCGCTATGGTAGTAGAACGAGGCCGGATTCCAGGAGCCTACAATGACTTTAGATCAACCTCGAGGGCTTTCTCATGGGCACTGTGCCGTGGGACACATCATTCTACTTTAAAAGCGAACTACCCCCACCATAACATTATACAACACTTTAGATGGTACCCTTATCTATTATTATAAATGTAACCATTGAAACACTAGTGCACTCTGTGCAACTTTCGATATTTTTGTTCACCTTGCTTCCTACTTGACTTCAATCGGTATTGATGGGAGTTTCCAATATATTCCCATATAACATAACTCTTTATGTTTTAAGATATGTCATCCTTTATGGATTTGGAAAACATGTCTGCAGTTCTCTATTAGACTCTGCGGACAATCTTAGCTCAACGTTCTGTGATTCGAACTTAATCACTTTCAAACGTTCCTTATTGCATTACATATTATGTTAAGTTATCATCATGGTTTTCTAAGATAGGACCTATGTCTCAACATAGTGGATGACGATCATCCTTTTCTTTCTTTCAACCATTGATGTTCAACTTAATACTATTCCTAATTTGGGTTATTAAGGACCAGTTCCTTAATTAACTTCTATTCTGAAACCCTTTTCAGAATCCCTTAAGGAATACTACATAATATTATAATACACCTATTATCAACTTCTACACCTTATAAATCATTATTTATAAATATATGCGCTTTCATTCTTAACACAATTAAGAATTACTCCTATGAGCTCCCACTCAAAAATATGTCATTCACATATTGTTTTAGGAAGACTTTCATAGCTCCCACTCAATTTTATGAAAATTGCATATCTACTCACTATTTTGAACAACTTCAAATCCTTTGATCAAATATCAAAGTGAGAGATTTACTATGAGACACTAGTACTTTTACTAGTTTTAAATCCACCAGACATTTAGCACACTTGAATCAAATTAATTTGAATTCGTCCAATACTTGACAAATTGTGCTTTTGTCATTCACCCCTTTTTCCACTATGGCTTTGCACTCATTTGGGAAAATTCAAGCAACTCCTTTTACTTGTGAGATCCAGCAACGAATTGCTTTCTAGTCTCAAGGGAATTTTGCTTTTAGGATTTCTCATAATTCTAGTTTACCATTATTTCCTTAGTAGTTCGTAGGTATGTCATATTCCAAGAATCATGACAAATGATTCACAAATGTCTCCATACAAGATATGGGATACATTTTGAATCCTACTTAATGTAGTGAAAACACTAGTGGGGAAACACAATGATCAATATCATTGATTCTTTCCTTCTGTGTAGAGAATCGTTCAGGAACGTTGTCCGTTGCGCTTCTCAACACTCTGATGCAGGGATATGAATCCTCATCGTGTTTTTCACTATCTTCCATTTGCTCCATAATCAAGAAATATCACTAAAAGTGAGCTTTATCAAGAATGCACCAAAATCCAAGCAGTAGAAGGTTTGCTTTCCTTTTGGTTTTACCTATGGATTTGGTATTCAAAGTTTCCAAAGAATACACTACAAGGACTTATTCGCTAGTGTTTTGGTTATATCGAATAACCCCAAAACTTTCACGACGATCCATAAAAATGGAGCCGCTTTCACGAATCCAAATGGTTCAGTATATATTCTAATTGAGTGCTAACTATTTCTAACTAATGCTCTCTACATCTACACTACAACAATTTATTTGGTGCCTTCTATTCACCCACTTTGACATCTAATGTCACATTGTGATGCTTTGCATTTTGACATTTCAAAACGCTTTGCATTCCACAATTTCTTTTATGCCATTCTTATAAAGTCGAATTTCATTACTATTGATCAAATCATAGTAATTAGATTCTCTTTTATCTTTATACCCTTTGTTGATGAAACACTTTGATCAAATCAAATAGTTTCATATTCATGTTTCCTTTGGTAAACTTCTTTACGCATTTAAACAATCATTTAAGGATAATTACCATTTTCGTTAAAACACAATACATCGAATATGTATTTATTTTCAACAATTCATTAAACACTTTGTATTCAAGCAATACACGGTGTTCAAGTTATTTTCCCGAACTTAGGCATGATTTATATGTGACAAGAAATCGAATGACTTTCACATATTATCACATAACTTTGAATTTAAACAATGGTTTCATTCATTAATGAAATATCATTAATTGGGTATTTTTCAAGGCATTTCAATATTTTACAAATGTTCACGCATTATCAATTAGTTTCAAACAACAAGGATAATTCATGTATAATCAAACAAGATATGAGCACGAATAGAAATCATTCATAAAAGTAGAACAACCATTTGTTACAAACTCATATAAATAACCGTCTCACAAAGTGTGAGACACACTACAGAAGTTCACAATCTTTTGATTACAATAATCATCCTAAAACATAAACTAAATAATAAATGTTGAGGGAGAGTGTCGTCGGCCATCATCATCGTGCTCGCCATCAACACGCAATGTCACCTCCTTTCCAGCAAGCACCTCTCATGTAGAAGGACCTGTTTTCAACAAAACAGAACAAGTATCAAATATACTTAACACTGCAAATGTGTTTGCAAGATTATAACATTTATAAAACTATATATCAAATATATACCTTTGTCATTGATGACCTGAGCGACATCTGGTTCAACCAACACATTCATGAGATGTGTCACGAACCGGTGGAACTCCATTGATTCCTTGTCGCCCCTCATTACGCAAGTCCTGACTTGTGCTTGGTAGCTTGGTGGCAGTGACCGCAGCACAACGCCGTTTGCAAAAGTGCCCGTCATCCAACTATCCAGGAAGTATGCAGGCCTCATGTACACATCATGCATGCGCTCCAACTGGTCGTCCAATGATGAGTTCTCCTCCATCTTAATGGAGAGGAAGTCTCCCATCAGCTCATGCTCCCATATGCATGCTTGTTCCACGAAATGTGTCCTAAGATGCAGCATCACCGAACGAGGGTTGACGTCACCCATGAAAGGCCACAGCTCATCCACCATTCCGAAACGCATAGTAACTGAAATGAAGGAGGCCATCTCATGATGGAGATAACGGTCTTTCCGCTGTTCTAGGGTCTCTAGGTCAATGGCTTGATCCAAATCCATCCCGTCGAGTATGTAGTCGACCACGTCGTTCTCGCTAAGGAGAACGTGGAGATGTGCAACCCATATGGAGAAGTTTGATCCATCTAATCTAAGCTTTTCTCCTTCTAACCAATCAATCATCAATAGGAAAGGTGGCATCTATATTTACAATTGCAAGAAGGAATTTAGACTAAGTTTATAATTTAATGAGTTAATAATAACTCCACTCAAAAACACCTATCCCCATAAGGGTTTCTAGTGATAACACGACCCCTATCAGCCACATCTCCCCCGATCGTCATGGCCATCGATGTGCGTTCAAGGGGGGACGCTAAATGTTGATCACATCATTCATGCGACTCGTGCTCGATCTTTCGACCATCCGTGTTCCGAGGCCATGTATGTACATGCTAGGCTTGCCAACTCAACCTTAGTGTATTCGCTGTGCAACATGGCTTACACCCACTGTATGCGAACATATATATGTCTGACACCCATGCATGTACCATGGATCGCCTCATAACGAAGAACTTTCTTGGTGGTGCACACTAAGGGGGAACACAATGGTTGGTAATTTTAACAGGGATCATCTTATTAGGCTACCATCGAGTATCTAATACTAGCACACAATAAGATATACAAATAATAACATTGAATGTAAATGCAATGTGATATGGTCCTTCATGTCGTGATCTCCATCCGTCGTCGCCGGATTCCGGCGCTAGGGATCCGGCACCGTAGACACCAGGGTACCAGTGTCATTCCGGCGTGGTAGTCTATCACTTCCGTGACTATCTACTACTGCGTAACATAAGGTAATCACTTTACCTTTTCCACAACCATATCACAAAGCAACGCCCCCCTGCAATACAAAGTTAGATGCATCTACTTTATCTTTGCATGTTTTACGTGGCTGAATGGGCTTTCGCACAAGAACCGTTCTTACCTACGAAATTTCAACATAACGATGATCAAGTAGTTGTATCTACTACACCCCTTTCTGGGCCCTCTGTTGTAAATGTCATACCAACTAATGCGAGAGAGACAGACACCCCCCTAAGCCACTTTATACGGTACAAGCCGTATGTCAAGCGTGGACCAGTCTCACGAATGAACGCGTAAAGTTGGTTGGGGCCGCTTCATCAAGCATTACTACGGTATATATAAGTACACGTGGGAGGGTAATAACTAAAAGATCAACACCCACACGCTACATCTCATGTGTTCTACCCGTACTAGTATTATTACGCATAGATCTAGCTCTGATACCACTATTGGGGTTCCGCGTATGAAAACAATAAATTTTACCCTACGCCCCTGAACCCCTGAAGCTTCCAGGATCTATCTATTAGTAATACAGTAACTGGAGGGGATTTTCGCGAACTTACCCTTGAAGGCCGAAAAGCGTTGTCAACGCTTAGGAGAGCATGGTTGATGTAGACGAGCCGAAGCCGACCTCAAGGTCGTGATGAAGTCCTCGCGCTCCTTTGGCTCCAACGACTTGAGTGCCTCAAGTGCGACAACTCACGGGGAGTTACACACGTTCGGTGCCTGACGATGACTCCCGCTTCCCTGATCCAGTAGCAGTTGCGGAAGTAGAGCTCCCGGATCCGAATCCCGTAGCGCGACGGCGCTCTGCGGTGAAGATGTCTCTCGTTCGTGCAGTCTAGACTTGGGACCATGGTCATGAGAGAGCGAGGGGGAGAGAGAAAATATTAATTAGAGGTCCTCCCAAAAGTGAAAAGACCTTTATTGATTATTGGTGTATTTTATTTGGCCAAATACCCCCACTATATATAGGAGGAGGGGAGGTACTACCTCTCTCAAAGTCCCGCGGTGGGACTAAAGGAGAGGAAGGGGAGGGGCAGCCACCGTCCACCCTAGTGGGCCCCGTGCAGGGGGGTTAGGCCCAGCCGGCCACCCCCTTGGCCCCTTCTCCCTCTCTCCTTTCCCTAATGGGCCCTCTCCCCTTCGGAAATTGGCCCATTGAGCCTTTGACCATTTAAATTGATTTTTCTCTTTATTAAATAATTATGAATAAATGATTAAATAAATATTTAACATTCATTCACATATTATTCAACCTCCATGGCTATGGAACACTTCCACCTCTAGTCCGGACATCCTCCGGACTTCCTGAAACCCTTACAGTTTTCTCTCTACAAATCTTCGGTGATTCCACCGATCCTATAAACACTCTCTAAGTATCATCAAGCCCTTAAGCGTGATACCACATGGTTCGGGAACACTCCAGACATGGTCGGGACACTCCCGCACCAATGATCAACAGAGGGACCTGGATGGCCATGTGACCCTTGTGCGTTCCACGAAGATCTTTCGTTGTTTGAACCGGGACAGTCGTGTCTTATTCCCTTTGCCACTCGATACTTGCATTGCCCGAGATCTGATCAATGACATCACCATGTCATGTTCAATCTCGTTACTGAACAACGCTACTTAACTTGTTCCGACATGTGATATCCCCATGATCAAATCACACGCTGCATAGGTATTGGATATAACCTCTCCGAGTGGGCTCTTGAGTATCTTCCCGTCACATGGACGGACAAATCCCGCTCTTGACAGATATTGCCTCTATGGTTTCCTACGAGTACCTGAACACACCTTTATAATCACTGTATTACCAAGTGGCGCTTGATGCTATCTAAGCACTCTTGGGAGACAGTGATTGATATAGCCTCACAGTCTAGGGAATAGTCTACAAGGATCCATTTATAATCATCGTAACTTGAACTTCGTGACATGATCGGTTCACGATGTTTAGGTTGGGTATTGGTTCATCATCTCATTCTCGGAATGAGATGACTCCATTTCCAACTGGCATAAATGGCACATGATCAGGAAACATGATCATTTGTTGACCAATGAACCAGTGACTAGAGTTTCACTGGGAACCCTTGGTTGTTTATATATCACACGGGTATTGATGTTTCCACTCAATACAGTTATAGCATGATACAAAACTTAATCATAAACTATATGAAATATGATAATAGTCCTTATTACTATTTGTCTCTAGGGCATATTTCCAACAAGTAGGGTCTCCACGGCAATGCCCATACTTGATGGGCTTGGGTTTTTATAACACCCTCAAATCGGCCCTATGCAAGTTTTAGCGATTCCCGCCAAAACCTGCATAGAAACGATTCTAGGACGCCCACCAGGCACTTTCGTGCGGGTGGAAAACGAAGTAATACCATTACACATCAGTCCTCGATGGGACCCACATAACAGATATATACATCAGCGACTCCATGAGTCAATAATACCGATATAATATACAAAGATCCAAATCACCTCGAAAACGGTAGAGCGTCCGACTACGGACAAGATGCAAATGGGGCTAAGAGCCCTGAAGAATAACCAATGGCGTCCATAACCCTGCCCAGGCCAAGCCGGAAGGGTAACCCTGCTAACGACGGCGATCTCAAACCTGCTAAAACAAAAGGGGTGCCGACAAAGGGCAAAGGAAAAGAGGAGCGTCAGTACTGACGCCAGTACATGGCGAGGCTAGAATTCGGCGGCTCTCGCCTACATAGGTATGGTGGGCTGAAGCGGCAGCGCAGCGGCACTAAACAACCTATAGAGACTCAATACAACTGGCGGTTATCAGAGAGGGATAAGAAAGACCTATTCGGATCCAACCTGAAGCTAACACCAAACAAACCCATCCTGGTATTTCCCCCTCGAGACCCAACGAGGAAGTCGGACCAAGGAACTCACACAGTTGGCAATTTTATTCATTCCGTTATAATTGAAGCACTTACTAGTCAGATATAGAAAGCATGGGCCGTCCTGGTAGCAGAAGTAGTGGCAGTTTAATTAACATTCAGTTGTAGTAGTAACCTTTACTAGTCAGATATAATTGTCCTGAGGAATCCCAAAACCCAACAGTTGTTGCCACTTTTATCACATTCCATTGGAGTTGCAATACTTACTAGGCATATAGCATACCACAAAACAACCCAGATCCACCAGCTGTTGGCATTTTTAATATCCATTCCGTTATACTTGAGCTGATTACTAGTCACATATTAAATCAAATTTATAGCACTACTTTAGTTATGCTTGTCTATGATCAAAATACTGTGCTCCAAGTCGTCCATAACCGCGGACACGGCTTTCAGAAAGTTTTACCCTGCAGGGGTGCACAAATAGCAACACACACTCGATCAACCTCGGAAAAACCAACTCAAAACCCAACAAGGCATTCACGACAAAGCGATCATAGGATTCATAAAATATTTCAGGGGGCCACCCCACTAAGCTACCCGCAACGAAGTTGGCCGGCTCCGGAACGGACCCAGGGTTTGTGTCAATGGCTGTAAACGACTGGGAACCCGAAAGTATGACTGGGCTTGTCGATACCGCGAAAACATTCCACGTTCCAAAACAGTACAGGTGCTCCACGCACAATCTTAAATAAAGCAGTAAAGCATGGCATAGGTACAGAATAGTATTAAAGCCCCAAACTACTTGTGGCCCCAAGAAATAGAAATGAATCAAGCTCTGGCTCAGGGGGGTCCATAAGGCCTCCCGGATGTGGATAGTGTGAAAAATCAAGGAACAGGTATCAAGTACTCGGGGTCCTACGGGACACAAGTGAGCGTGGAAGAACCAAATAACATCTATTGCCCACCGATGCCTCTGCATTAGTTATCTCTAGCATTTTAATAGTTGTATTTAAAGTCATGACCATCTCCACCAATAAGCATCTCCACCAATAAACATCTGTCAACATTCCAACAACTGTGGTACTCAACAACACAAGATCGCACCTGAGCAAGCAACTACGACTCGCAAGGCCAGCTATCTACCAAACACAGGTAATAGGAGGTGTCCAAGGCAATATAGAGGCTGCTCGGGATATAACTGGTATACGGGAACTAAAGCATCGCGACACGGATATCAGTAGATCAACAGGAGGAAATAAAGACTATAAATGCAAAATAGGTAGAAGGGGGAGAATGCTCACCTGGGAAACACTGCCGAAGGATCATATCCAGAGAACTTGTCGTTACTCGCATCCACTCATCGGTCTAATCCGTGAAGAAGCAAACACTAGAAGAAACACCGGATGCAATATTTAATACCACGGCAGAAGATCCGGCATGATTATGATATGCATGCGCGATGAACAATTGATATGCAACAAGTTTTATATATAGCATTTATAAAAATGGGGGCTCGGGAAAAGGTTCACACATTTGGGTTCGGAAGATCTTGGGGGTTCTGGGGTTCGACAGGGGCGGCGAGGTTCGGCTACAGGATGGAGAACTTGTCATGACGTGACGGAGATCTAGGGTTCCAAGCGGTCGATCTTGTCGTCGATGGCGAACTTGAATGGATTGGGTACCGGGGTCTCGGCGTCTTCGGGTCCGAGAGGAAGAACTTGGCGTATCCGGGATGGAGAGCTTGCCGTTCCATGACGATCTTGGCGGTCTTCGGATCTGGGTCTCGCGTCTGGGATGGAGTACTTGTCGCATCTGTGTCGACGACCTTGGCGACCGGGAGATCTTGGAGTTCCAGGACGAAGTTCTCAAAATTCGACGCAGGTGGTTGATGGCGTACTTGGATTGGCATCGGTTCCACTTCGGTTGTCGGGTGTCGGACCTGGGTCATCTCAAGGCGGAAGTAGTCGAAGCAGTACTACTCGAGCTGCAACAATGCCAACGACAGCATCTTAACCCGTAGACACATTTTGATGGTGTCGGTCGCATCAACACAAGGCATCTCCACATCTGTACCTCACTAGGCCCTAGCACATCCAGGAAGAGGGCACTATTGGCCACATCGCTACATGGTCATACTCGCATCTAGCGACGGAGATGCGGACGCGCGGGGCGAGCGGGCTTGGGCTCGAGCTCGGGGAGGTGGAGGAAACTGGGGAGGGCAGAGGAGTTGCTGGCGGCGGCCGGGGTCGCGGGAAGAGGCGACGCCCGACGGTGGCTTTGGCCCTGACGGCGGGGCTCTGCGGTGGTGGAGGAGGGGACGGCGACGGAGGCGCGGCTTGGGGAGAGGGGCGGAGCCGGGGAAGCTCGGTCGGCGCGGCGGGCTCGGCGCGCGGAGTGGGCTGCATGGGCGGCGAGGAGGAGGGCGCCCGGCGGCGGGGTCGCAGGCGACGTGGGGCGGCGCTCCGCGCATGGCGGGGGCGGTGGTCGGAACGGAGGGGCCGGGCTCGAGGCGGCCGGGGATCTGACGGCGGCGTCGTGGGGGAGGAGGCCGGCGTGGGTCTCGCGGGGAAGGCCGGCGGCGGCGGGCGCCTGGGAAGGAGGGCGGGGTGCGGAGGCCGGCGAGCTCGTGCTTGTCGACGGCTTGGTGAGGCGGCCGCGGATCCGGGTCGCAGACGAGCGGGAGGTCACGACGGCGCGAGCGCGGGCCCGGGGGAAACGGAGAGGCGGCGAGCGGGCGGGCGAGAGGAGAGGGCGACGCGGGGCGGGGGCGACCTGCGCGTGGGGGGAGAGACGGGGTGGGGCCAGGAGAAGTGGGCCAGGGGCTGTCGGCGGCAGGTGGAGTGGACGGGCGCGGGGTGCGGAAAAAGAGGGAGTGGGCGGCGCGTCTGTCCACTCCAGGAGGGTGGGGCCCGCGCGGTTGGCTGTGGGGTGAGGGCAGGTGGGGGTTGGTCGGCTGGGTGAGGTGGAGGGAAAAAGGGAGGGGTTGGTGAGGTGTCGCGCAGCGATTGGGCGGGGTGAGGTGGAGGGGGCTGGGTAGGAAAATAGGGGTAGGTTATTTGGTAGCATAGGATTTGGGTGTTTTTGGGGTAGGTAGGATTTTATCTGGAGGTGGCCGGCTAGGCTTTCGGGCCTGGCTGGCTGCCTCCCAAAATAATTTAAATATTTTATTTATTTAAAACGGGTTTTTTGAAATCCGTTGGTAAACAAAACAAAATATTCCGGAGACCCGGGTTTTACTTTAAATGAAGGACGGGACGTTTAGAAAACAAAACCAGGCTTTTCGAAATAGTTTTATGCCAACAAAATGCAAGATGACATGACGATGCTCAAACGCAATGTGGCATGATGATATGAGCATGCGGCCATGATGATGCAATGCACAAAAACAACGCGATTTTCTAGTAGTGGTTTTTGTGGGACGCCACAGTTTTCGGGAAGGAGGTATGCGTTGGATACTTCGTCGGCTAACAGACAAACAATAGGGACGCGAGTTTACCCGGGTTCAGGCTCCCGGAGGGAAAACCCTACTCCGGTTTGTCTGTTCTTGATTGATGAAGACACCGAGGGTTACAATATTGCCGAGATGGATAAGGATGCACATATTAGAACTGATGTGTTTGAGATGAGTGTTTTCGATGTCCTCCCTGGTGGAACCTCCTAGCCCTTATATGGTGAGGGAGCTAGGCCTCGGGTACTGTCCGAGTCCGTTACAAGTTGGATTTTATCTCTAAGCTTTCCTAGTTTAGAAACTTCTTACTTTCCACGCTAGGAGTTGATGTCCTTATGGGATTGGTATCACCCGAATCTTCATGCGCTTCAGAGATTTCAGTAAACCATCATGTGGGCATCCAGCTGGGCCGGACCGGATAGGCCAAGAGTGAGCGCCCGTTTTGGCATACCTATGCATCTACGTCCCGAAGAGTGTTTGTGGCTATTGGATCCTCAACATTTCTGCCTTGTGTTTGGCATTAAGAAGATGGAAGCGAATGATCTCCATCTAAACATGTGCGGCATACAGGCACGGAGGCCATCGAGAAGGCTCCGATGAGCACCAAAGGCAAGCGTGAACGCGCAAACTGCTTCAACACCGACGGTGCTACTCCATAATAACCTAGGTGGGAAGTCTTAGGGACGAACCGGGTCAATTTGGTGGACTCTTTTGCATGTATTCTGTGTTTGTATATACTTACTTCTGTATTTTCGTGCTTATGCGCGTACCACCAAACTTTTCTTGTTCGAAATAATTTATATGTTAGGCTAAAAGCGAGTAAACGGTACATGATGATAAAAATATGCTTTTGCCAAAGAAGTCACTTCTCTGCCGAAGAAGCAGCTTCTTGGCAGAAATCTAACCACTAGGGGACCTTAGTTAAGACCAAAAGTGCCATGGTCCCCTCAACTCGATTAAAATTTACACAGTAGTACCTACTATTTTTCATTTTTAACCGTACAAAACACAAAATACTTCGAGTTTCCCCCCTCAGCTCTAATCCAATATCTTTTGGCCCCTCCTAAGATAATGGTTGAGGTCCGCCACTGAACCTAACAGTAGCGCTATCAAGCGGTTGCATATCTTACCTGTGTCTTTTGTAGTAGACTTATATCTTGATCGTGTGTAATATTTTCTCTCTTCTAAAATCCTAAGCAATTCTGTCGTGAACCGTACATTGCAACCGTTGCGTTCTGGCATGAAAAACCTCTTGTGGTTTGATGATATCACCATTATGTGTTGAAATGTTACAGGTGTCGCGCTTACAAGTTTAAGACTCCAGGACACTCATTTTTATATCATTATAAAGAGTCGATTACATCTAAATAGATTCACTATAGGAAACACGGCAGGCGGCGCCGACGGCCAGTGCCATCAGTGTAGGCTACGCCGATGGCTGCCGTCGACCTATGCTTGTTGGCGTACTACCCCGTAGGCGTAGCCACACTTGTTGTCGACGTATGTAAGGCTGTCGGCGTATACTCGTAGGCCGACAGTAGCCTGTGCCATCGGTGTACGCTCTGCGGGCCCACTTAGGCACCTGACGGCCGTTAGCTCCAGCGCCTGATACGTCGACATGCTCCATGCTCGAACGCCGTCCCGAGCATGTCAGACGGGCCGGTAAACCTGGGCCACGTGGCGGTATACGCCGATGGTAACCATCGGTCCGTTAGGGGCCGGGCCTACGACGACGGCAGCCATCAGCACTTGTGGCCCTACGCCGACGGCAATGTAGGGCCAATGGCCGCGTTGCCCGGTTGCCGAGCCCATCCACCAACGCTGAGGGTCCGGACATTTTACCGTCGGCGTAGAAAAAGGCCGTCGCGCCTTTCCATTCTCCCGTAGTGACTTCTCCTAAGCGATTCGTATCATCAAATGAACCGCCTAACAACCATGTCCCGTAAAGCGCAGGAAAGAGTCTAGTACAGCACAATGGTCAGATCAATACAAAGAAATTCTAGGGTTCTACAATTTCCGCTTAACATAAGTGATTGGCCTCCTTAACTGTGGTGCACATATAGATCAATCGGAATCCTCTTTCCCATTAACTGTCCAGGGCGTGAACAACAAAAGATCCTCCTTAACAGCAGGTCTCCTGGTGATGTTGTATATAGGTAGAACAGAGTGTCATTGGAAAATTGTCGTTCAACTAACCATGTCAGGCATGTACCAAAACCAAAAGAACGAACCTTGCCCAGGGATCAGATGACCATGTTTTAATCATCTTTCAAGAAAGCATTAGCATGGTGCACGAGTGATACTGAGACTGGGTTTTGCATAGCATACGGCAGTAGTACCGGTGAGGTAGGTGGCTACTGTAGGTACTTATGGCGAGAGTGTGTTAGCGTGTGAGGCGACATGTCTCCGTACCGATTATTTTCTCCACTCAGGTCGACGTCGTCAAAGTGGTGCGGGTAGGGGCCCTTCCTTTGACAACAAGGGTCTCTCAAGCGCAAAGGAGAGTAGACCCGCCAACCCGACGACTATGCACCAAATCAGCCGATGAGCATGAGCCGAGTCTTGCTCCCTTTTTTCATGCTTGAACTCTTACAGACATGGTACTGATAAGAGCTAGGTGAAGATCTCCAATTCGTCCAATATATTCTTGGTCAAGAACACGTACCAAGGAAAAAACTGCTGATACCTCTTTACATGCTTACAGTCACAAGGTCACAAAGGCAAGAGCCCAGCTAAAAGCAAGGACTGGAGTTCCCGGCTCCCCTGGAAACCTCTTGGCGACTTACCGCCATCCGTCACTGACCGATCGACAACCTGCCCCGCTTGATCGCACTTACCCACGCTCACTTCAACAAACCTACTACTTGATGGTGAGCGCACTCACAACTGTGCCTACCGACCCCACACCATCCACAACCAACCCTCCTTTCCACCCCCACCAATAAAAGGCAAAATCTTGTGGATTTTCTGATAAAATTGTAGAGAAACTTGGGAGCGTGGAAAAAGGAACAAATCGAGACAGTACCATAAACTGGGCCAACTTCCCAACGATAGATGAAATCAGGAAAACACCACTACGGAGTGTGGGGCGACTAAGTGGGAACTAGGAACTTGAAACAGGTTTTGTCCCGTTTTATAGATAAAGCAACATGTAGGAAGGAAATGAACTGGCTCATCTATGACCACACCGTAATTTAGAACTGGGTGTACGGTGCTTACCTGTTCCTCGTACTCTCTCTGTTCAAAATATAAAATGTTTTAGTTTTGTGAAGGTAATATATCTAGACGCCTTTCGGTGTGTAGATTCGGAGTGAACATCTCCGAACCTGCACGCTAAAAGTCGTCTAGATACATTATCATCACGGAGCTAAAACATCTTATATTATAAAACGGAGGGAGTACATAACATGTGAGCACAGCCAGCCCAAAGTCTATGAACAGTAAGACCTAAAATTGAACAATATCTAAGCTTACACCCCAGCGTTTGTGGGCTAACATTTTCAGAGTGATCCACCGTATCACTTGTTTCAAAGGTTATGCCAACATAACGATTCAAGTGGCGGGGGCACGGGATGTCTGACCCCTGCCTGTTTTCTCCTGCTGGGACTAAACGGGAGAAGCGGGCGATTAGGGAGTGGGTTAGGCGGGTCCTGTGGGTGCCATCAGTTTAATTTAAGTATGTCACGACGTGCAACCGGACGGAGATTGGAAAGTTCCGCATCATGCATGCACTGGGCAGGATCACTCCGCCTAGCTAGCAACTGCTTTCCTCGCTCTATAATCTGGGATAAGTGGGAATAGGTGGGGGCAGACATCATCCCGCCGATGCTAACGGGATCTATAAAATGCGATTAGTAGGTTTTGTTCGTGGGACGGGAGGCAGGCATGGCGGGATGTCTCATCCCACTTGCATCACTATATATGGAGGAAACAAGACACTTCATAGGTCTCTCCTGACCCTAGACAGTGTCTCCCCTTACGAGAGAAGTTGTCTCCTGACCCTAGACTGTGTCTAACGTAGGGGAGAGGTTCTCAGAACAGCAGCAGAAGCAAATCAACACACAGGGACACTAATCCTTTCTACATGCAAAACCTCTACTTGAGAGGAAAAAACACAGGTTGAAGCCACCAAAATCCTCTTCCACTATTATCAAATGGGGATACAACTTATTCTTCTCTAGAGAGCACTAGATGATCTCATACATCAAGATACACACGATACTGGATGCCAACAACAAGATATAGGAAATAACAGTTAAGGATCGGAAAAATATCACCAAAGATGGTGAAACTACATCTTTGAGGAGGCAAGGTAGTGGATCTGGACGTCGTGACCTTGTGGAAAGACCCCGGTGGCTGATTCAGCTTCTTCCTTCAACTTATCATCTTTCCTTCTCTCTTGGTTTTCTTCTCCAGTAGAGGCTAACTGAATTTTCCTCACGCCACCTAGTTGTGGATGTATGGGAGGCTTATAATCCCCCTTCCCTCATGTATAATGCCCAAAATAACTCTCATTCGTAACCGTAAAGATTGGTGGGATATTGCACCTATTCGGGCCACCTAAAAAGTTGCATAAGGTCGTCTCCTCACATTCCACATGAAGAGAATACAAAACAAATCTTCCCCATCCGGCTCATGTGGGGGTCACCTCCATGCCCGCTGCCTTCCAACATACAAGAAGCTTCTCACTTGGCAATATCTTGGTCATCATATCCGAGCCATTGTTATCGGTACGGAGCTTATCAAGTTTCACCAACTTGGAACTCACAACATCTCGAATGAAATGATACCTCATATTAATATGATTAGTTAGAGAGTGGAAACATGGATTCTTGGCAAGCTGGATAGCGCTCTGACTATCACAAAATAGATTGTAATTTTCTTACTTCATGTTCAGATCTTGCAAGAACTTCTTCATCCACACCACTTCCTTGCAAGCATCAACTGCTACTATGTACTTTGCATCTGTGGTCGATGCTGAAATGCATTTCTGCAACCTTGATTGCCATGAAATTTCTCCCCCTACGTAAGTCATCAAGTATCCATAAGTAGACTTCCTAGAATCTACATCACTAGCATAATATGCACCGGTATAGCCTTGCAATACATGATCACTTCTTCCAAAGCATAAGCACGATCTAGAAGTACCTTTAAGATACCTGAGAATTCACTTCACTGCATTCTAGTGAGCTTCACATGGATTTTTCATGAACCGGCTAACAACACCAACATCATACGCAATATCAATCCTACCGCACACCATGGCATACATCAAACTGCCTATGGAAGATTGGTACAGTACTTTACTCATTTCTTTTTTCTCTTTCTTGCTACTAGGACATTATTCAGAACTTAGTTTGTGATGGCCTACATGTGGAGAAGTAATAGATCTTGTGTCTTGCATATTGAACCTTTAAAGTACCTTCTGAATCTATCATTCCTATGAGAGCCAAAGCAACTTCTTTTTGTCATGTCTTGGATTTCGACACCGGGATGGGAGGTCCCCTTTTTAGTTTAGCCAAGGGAGCAGCATCTGGCGAGCTCGGTCGGTGTGCTAGATGAACACACAATCACACAGACACATGGGTTTTTAACCTAGGTTCAGGATGCGATGTGTGGATCCCTATGTCCTGCAACTATCAACTATATGGTGGATAATCACACAATTACATAATCTGTTCCTGGGGAAGAACTCGGCTAGTTCTTTCCCTTCTAAGTCTTCCCCTTCTAATCGACCAACCCAAGCCTCCTTTTATAGTTACAAGGGAACACCACAAGGGTCAGTCACCATGCGGTGACACTGAGACACCACGCACCGGGGTGGGACGTGTATGGCCTTGATGTGGCACGAATGTCCTGTTGTCCACTAGCATGTGCCAGTGTGTTCATGCGAGTAGGGATAGCCTTGCGCCTAGGTCAGGCATCATTGGCCACCTGTCACTTTTGTCCCTGGGCTCATCTTGCGGGCACTGGGTACGTCCTTGTCTTGATGCTCCGCGAAATGACAATAGGGCGCCCTCAGTTGCAGGGGCATCTGCGCTACTGAAAAGGTACCGGCGGGCTTTGCCCACCCCAGATGAGATTGCATAGGATCGATCTTCTCGGGAGCATGGGCGGGCTCGCTATTAGGTGGCCTTGTCAGGACCCTATTTCTCCATGGGACCTACTCTAGCCCTTGGGCATAGGCTCGGTTTCCAATGTTGGGGCCCAGTTTGCACCTAGAATTTAAAGCAGTCCCGCTTCTGAAGCATGTCAAACAATCAAGCAATGTCAGTTGTGCAGCAGTCTAAGTGTTCCCTTGTTTTCTGGCTAGGAGGTGACGGGTCTCCTGGCCACCATGAAAATTGGGGCGATGCCGGTCGTGAACACATCTTGGGATGGAGCGACAATTACTACATCGACACTCAGATGTCATCTCCCTTTTATAAAAGCAAGATATGGTGCAATATCCTTCTCCTTTCCTTCTTCATCCAAATCTCTTCTTTGAGCTTTCCCCAATGCCGAGATCTTCCTCAGGGCAGAGATCCGCAGCCACCACCAGTGGGCCATCCTCTAGCCAACTAAGTGGGAGGCCACAAGTGCGTCGGGTGAGGCTCTTGCTAGGGCCCTGTAGCAACCTTAGCATAGCGATCGTGCGTTGGCTTGCTGCCAATGAGGCCCACGCTGGCGAGGCGATGATTATTAATCCCGCGAACTTCTCAAATGGGGACGCCCTCGACATACCAATATTTGGGCGGTTCATCGCAGCTAGCATTGTTCCGTCGTTGATGTTGTTCTTCCACACCATGATGGCGGCATATGGGGTCTTCATGTCCCAACTCTACCTTTGAGTCGTTGTCACCTTGGTGGTGTTTTAGTATCTTTGCAAGAGCTTTGTCAGAGTAATGTTGTCGATGGCTCTGGTGTGCCACTTGGTAGACATCGTGGCCATTGCGGGAGGAGTAGACTTCTTTCTCCGGGAAGGACTCTTGGGTGAATAACTCCTTGACGATCTTCAAGATGACTAGGGCAAGTGGCACCAGAGCTGGTTCCTTGTCATCTTCTAGGAGTTGCTTGACCAACACGAGGACAATGTTGCTTCCATGGAGGCAAATCCCTTTTAGGAGACGCTTGGCCTTCGCGGCGACGAGTTGGCCTCAATCTTGGCCCGGATCGGGACCCTCTGCCAACAGGGGTTGTCCGTGCGTGAAGTAGTGACGAACTAGCTCCAAGAACATGCGGTGTCACTACACCAATGCAAGAACGCCAGGTGGGTATACGAGGGCCCCAATGACGCGACCCGCCTTTGCCCTGATGGGCAGATGGAGCCCGATATGCTAGACAAGAAGGTGAAGTTTGTGTGTGGATGAGGCATGGCCTCCACACTTCCACCTGGAGTGGGCCCTCTACCAGACAGGAAGATGACGCCCAGGATGCCTTGACTGCCTCTCTACCCGATTGCGACGAGGGGGGGATCGAGGAGCACTAGAAGCCTCGGGGTGCTATAAGCATCCCAAAAGCGTCCTCTTCGCGGCTTCATGTGGCTCATTCTTTGAGACTTCATCGCTAGGCTTTGCTCTGGGGGGAGGATCCCCGGCATCCTCCTTGGAAAGCTATGAACAACATATCCTTATGTCCGAGCAGGTGGTGTAATTCCTCGGGGAAGACCCCACGGAATTTGCGGTGTCGCAGAGGGTTTCCATAGACACGGGTGGGGGAATATGGGCCCAAGGGCTCCGCCACCCCTTCCTTGGATTCACCGCTGATGGCCTCTAGCTGCAAGCAGGTTGCCGGAGAGATGCTGCAATCTGGGTCTAGTCGCCGCTTAAAGAAGGGTAGGTGAACCTGGGAGGGGAGCTTTGCGAGGTGAGTCGCTTGCGCCAACCTAGTTCATTCCTCTTACCCTCGGTGTGAATCATCATATTTGTTTCCTACTTCTTAGTGATGATGATTCATTGCCTCTATCATCGGCCTACATGACGCTGTCCAATGCAAGGCTGACCTCTAGGGTAGGGTCACTGCTCCCTTCAAGCACCATGGGAGCCCTCATCTCGGGGGTGTTACAGGGAGAGCAGCTCCCTCCAGGTAAGCCCCCGAGCTAACTACCCTTCTTCATTCATGCCCCGACTTCCCTTCTGATGATGTTGCTGTTGCAGGTACTAAGGGAGTAGTGCTGGTGTCTGGGATCTTTACATCCCCGCCAGAGGTCTCCCCGAGCATTAACGGGCCACGTGGGGGACCTAGGGAGTCTTCGCCCTTGGGACCCTTGTTGGGTCCCCCTCCAAGTCCTTCCAGACCTAAGTTCCACTCCATGTTCGCGCCCTAGCTCTAGAGGAGAGAGGGAGCGAGACCTCGCCCGTCGCGAGCATGATATGCATCGTTTAGAGAGCATCTTCAAGCGCATTGCGGAGGAAGATTCCCAGGTGGAATCTAAATAGGTCGTCCTTGACAATGAAGCTCCTGTCATGGACTTTCGTGAGAAGAGCTCCAATGCAGCTGAGGCTAAGTTCTAGGCCACCCTCCTCAAGATTCTAGAGAGGCACCGAGAGAAGGCCAGGCTTATGGAGGAGGCAGAGGCACACGACTCTAGGAAGCTTGCTGAGCAAGCCAAATCCATGGAGAGGGATCGTTCCTAGGTTTTCAGGTACTGGAGCAGAACCACCTTAGGTTCATGCATCGCCTTGACCAAAAGGTGTAGTTGTGTCGGTCCCATGGGTAAACCGGTCCTCATAGGGCCACCAACCAGCAAGCCCGCCCATGCATCTGAGGACATCAACCATGCGCAATCCCATCCCGAGCGGGAAGAGCCCGCCCAAACCCCTTTGGGGACTCCAGTGTGACTATAACCAAGGACGCCCAGGGGTCACTAAAAAGCGGCAAGACAATGACGCACCCAGAGTCTCGTGAGGAAATCCGCAGGACAAGGGAGACAGATGGTCGATGATGCCTGACCTAGGCGCTAGGCTACCCTTGCTTGCTCCCTGGCACATGCTGAGGACAGCAGGACATCCTCTCCATGTCGAGGACATGAATGTCCTACCCCGATGCGTGGTAAGTGTCCCCATGTAGTAATCGACCCTTGTGGTGTCCCCTTTTCACTATAAAAGGAGGCCTAGGTTGGTTGAGAGAAGGGGATGCTAAGAGAGGGAAGAACATGATGTGCTTCTTCCCCAAGAACAAACTTCGTAACCGTGTGTTCATCCACGACATAGTAGAAAATTGCAAGACATAGGGATCGGCACATCGCGGCCTGAACCTAGGTAAAGACATGTGTATCTATGTGTTATTGTGTTCGTCTAGCTCGCCGATCGAGCTTGCCAGACATTGCACTCTGGCCAAAATAAAAAGGGATCATCCATCCCTGGTGTTGAAATCTAAGACACAACATCTAGCGCACCAAGCAAAGCGTGCATCCACGGTGATCTTTGTTAGCATATCTACCTTCGACTTTGTCAATCATGCCTAGGATCTCATGAGGAGATACCCGAGGCATGATTGGGGCCATCACTCATGCCAGCGCCACTCTATGGAGGGAGGAACACCAACACCAAGAGGAGGAAGAAACCAGCCAATCTTCGTCGGACCGGGTCTCCAATCGGACTATTGTTTCTACAAGGAACGTGTTTCCATCACACTCTCCCGTCGTCGAGTAGCCTTTAGATGAGCGCACCAACACCACGGGAGTGCAGGCGCTAGAGGACGGTGAGCCTACGAGGCAGCGCTCACTAGGCTAGACTCACATGCGCGACTGTGAGGAGGAAGTTAGGCCCTAGGGGGTCCCGGTCAGTGTTGGAAGCCAGAGCCCCACCTAGAATCGCCCTCGGACCCATAGTACCACCGTTGTTCTCTCCATGGCGGAAGCTACGCTTGAGTTTCCGTTAGAATCAGTTGGAGACAACTAGTGAGCCGGTGCGTGGCTAGCGAGGTTGGTGCACCTTGTGAGCGCCACTCATCTGCAAGAGGTTCGATCGTCTCGCGAGCGATGGCTCGGTCCCCTCCTAAAATGAGGACACAGGAAAGTACCCAGCACCCCTCAGTTAGTGCTAGGCCCCCACACCCCTTACACCGAGGAGCTATAGAGAACACTCATCATGTCGTGGTTGTGTCATGGTAGATGCCATGGGATGGCTAAAGATGGGGCCGTATGGACACTGGTGGAATCTAGGGAGGGATAGTGCCGTAAGTACTGCACACAAAGAACACACATAGAGACACGATATATCTAGGTTCGAGGCTCTCCTAGTGAGATAAAACATCTCCTCATGCCTCTAGATATTATAATATGATCAATGGACTAGTACAATTGCTCCTTGAGATGTATCGAGAGGAGGAAGAAGATGAAGTGCTTATGCCTCTCTCTCCCTCTACTACTTGCTCATATCTTAAATGAACCGACTCTCTCATCAGATTCCCTAGCTCACCTTATAAAGGGGTGGCCAGGTTACATCTAGGGCTTACCTGGCCCGAATATTCCAAGCATATTCCGGTATAGAAGTTGTTGGTTAGGCCAGATTCTCTTCCCATCATGGGGTCCCTTGATGGGACTTGACTTGTGCCCATCCTCTCAGACCGTTGGAGGTCTGACACTGTTCCCACCGGGAATCCTGCATGCACACCTTGTTCTAGGTATTAGGGGTGTGCTTGACTTAGCTCTTATCTCCTCTAGGAATTCTAGGAGACAGAGAAGCGTTGACTCCCAAACAGGCTCACACCCTTCTGGTGCATGCCAACCTCTGAGTCACCCCTGCCCAGATGACTTGGCCAGGAAGGTACCTGCATACAGGAAATAACATATATGCCATGCCGACATAAATTATATGTCAGACGGGTCTTTCCAGGTTAATTCGGTTTGGGTAACTTGGCCTTGACTCGGCCGACCCACTTAAGTCAACTTATACCTCGGTCAACCTAGCCTTTATACCTTAGCTTGACCCTACCTAGGGTCATCCCCCCAACATTAGTCCCCGAAGGTATTGCGGTCTTAGTAGCTTTTAGCTGAAAAGGCCACAACAGGTTCACCTTATTTAGATCTTTGTCCATATTGCTGACATACTTATATGTCGGCCCATACCGATTTTAATTTGGTTGCACCAATTGGTGACTCGCTATCTACTATTGACATTGCTCAGCCTAAACCGAGATAAATCTCGCTGGCCAAGTCACTTTCCATACCGGGTTATTTCCCTTAGCCATTTGATTTTTCCCGTATTCCTTATCGCATCTTACGTGTCAAGAAATCATTGTGCTACACCTTATTTTTGGGGGCATGGGTACTCTTCATTGCCACGTCGTGGAAGTTATCACTGCGACACATCATGTCGATGCACAGCCCCTCGATCAGCCTAGCGGACACCGGATGCATTTTTGCCTCTGTTCGCTATAACCGTGCTTGTGACACGTTCTCCCCAACCGCTCTTGCAAAATACACACACACGCTGCAGGCCCCGTGGGTGCAAAGGATCCCACTACCCATAATGTGTCGTGCTGTTAGATAGGAGAGCGGGGAAACCCTGGTTCACTTTCCCCCACTCCCGCTTCTCCTTCTTCTTTCTCGTGCCACCGCCCCCGCATCTAGCGCCATGCGATTGCACTGCTCCCCTATTTCCTCTATGCCGCTGCTTTTCCCAAGCGCCGCCCTCCTTCGCTACTATGGGACTGCGACAGTCTTTGCCTTGTGCTCCTAAATCCGGCGTCTCGTCGGAGGAAAGAGATTCAGAAATGGATCCCCACAATGTCATCATTGTTGACAAGCACGAAGAAGAGGCCATCTCTGAGCGAGGCTCTTGGGACGGGTTTGATGTTACCCAGAGAGAGATTGAGTGGCTCTAGCGGACCCGACGGATTCCACTGGAGGTGGATGACTGCATCCCCGGCGATGAGCAGATTCCGGTGGTGGAGGATGGTGAGTATGTCATTTTTGTCGCCCATTTTTCTCGAGGATTCGGTCCTCCCGTTAGAGATTTTACCAAAAAAATCCTTGAAACCTTCGGTCTCTAACCCCACCATCTTCTGACTAATTCCATCACCTCTCTATCCAGGTTCATTTCCTGTTGTGAGGGATACCTCGGCCTCTGGCCTAGTGTAAACCTCTAGGTGAAGTACTTCCAACTTCGCACCAACGTTGTTCCTTGTAAGGATCTTCCTCCCGGCAAGAAGCCTCTGACTCAATGCAGGGCTGCTTCTATTACAACCCGGAGGAAATATATCTTCCCCCGGATCCAAGGTTTCGACTCATGCAAGAAGTGGCTAAGGTTGTTTTTCTACGTGAAGAATAAAACCGAGAGAGACATGATTCAGCTCCCTGCCTTCTCAATCGGTATTCCTTCCAGGACCAACTAGGACCTTGACCCGAAGAACAAGAGCTCGTTTATTAACGAGGTTAACACTTATCTCATCAAGTTGAAGGTTGTCGGGTTATCTGGTGATGATCTTATGGCCACATTCATCAGCATCCGGGTTTGCCCCCTTCAACGTCGTAGCCACAAGATATGTCATATGAGTGCCTCTTTGACCTGAACCGTTCCTCTACCGTCGAGCTAAACAAGGTTCAAGTTTGTAGACGAGTCAAGTCTATCTTTAAGACAAATATGACCGAGGAGTGGGTCTTGGGCAAAGCACCCTTCAGCCAAGAGAACCCAGCACCCCAGGTAAAATCTGAATCATATTTGTCGTCATATATGTTATGTTGGCAGATTAGTTTATTTGACCTCTCTATGTTTCTATGTGCAGAAATTTCTCCAACAAACTATTGAGGACACTCTGAATCCCTCCCTCACTTGGGGCAAGGACCACGATACCTCGGATCTGGAAGAACCATACTCCAAGGACTTTATGCCCATTCCTAACATCGGTCCGACCAGTCCCATGGTAAGACTGTTGTCTTAGATGTATTAAGGGAGTGGCTGAATGATGACAATGAGGAAGATAATTGTCATATTCTTGAGGTACTTGACCCGATGCCAATATCATTCACCTATCCACCACATTTTACGCCAGCTAACCCGGTTGGCCAGGTGCAGGATGTGCCTCCTGTTGCCGTGGGAGGTCAAGGTGTGGTGAAGAAACGCGCTGCCACCTCGACGCTGCAAGATGAGCCTTCCAAGCCCGCGAAGAGGTACAAGAGGGGAGTCAAGAAACCTCAGAGACAAAGGGAGCCGCTAGTTAGTTCCGGGTAAGCTTGCTTTTCCGGGTCACCTACATATTTCTGTATTTCTTGTTTCTCTCTTTCTGTTTTGACATTTTTATCTCATTGTTTCCAACTGTAGGGGTGCTTTGGATATTCCCCCAAGTGGTTCTAGCATGACCTCTCCAATCTTCACGCCATCATCTCCTCCTCTTCAGGACGACACTCGAGTTCTTAGCCTGATTCGGTGTAGCACTCCTCTGGCACCGGATACAAATATTCCTCGCCTGTAAGGTGAAATTGAGGTTGAAGGGGGAGGTGGTGCCCCAACTGATGATGCCATGCCAGATCATAGGGAGAATACCTCGGCCACTAACCGACAAGATGAAGAATGCGACGCTAGCAACATCGGCGCCAAGATAGTTTTAATCGAGGCTCCAGTAATCCTAGAGCCAGTTTAGTCCTAAGCACGACAGTAGTAACCTCCTAAGTCTGTTATGGCCCAGCAGCAGCAACCAACACAAACATCATCTAAGTCATCCTAGACTCGTCAACAACAACAACCTCGGGCAAGCAAACAACCTCCGCCCCAGCCAACTTCACAAACTGAACCTCGGTCAACAACATCACAGCAGCGGGTCAGCCCAACTACCAAATCGAAGAAACCGGCTGCCGCAGCCAAGGTGACGCATAAGAAAACTACGATTGTATCTCAGAAACCGTCAGTTTCTGCAATGCTGAAGAAATCCAGTGACACCCCTAGTTCTGCTAAGGACAAATAGCTAGCGCTGCATATTAGCCCTACTGTAGCGATGGCCACCAAGAAAACTTCTGTCGAGAAAGGTTTAGTCTTGACCTAGACTCTTAGCAGCCAAAGCCTTGGTTCACTCACCGAGTATGCCACTAACTAGAACAACGCCGAATATGGCGAAGTGACATCCAGAAATCCTATTCCACAGAAGTTTGGCCTGGCAGAAATTGGCAAAAAGATGTTTACTACCAGGATGGGTCTTGTCGAGGCTGATAAGATGATGGAGGTAAATATCTTGGCTAAACTCCTTATATTTGCAATAGATATACACATAACATCTAGTCCCCAAGCCTCCATGGGAGTAAGATATTACTCGCCTGGATGCTCTTAGACCAACATTTCGTAACTTAGTTTCGACTCTTAGCTCGTCTGAGATATTGTGCCGAGTCACTTTAACATAGTCGAAATTCCCATTAGAATCGGATATCTAGCCACCTAGATTCGGTTTAAGTTTACTTGACTCGAATCTTGAGTAGAATCGAAATCCAGCCACCTAGATTCAGGTTAAGTTTACTTGACTTGAATATTGAGTAGAATCGAAATATTCAGCCACCTAGATTCGGGTTAAATTTACTTGACTTGAATCTTGAGTAGAATCTAATATCTAGCCACCTAGATTTGGGTTGAGTTTACTCGACTCAATTCTTGAGTAGAATCGAATATCCAGTCACCTAGATTCAGGTTAAGTTTATTTTACTTGAATCTTGAGTATAATCGAATATCCAATTTACTCGGTGACTAACTACTTTGTCATTTTTAGATCTCCGCCAACAGGCGCACTGTGGAGTTTCGAAAACTCCTCTTTGAGAACCGGAGCCTCTCCACCAAGCACAAGAAATTGCTGCTTGATCTAGAGAATAAAGGTATGTTTCTGCCTCATTGCCCCAGTACTCACTTATTTTTCTATCTACTGAGTTAACCTTTGATTCACTTTTGCTAGCCGCGGTGGAGGCCAAGAATGAGGAACCGCAAAAATGCCTAGTTGATCTTGAAGGTACTCTCTTGCACCTCACTTTGCACTTACCTATTTTGATTTGAATTGTAATTTTTACCTCGGCACAGGCGAGACTAAAGCTCTTGCAGAGGATCATCAGGATTTCATATGTATGCCTGAATTGATGACTCATTTTCTCGAACAAGAAGGATAACATCAAGCTCAGCTGAAGGAGAAAGATGATGAAATCTCAAGGATTTGCGCCGAGAATGAAAATTTGGAGAAACTCCAAAAATCTGAGCTTGATAGGATCGACCAAGAGTTCTCCGAAGAAAAGAGTCATTTCACCACCTAGATTGAAAAAGATAAAGTGTTACTCAAAGAAGTCGAGATCAAGTTTGACTCGGTTTCCATTAAGTTCGAGAAAATCAAGAAGGACACTGGGAGGTGGTTGGTTGAGCTCGCCTAGATCAATAATGTTATGGCCCGTGACTTTCTCTCCCTAACCTTGCTTTTCTGCAAACATTTTCCCTCATAGTTTCATTCCTTTTCCTAACCTGCTATGCTTATTCCTCAGACAACGTCCCCGTGTCAAAATCTCTTGTCAATGATGCAATGGACGGTGTCGGCCAACCTTAAGCCAGTAAAGACCTTTGGGTTTGATCTTCTCAACACTGGCATTCGGGTATTTAAAGTGCTCTAGATGGGAGAGAGTACCCCCAAACATGTCTCGAAGTTGGTTCATAGGTGGATGGAGTGCGAGGAGAGAGTTAGCCTATGGCGTGAATCTGCTGCTCGGGCTGGCGCTGATATAACTCTGAGTTTTGTGCTTTCATGGTATGAGAGTATCAATCTAGATATTCTGCAGACCATGTGCACAGGCTCCCACTGGACCACTGACCTGGACTTCATCAAGAGGCGCCAAGCTCGAGCTTATGATCTCATTCAATACAGAAAGATACATGCCTGGATGAAGGGCCGAGTTTCCTCGTTCAGGTAGATGATGAGTATGAAGAAGATTCGGATGGTAATGGAGAAGATCTGGTCGGCGAAGAAAACCTGGACGATGAAGAAGCAGAGGCTGATACCCTAGAAACCGCAACTCCTCCTCGATCTGCTGATGCTTTTGCCTTGGCTACCATTGCCCCTGATTCGGCTACCGCTGCTCCTTACACAGAAAAAACTTTAAATCGGTTGAATCCCTGGTATGCCAGGTGCAAATGTATTATACAGTTTAAGTTGTTTTGCTACTGCTAGATTTATATGTCGGATTCCTTTGGGCAGAGTCCCCGAGTTTATTTTCTTGTTTACTCAATCTTATGATCCGGCTCATGTCTACCATTTTTCAGCGTTCAACTTATGAGTTACAAGATCAGAAAATTAAATTAACAATACTTAAAACCACGAGCAATAGCTCAGAGTTATTTGGCATAATAATAAAGAAAGTAAATATAGGGGTTAGTACAAAAAAAACAAGTATTGGCTCGCTTATTTTCCTTTCCCTAGTCGTCTTTCATGTGCACAACATTTGCCAGCTTTTGCTCTTGTTTGCCATGAAGCCGGGTTTCGAACAGCAGCAAGTCGAAGAGTGGGCCTTTGTTGCCGACACATTACTAACCCGGCCTAAAGGGTAAGAAACTAAAGTCAGCCGACATAAAAAATGGAAGTATAGAAAATGACAATTACTACTAAGGCAGTCCCTGAGTAACTACTCGGGGTGTCGAGATTTCATTTATAAGCTCATTGTCAGCATACAAACCGACATATGAGAATTTGAGATACATACACTTGTGCTAAGCGTAAAATGGACGAAGTAGTGCTACATTCCACGGCCTATTTGACTCTTCTCCTGACCTATCCACCTTATTCTTCTCATGTGCTTGAGAATATATGAGATAATATGCATCATTGTGTAGTGCCTTGATCACTATAAATGGCCCCTCCCATGGAGGTTATAGATTATGGATGTCGACAGTGTGTTGCACTACCCAAAGCACCAAATCCCCTTCTCGAAACACCCGAGGGTTTACTTTCCAGATATGGTAGCATTAGAGATTTTGCTGATATATGGCAGACCTAGACAATGCCAATTCTCTCACTTCTTCCAACAGATCAACATCATTTTGTTGGGATTCCTGCACTTCAGCCTATATGTATTGGTGACTCTTGGTGAGTCATGCACCATGTCGGCTGATAATACAGCTTCTGCCCCATATACTAGAAAAAATGGTGTATAGACAGTTGATCGATTCGGAGTTGTCCTTAGGCTCCATAGTACTACCGAGAGTTCATTAATCCAGCACCCAGCTGATTGTTGTAGCGACTCAATGATCCAGGGTTTTATCCCGGACAGTACTAGCCCATTGGATCTCTCCACTCTCATGTTTGATGCAGGATGTGCGACTGATGCAACATCAAGTCTTATTCTATTTTCATTACGGAATTGAGCAAATTCTCCTTCAGCAAAGTTTGTGCCATTATCAGTTATTATGATGTGTGGATATCTGTATCTCAAGATTGTATCTTTGAGAAATGATACGGCTGTGGGACCATCACACTTTTTAATTAGCTTGACCTCAATCCACTTTGTAAACTTATCAACCATGACTAGGATATGAGTCATGTTGCCACATGCCAGCTTAAACGGCCCAACCATGCCCAAACACCACATTACAAATGGCCAAGTGATAGCTATAGTTTTGAATTCTGAGGTCGACATATGTATCTTACTCGAATACCTCTGACACCTATTGCACTTTCTCACTAAGTACTCAACTGCTTGTAAGGCACTTGTCTAGTAAAATCCGTGCCGAAAAGCTTTGGCAACTAAGGCTCTGGATGAGACATGATGCCCACATTTGCCCTGATGGATATCCTGAAGGATTTCCTGCCCTTCTTCCGGGTCAACACATCGCTGAAGAACATTAGTGACACTCCTTTTATATAACTCGCCATTGATAAAGATTGACTCAGATCCGGGTGATGGTTTGATGGATGGTTTCTTGAGGTGTTCAAGAGCTATGCCCGGTGGAATTGATTGCTGGGATGAACCTAGTTTGGATAGTCAGCTACATCATTTTCAGCGTGAGGTACATGGTGGAATTCACACCCCTGAAAGTACACACTGATTTTCTGAATGTGAAATCTATATGAGGCCATGTTTGCACCAAGTGCATCCCAATGACCCGAAACCTATTGTACTACTAGGTCCAAATCATCAAAGCATTGAATCCAACGAATACCAATCTCCTTTGCTACCTTGAGCCCATGCAGAAGTGCCTCATACTCGGCTACATTGTTTGATGCTGCAAAGTGAATTTGCAACACATATCTCAACTAATCCTTTTTAGGCGAGGTGAGGAAAATCCCGGCACCTAACCTGGTTTTCAATTTTGACCCATCAAAATGCATTCTCCAATACTTTGAGTCAGGAAAGGGCAGCTCGTACTGCATTTTAGTCCAATCGACAAACAAGTCAGCCAGTGCCTGAGACTTAATAGCATCTCTTCTATCATATTGCGGGGCATATGGAGATAACTCAATGGCCCATTTGGCGACTCAGCCACTAGCATATTTATTACCTATTATATCTGATATAGGAGCTTCACATATCACTCGGATAGGATGCTCCTCAAATAATGTTCGAGATTTTTGGCCGCCATATAGACGCCATTTGTCATTTTCTGATAATGTGGGTAATTTTGTTTTGATGCAAAAAGTAATTCACTCAGGTAATAAACTGGCCTCTGCACCGACTTACCCTCTTCGTCATGCTGCACCAGTATCATAACACTTATGAGTAGGTTGGTTGCTGCTATGTTGAGCAACATCGACTCTTTGGATAATGGTGAAGCTAACACTGGTGCAGAGACTAGCATGTTTTTTAACTCGTGGAATGCGCTATCTTCCTATGGTGTCCAAATGAACTTATCTGACTTTTTCATCAGTTGGTAAAAAGGAAGTGCCTCCTCCCCCAGTCGACTAATGAAGCAACTCAATGATGCCAGCCATCCAATAAACTTTTGGACATCGTGAAGACACTTCGGCAGTTCCATACACTCAATGGCACTAATTTTTGTTGGGTTAGCCTTGATACCTCAGCTAGACATGAGGAATCTGAGTAACATTCCCTCTGGGACACCGAAGGTACATTTTTTCGGGTTAAGTTTCATTCGAAACCATCTTAGGTTCGCGAATGTTTGCCTTATATCATCTAGGAGATTATGACTCTCCTTGGTTTTAATCACCACATCATCAACATATACTTGCACATTTTTACCAATTTGGTCATGCAGACACTTCTGCAGGCACCTCTGATCACAACCATATGGGGTAATAAAGGCTGTTTTTATTTGATTGGCCGGGTTTAACGGTATCTAGTGGAAACCAGAACATGCATCTACAAATGATAAGATTTCACAACCAGCGGTTGAATCAATAACTTGGTCAATTCTAGGCAAATGAAACGGGTCTTGTGGGTAAGCCTTGTTCATATTGGTGTAGTCAATGCACATCTGCAACACCACACCAACGTTTAGATCATCCTTCTTCTTTTCAACCAAAACCAGATTAGAGAGCCAATATGGATGTTGTACTTCCATAATAAACCCGGCTGCAAGAAGCCGAGATATTTCATCACCGATAATTTTTCTCCAGTCCTAGGCGAAGTGGCGGAGAGGTTGCTTCACCGGCCTTGCATCTGGCCTGACATGCAAAGAGTGCTCAGCCAGCTCCCTCAGAAAATGTCCCGATCCTCACGGAGGAAGCTGATGAGACTGCTTTCCTATTTGTCATTCAGGCCCGCACCAATAGTGACAATGCGTTCTAGGAACTGATCATCAATCCGAATCTTCTTAGTGTCCTTGGTCGGCTGAAAAGACACACTTCCATGCGGGTTACTGATGGCTGTGAAATATAGCCACCTACGTCCATATTTAAATTGGATATTATTCATATTTTTGATGAAATATCTCTCTAAACCCTGCCACTAATGCCTAATGATCAAAGGGGTCTGCAATCCTTTCTTTCTGTTTTTCCCAGCGCAGATATTGATGTTTGATGATGGGAATCACAACACTAAACTCAAAGATAGGAGATTTCCAACAACCCAAAGAAACCAGGGGTCGTGAAGTGGAGACAGATGCTTTAACGACCAACTATACGGTGGGAATAAAATTCCGGCCGTATAGTTTCGATCGTATAGTTGCCATCGACACCGCTAGGTCAAACAGAACAACTTTCGTGAAGGGACCCCTATATAAAGAGGCGCCGAGCCACGCCGAGCCAGGTGAAGTGGCCAGCCATCCACAACACCGAAGTGTCGCCAAAGGAATAGACATAGATCTAATCTCCAAACCCTTCTCCACCACCATAGCCTTATTCCACCACTTGTAATAGTAGATCTCAGCTTCAATTGGCGACATTGTAAGAATATTTACTATCAATCTCATGATTTCCATTGCAATGTTTATGATCGTTGATTTCATCTCTATGCGTGAGTAATTATCCTTGGGCTAAGGGCTTTGGCCTAGCCATGTAGCTTTTGTGCATGTTTTTTATCATAGATGGGATCATGTATTAGTTTGTATGACATGATGATTATTATATCCTCTCTTGACTCAATATAAGGACTTGTCAGGTACCCAAGACCACGAGGATTGAGCCAGGTATATGGAGTATGAGTCATGACTAATCTACAGGTTGGGAACACCAGTGATAAAAGGGGTAGTACGACTGTGTGAGGGATTTACTTGGGATTAACGGTGACGTCACTATGCATATCATTAGTTCTCTTTCTTCTATGGATGAGACTAGTAGGTTATTGCTATAAGCGGTTGCGGAGGCAATAGGAATTATGGATGCACTGCCCACATATAATTATCTTGCTCTAACAATTACATGCATACTTTATTATTATATTTTATTCCCATCAGATGTTTTGCACAGCTACAGGTGAAACCGAAAGCCCTAGGCCCTCTCTCTCCTTCATTGACAAAAGAAAAGATAGCAAACTCTTGGCGGTAAATCTCAAAAAGAATTCTAAAACTCCCAAAGGTCCGTTAAAGTAACTTCACTATGCTTTCTGCTTCCTAAGAATTCGATAACCTAGATCTACTAGGGAAAAGAGCTATACTACATCCGTAATCCGGATTGAAGGTATCAACCCTTTTTCTAGCACCGTTGTCGGGGAAGCAATAGCTGCCCCGGTGAGGTTAGTAGGAACCTTGCTAGTTTTAATTCTTGTTTTTAATTTTGTTAGTCAATATGCAAGACAACCATGCCCGGTGGCATGTGGATAGATCAAACACAAAGAAGGTGAACTCCATCTCACCATAGGAAAATGAAGAACTCAATGCTAAGCGGGATGAAGTCATATTAGTCGTAAAAGGTAAGGAAAGCTAGGTAAGAGGTAGCCCAGAATCAAATATTGAAGAAATAGACTTCATAGCTCGTAATAATTATAACCCTGCTTGGAAGAAGAATTATAATCCCAATTTTCAGAAACATTTTTCTAGTCCTACAGGAAACTCTAATAATAATATGGGAACAAGTAATGGTAGTCTCCAAGAAACACTTAAGTCCTTTATAGACTCACAAAATGAGCAAAACAATATCCTTGTTAAAATAACGGAGAACCATGATGCTATGCTTGGTAAATTATCTAACCAAGCTGTAAGTTTGAGGAATGATTTGCAGGCCCTCCAAGAAAGGACGATAATTGTTGAGGCACAGCTAGGTAAGATAACTGAGAGTCAAACTCTCATTCTAGCTAAATTTGCAGGTAAATATGAGCCCAATCCTGTTGAAGACGTCAAGATGATAAGAATCCAAAGGGAGGAGCCTGAAGAACTTGATTATAGTAATGCTCCTTCACCAAATTACACCGTTGAAGATCTTGTAAAAATAATCAATATCAAGATTCCGGTAAGTGAAGGAAATGAGGAAGCTATGTATTAACACTTCGTTAATCACGTAGCAATAAAGGTACGTGAGCTTGAGGAAGAATATAAGAAAAATGCTGAAAAAATACCTATAAAGCTTGATGATATATTTGAGCCTACTATTAAGATTAAAATTGGGACCAATGAGATAGCTGTACTTTGTGATCTAGGTGCAAACGTTTCAACCATTCCAAAAAGTCTTTTTAATAAGTTAAATCTTGGATCCTTTGAAATGACCGAGTTAAAACTGCATCTTGCGGATTCTACCTACAAACAAGCTGTAGGGATTAAAGAAAATACTTTAGTATACATTAAAGGTTGTCCTACTCTTATTGATTTTGTTATTGTTGACATGCCTGAAGATGCTACTGCTCCTATTATATAAGGACATCCATTCTTAAGAACTATTAAGGCTTTGATTAATCCACATGAAGGGAACATGAAGCTTCAATTGCCTTCGCGGGATCCTTTTGTTATTCATTTTCCCAGGAAGAAGAAAGCCAAGCATGATGAAAAGAAGGCCATCCCTTTGAAGGCCAACTATTTTGGAGTGGGTGTTCCACTCATCTGGCCTAAGTGAGCAACATTAAGGTCAAGCTATTGACCATAAAAGAGCACTTCATGGAAGGCAACCCATGTGAAATAAAGGTGTGAGTTAAGTTTTTAAGTTTAGTTTAAGTTTTATGTTTAATAAAGAGTGCTAGAAAGCTCTAGTTGAAGAGAAGAAGTTCGGTAGTACTAAAAATCCTGCTTTATACATGTTGTTGTTGGTCGACAAATTTTAATATTATTTTTCTATCCAAAACAAAGTGTTTTGCTAAATCTCAGGATAAGAAATAATTCTCGAAGAAACATAATTTTTTTGATGACTACTGAAGGTTTAACGACCAACTATACGACAGGAATAAAAATTCCGACTGTATATTTTGGTCGCATAGTTATCTTTGCCATCAATAATTTTTCTTTTCTAGGTACTAAAGGTTTAGCGACCAACTATACGGCGCAAATAAAAATTTCGGCCGTATAGTTCCAGCCGTATAGATATCGATGCCTTCATAAAATTTGTTTTCTAGGCACAAAAAGTTTGACGACCAACTATACGGCGGGGATGAAAAATCCTGGTCGTATAGTTCTAGCCATATACTTGCACCGCTAGGTGGAAACCCTAAATTTTTGACAGCAGACCAACTATACGGCAGGAACAAATTTTTCTGGTCGTATAGTTGTGTCCGACCACAAAATCGCCATGGGAGGTACCTCTAACCTGAAGACTTCAATCCTTTTTCTCTCTTCTACCTCCAAACTCTCTCAAAACCTCAAGAGATCTTCATCTCTACTCAATTTCGTTTGATTTCCTCACACAGAAGTGATCTATGGTATGTTTCTCCTCCAATCCTCCAATTAATTTTTGCAAATTCATTCTCTATCTGTTGTCATTATCAATCTAGGGTGAGACCTACTATGAACTAATTGCTATGGTTATCTTGCCTAGATTATTATTTTGAGGGGACTTTTTAGTGTGTTACGATGAGGAATATGTTATGCTTATTATTGTTGGATAAAAAAGTTTTATTTTTGTCTTTTCTTATTATTTTAGATGATGAACACAAGGAGCCAAAATCATGCCCATGCCGCCGCTAGTGCTTCTCGCGCTGCCGCTCAAGAACGCATGGGGATACGTTCAGGGATGAGCTCCAACGTGATCGTTTCAACATGATCAAGAACCGAGAACTGAAGGCAACCAAGTGGGCTTGCCCCATTATACTGAACCAACTCAGTATTTTTAATGACTTCAATTTACTTTGCAATAGGATTGGCCTGCAAAATTTTGTATTCAATGATGTGCCTACTTACCGCCAGTTAACTCTTGAATTTCTATGTTCTTTGCAAAGCATCGTTAAAGCATGGAATGGAGAGGACATGATTTCTTTCCGACTTATGAACAACAATTATGCTTTATCACTAGATGAATGGTGCGCATGTTTTAATTTTCTGAAAAATAATGATAATGACTTACGCGCATCCTTTACTGGCTTAGACCCTTCCTCGGAACAATATTATAATGGAATGAGTTTCACTTCTAGAGTGAGAAAGGGGAAGAATATTCAACATCATGCAATTTGCTATTTTTTCTATGTTATTGCTAACACCTTGCAGGCACGAAATGAGTTCATCAGACTCAGTAAGGAGGACATCTTAGTCCTCACAAAAGGTGCTTTCAACAACAACAACTTTTCACTCAACTTGGGCGCAATTCTTGTGTGCTACCTGGAGCACCAATCCTCCAAAAGCCAAGGACCAATCATAGGTGGAGGCGTCATCACTGTGCTTGCCATTTCCCTAGGCATCGACCTAGGTGAGTTGCAACCAGTGCTAGGTGAGCGACGTGTTGGTTTCTGTACTTTAAAAGCTTGTGGAATACTCACTAGGAGAGGTGGTGTTTATTAATTGCATATTGCTGGAGCTGGGCGTCTCTACCCCACTCCTTTTCCTAATGGTCTTTTCTCTATCAAGGAAGGATGTTTGCTATATGACTTGCAAGTTGAGCAACACCAACCTGAGGAGGAGATTCCGGATGACGATGAGGACCAAGAAGAGGAGCAGCCACCAACCCGGTTTGCTACATACCAAGACTTCCAAGAACTTGGAGGAACTGTGGAGAGAATGCAAAACCTCTCCTTGAACCTCCGAGAAACAACTAGTAATTTATCAACTCAATTTGCGAACTGGAGTTATGACTTTTTGTTCCACCACAATGATTTGAAGGGCTTGCAAAAGCCTAAGCTTGGGGAAGTTTCCTCATTATCTTTATTTGGCGTTCATTTCCTTTTATTTATTTTGAGGTTATGTTTTTAATTCGAGTTTATAAGCACTCATGTTACTTTCCCCAACACTCTATCTTTAGTTATTTCTATTTTCTTTCGAGATTTTCTAGCCGAGCTTTGCTGCCAATTTTCTATTCTTTAATTCCCTCTCTTAAAAACAACAAAACGATTTTTTCCATTTATATTTATTTTCCCTCTTCCTTCTTTTCTATTCTCCTTGTGGCTTTTACATATTTTCAGGAGAGTGATCGATTCTGAGTTCCCAAGAAGCAAATCAAAAGGGAAGAGAGAAGTGAAACCAATCATGAGAGGTATGTCTTAAGATTCCCCACTTTTGAAGTTTGAGAAACCCATGCTAGTTAGTAGTAAATGTTAAGATATTATATTAGTGGAATGAGTCTTTATATTGTAGTAAAATTATGTTTGCATGGGTATTTTGTTTGGTACGTTTTGTTCTAGCTGTTGTAGTTAACCAAGTCTTGCCTAAAAAATCACTAAATAATTGTAATAAGAAAAAATCTCACAGTTGAAGGCTTGGGTGTTGTAGTGTTTATTCTTGAAGGCTTATTTCTAGAGACACTCTACACCACAAAAAATACTGATTGACTTGATAGCTCTATTTAAAAGGATTTGTTTGATTGAATTAATCTTGAGCGGTTTCTGTGAGCATGCCAAAGTTTGACTTGTGAATCATGAGAATGATATAGCTTTAAGTGTGTCAAACTTCATGGGATGCCAACAACTCCGCTAGCCTATGAACGATCTTCATGGAGGAAACTCCTAGATTTCGGCTCTGATTTGATTAAACATATGTAGCAGCAATGCTATAATGGGTAAGATTCTTGGCACTCCCGGGTAGCTGTGTTCAAGATGGAATCACTGCTCTAGCTGTTATGAGTAATCATTGTGCAAAAGGAACAAAAACCTTGGTGATGCCACGAGTGTCCATCACAGCCCGATAAACTAGTTAAAATCTTTGGCATGCTCTCAATTACTTAAGAACTGAAATTCTTTAAGGACAATGAATAGAAACGTAGTGCTTGAAAAGTCTTGATTTATTGATGTGGGAGAATTGAGATACTCTAGTGTATATGTTTTTCATGGCAACTCTCACACTCTCAATTTTACATGATTATACTTTATTGTTCAAAGGCAAGCCTATGAGTTGATTACATGACATGGAATAAGGTTTACTCATTTGAATTATCCATGTTAACATTAATCTTTCTGCACTATAAGGATGCATAAAACCCATATGATATACTTGCCATTACTCTATCTATGCTAAAGTTTTTCATATTTATAAAGTGGAGGAAACATGAGGCTACCAATCATGAGTAAGATCATCATCTCGTTATTTCAGTTGAAATGCTGAGTTCCTTTTTGATTTTGGTTTTCTTGCTCGAGGACAATGAAGTTTAAGCTTGGAGAGGTTGATGGCTGTGAAATATAGCATCTACGTCCACATTTAAACTGGATATTATTCATATTTTTATGAAATATCTCTCTAAACCCTGCCACTATTGCCTAATGATCAAAGGGTTACGCAATCCTTTCTTTCTATTTTTCCCTGCACAGATATTGACGTTTGATGATGGGAATCACAACATTAAAGTAAAAGATACGAGATTTCCAACAACCCGAAGAAACCAAGGGTCGTGAAGTGGAGACAGAGGCTTTAATGACCAACTATACGACGGGAATAAAATTCCGGCCGTATAGTTCTGGCCGTATAGTTGCGATCGACACCGCTAGGTCAAATAGAACAACTTTCATGAAGATACCCCTATATAAAGAGGCACCGAGCCACGCCGAGCCAGGCGAAGTGGCCAGCCATCCACAACACCGAAGAGCCGCCAGAGGAATAGACCTATATCTAATCTCCAAACCCTTCTCCACCACCATAGCCATATTCCACCACTTGTAATAGTAGATCTCATCTTCGATTGGCGACATTGTAAGACTATTTACTATCAATCTCATGTTTTCCATTGAAATGTTTATGATCATTGATTTTATCTCTATGCGTGAGTAATTCTCCTTAGGCTAAGGGCTTCGGCCTGGCCATGTAGCTTTTTGTGCATGTTATTTATCATAGATGGGATCATGTATTAGTTTGTATGACATGATGATTATTGTATCCTCTCTTGCCTCAATCTAAGGACTTGTCAGGTACCCAAGACCCCGAGGAGTGAGCCAGGTATAGGGAGTATGAATAATGACTAATCTGCAGGTTGGAAACCCTAGTTACAGAAGGGGTAGTACGGCTGTATGTGAGGGATTTACTTGGGATTAATGCTTACGTCAATATGCATATCATTAGTTCTCTTTGTTCTATGGATGATACTAGTAGGTTATTGCTATAAGCGGTTGCGGAGGCAATACAAATTATGGATACACTGCCCACGTGTAATTATCTTGCTCTAATAATTAAATGCATACTTTATTATTATGTTTTAATCGCATCGGATGTTTTGCATAGTTAAAGGTGAAATCGAAAGCCCTAAGCCCTCTCTCTCCATCATTGACAACAACAAAAGACAACAAACTCTTGGTCAATAAAACACAAAAACAATTCTAAAACTCCCGAAGGTCTGTTAAAGTAACTTCACTATGCTTTATGCTTCCCCAGGATTTGATAACCTAGGTCTACTAGAGAAAAAGTGCTATACTACATCCGTAATCCGGATTGAAGGTATCAGTTACTCAGCACCGACATATTCAGCTGAGTCGACTAAGCTAGTGTCGTTGCCTCCTGAATTCTCTTTTTCTCTTATGCGATCTCTAATGACTCTGCCAGATTTGATCCGGCCGAGGCACACTCCATAGAGCGCCTAAAGTCTCCTGCAACAGTAATGATCCCATTTGGCCCTGGCATCTTCATCTTCAAATAGCTTATGTGGGTACTGGCCGTGAACTTGGATATTGCCAGCCTACCAAGCAAAATATGGTAACAACTATCGAGTTCCACAACTTCAAACAACAAATTCGCTATCCTGCAATTATCGCTTGTGCCGAATAAAACATCTATTCTAACTTTCCCAATCGGCTCATAGGACAACCCTAGCACAATGCCATGGAAGGTGGTCTTAGTCGTCTAGAGCATATTCTTCGAGATACCCAACTTGTGCATCGTATCCTTGTACAATATATTTATACTGCTACCATTGTCAATGAGCACCTTGGAGAACTTCACATTCAGGATTGGCCCAATGAAGGTCGGGTTAAGCACTAAAGCATATGCCCCGGGACTCAGCATGATCTTGGGGTGATCCATTATGCTCCAGGTGATCTCCTGGTCTGACCAGTACATATATTTCGGCACCACTGACATAACCGCGTTCACCTCCATATGGCGCCTCTACACACTTTGCCTATCAGTTTCCTCTGTCATGAAGACGACATAACTCTAGTGATGTTCTCTATACTCATTATAGCCACCTTGGCCGGGGTTTCCGTAGTCCCCTTGATTTTGGTTCCTAACTTGATGAACATCTCTTCTCTCCTGGTTCTCATACCTCGGTGGTGGTGGTAAAATCAATGCATGAGCATTTCCTCCTGTGAGTTGTGGTGGCGGGCAAGGTGCTTGGGGTGGACCCATTTCACCATGTCCAGCACTTTGCATCCACGCGCACTGCCAAGCCGTATGATTTGCCGGTTTACTCAAATTGAGAATGTGAAACTTGCATGGCTGATCCAACATTCTCATATGTGTACGTCAGCCTCTCTTGCCATTGCTTCGCCTGATCATTGGTTGAAGTTTTCTTGTCATCAGTCTTTTGTGCCTACTGCTGACCACTGCACTTCTGGTGCTGACTATTTCCCGCACTGGGCTGATCCTGACCCACAGATGCACTTGATTCGAATCATATCGGTAATCCGACCTTTCTTCTCCTCTTTTACCTCGGAAGTCATTTCTTCGGGATGACCTGGCCCCATCTCTAGAGTAATACTCCTCATTCGGCTCTGTCGACATAAGCAAGGGCCAGGTTGGGTCACCCAATGCATACAAATTTGCAATCTTCATCGTCTCAGCCAACATAGTTGGCATATCTCTTTGTAGCCTCTGCCACAAGACACTTGTGTGCCTGCAACCTTGCACAAACCATGTTATAGCCCGTGACTCAATTATCTGCTCACATGAGTTACACATGGTACACCACCGGGTCAGAAACTCCCTATCAGTATCATTCGGCCTCTGCTTGCACACTGCAAGCTTCTGAGGTCGATTCGGCCTTGTGTAAATACTTGTGAAGTTACTGATGAACACTTCTTCAAAATCTATCCAGTAGTTGATACTCCCTGGCGACAGATTATTTAGCCACACTCTGGTTGGGCCTTCCAACATTTGTGGGACATATCTTACTGCCCACCTGAGGTTGCCTTGTGCGATGTGCACAACGGTGGCATAATAAATCATCCAATCTTGTGGCTTGGTACTGTCGTCATAAGTTTTTGTACCCCTTGCCGACTGAAAGTTCGGCACAGGTGGTTCCCTCATAATCCGAGGTCCAAAATATGCTGGACCCGAAGGAAACCGAATGGTAAAAGAAACTAAAAATCTAAAACTAAAATGTAAAGATGAAAGTAAATACAATAACAAAACAAAATAAAACTACTTTGAAGATCTAAAAGAACAAGATGATACTCACGTAGGTGCAACCTCCACAAGCTTAGGTGTTTACACAAGTTAGTGATGAAGTTGAACTTTCTTGTGAGCTATCCTTTTACTAGCTCCCCGACAACGGTGCTAGAAAACTTCCTTGATGCGAGCGCTAGAAAACTTCCTGATGGTTGTCATAGGATCTTCTCGCTGCACCTTAACGGTTGAGACTCTAAGTGGAGAGTGATGTAGTAAATGGAAGTCTTCCCCACGAGGGTAACTCGAGGGTTTAAATATTGAACTCTCGGGGAGCTGTGTGTAAGAGAATGATCCTCTTTGTTCTTCGTCAAGCAACCTACAAAATAGTTGTAGATTGTTTTGTGCCTTCAACCTCACCAAGTGGTTGTCAAGCACAAGGTGTATGTAAGCAAAACTGAAATAAAATACAATAAAAGTAAAGTGCAATGCAATAGTAAAGTAAATATGCAATGTGGTAAATGCAATGGAATATGATGTTTTTGGGTTTCGGTTGGTGTTTGCAAGTTGAGAAATGTTTTTGTATTTTAGGATTTAATTAGTAATACAAATAAAAAGTGATGTAGATGTGTTGGACAGTGTTTTCTTATGGTTTAAAATGGACCGGGGTTCGTGGTTTCATGTATGCACTCTCTCTTTGAGTTGTGGTGGACACGGGACACTCTAGTTGACATAATATTGGTGCAACATGTTAAAGTATGGATAACAATTCACATGGGAATCACGTCCTAACATAGATATGTTATTTCTAACAACTCACTTATACTCCACTAGAAAAGGGGTCTCCAAGCAATTTAGTATTAAGAACAATTTTAGAGTATAGCATTAAGCTCTATGACATGAAGTTAAAATAGGAACATACTTGATCTAGTCTAAGAATGGTACTTTCTTCATCCCTAGTCAGGCAACTATGTAAGGTAAACACCCAAGTGATTCGCAAGTTTTACTATACTACCCGTAAGATCACCCCCATTGCTCCAACTAATGTACACGTTCCCCCACACATGCTCCCATATACAAGTTTTATCAAAACAAGTAAACAAGAATGGGGTACATGATATGAATCTATTCATATACTTCCAATACTGAACAATTGTAATTTATAATATCAACTATATACAGATCCACCACATAGGTAATATAAATATGACTATAATCATGTTATGCAGCTCATACGGTTCTAATACAATCGAGATCATGAGATAGAGATACAATAGCTACTGCCACAAACCCATAGTCCAGGGGTGGAATACTCCCCCTTCATCATGGTAAAGGTTCTAGAGTCGTTGCAGTAGGTGGAGATCACACCGGCAGCGCCCCACCGGAGTTTTCCCCCTCCAATCTTCTGCCACTTGCCTCTCTATTTCGTGTTTTTGTCTTCTGTGGCACTCCCTTCCGAGAATCGTCAGGAGACCTTTTTTATACGTGGTTTTAGGTCAGAACCATCGTCTAGGAGAAAGAATCGACGACATTAGAGACTCGAGGAGCAAACGAGCACATTAGCTGTAGCCAGGGGTGTGCCGCGACTGGTTAGCTCGTTCCCTCTTCAGTCTTCTTTTCTTGCGGATCTTTGGCCCATTGTTCTTGGTTCTGATAATACTAGGTCCTGTGAAGTTTCAGGTCAATTGGACATCATTTGGGTATCTAAAAGTCAAAAACATTGAAATAGGGGTTTTCTGCCTCGGCAGGGTTAATTCCAAAACAATATGGGAATTGTGAATTATTCACAAATATCATTATAAAACATGAATATACCCCATATATGATGCAAATATGTTGGAATATCAAGTAATAAAGTGCAAAGTTCAGGGATGCATTTTACATGCATCAGCAATCCCAAGCTTAACCTATACTTGTCCTCGAGTATGAAGGTGATAAAACTAACATGGACTTTGTAGTTTAATACTATTTTGGATTTCAAGAATGATTACTATTGCTACATAAAGCCAAATGATTCATTCTTTAAAGGAATAGCAATATGCAAGATAGATAATGAAGTGATATCTCATATACCATGAAAGGGTGGTCAATAGCAATCCAAAAAGTGTAACATAGAAGAAAGAGCTATGGACCAAATGAATGTAAAATGCAAAAGCAAAAGTGAAGTAAAAACATCCTATAGTGGTCATAGAGTTTTGTTCTCAATTTTGAATATAAAAGGGTGGACACTTTGGAAGATAGATAATAAGCAGAGATTAATCATGAATAAGTTTCATATAGCTTCCAAACTCTTCCTATTATGATCATGTTTGAACTAGGGTATTCATTAGATTTGAGCCCTCATTGCCCCTATCATAAGCATCTTGAGTGGTTAAGGTTAGTGTGATGGCAAGTATGAGTTATATGCTTGACAAAGTATAAGTTGAATGCCTCGTGCCCCTTTATTACGAGTACCTACACCACATGCTACTCAACTTAGGACCCTAAGAAAGTTATTTTCATTATAAGCATACATGTATAATCGAGAACGCCAAACGGGGTACCTCTTGTCCCATGGTATGAGAGGTTTCCCATACCAAAATGACAAGACAAACAGACAATGGGCATCTCAGCAATTCTTTTTATTTACTACTGGAATAGCTTTTTATTGAAGATGCTTCATAGAATTCCCACTATGTGATGCTATAAATTTCTACCATGAATGATGCATGGCTTGGGTTAGCAGCCCAGGCGTTTCTCTCACACATATAGAAACTACATGAGCTCACAAAGTTTCCAACTTATTTCACAATGATAGGCATCCATAACAAAAGAACATGATATCAACTAAACGTGAATAAGCGCAATGTTGAAAACATGTCCCATGAAAACATGGTTATGATAAGTCCCAACTCATAATTTGGCAAGCACACAACTTCATAAGATAGTCACAATGATTCAATTTTATTATGTGCAAGAAATAAAAGTGTGCCATCAAGTTTGTGAGAGCTTTACTAACCAAGTTTCTCATAGCAAACGTAACCATAATCATGTTAATTTGGAAGAAAGATAAATCAATAAAACATGAGAAACATACTTGGAATAGCAATCATGCAATAGGTAGGTATGGTGGACACTCTGAAAAACTCGGTTCAAAGGATTTGGATAACAAGTTTTAACTTCTTGGTTTTATTTTTGGGCTACCAAGGGGGAGAATGTTGACCGTATACATGCATGCATAAGAGTATATAGTTCTAATCAGTCCATTTGTAACAATGTAAACTAATAGCAAGCATCAAAACATGAATAAAAGATAACTCGACACAATGCATTTGCAAATTCATACGCATTCAAAGCATATGAACCATGCAACTATGTGTAATATTTTTAATATCAACTTCAACATCCCAATACCAACTTTTTAATAGCATCCGACTTTACTCAAACCAAACCTCCAGTAGCTCTCCCATAATATATATCAAAGTGGTGGTCTTACTCAAATAAAAATAAAACCAAACAAACTAAAACAAATAAATGACGCTCCAAGTTTATGCGATAGTAATGTGTTGTTCAAAAACGGAAAGTAGACGTGTGCAAACCGAGAGTGTGGTTGGTCCAGTAGGGTGCCTTGGGAATCCCCAATCTTGTGGTTTTCACCATCCTTTGATTTCTCTTGGTGCAGCTCCTCTAATACTTGTGAAAAAACATCAACACAAAATTTTCTCACATCTCTTTTCTGTGGGGTGACATTAGTGGGTACAAAAGACACATTGGTTGCTACAAGAAATCCTTAAACAAATGTATATATGAAATGTCCAGTAGGTATATAATGTATTATTCTTTCTCATGAACTCAAAAAGATTCAACTTAAAATCTCAAAGAATGCATAAAACAAAATGGGGCAGAATCTGTCCAGAATTTTAGCAGCAGCAAAACATAATTAGTTACCTTACTTAGGCATGTCCTAAAATCACTAAATTACATGAGCGTACAGAGGATGAAAAGTTGTACCTACAGTCCCAATATTAGCTCAATCGAAGCTACAGAAAAATATGAAAAATCATACGGTACAGAGACTCATGCAGGAATTTGCAACTCCATATATGTGTTCAACTTTTTCAATCCAAAATGGGTAAAACTTGGTACTTTTTTGAAAACTACAGAATAAAAACAAAAACTAAAGTCTCTGTCTACAGAAAGAGGATACAAATAAAATTAAAACAAAAACATTCGGTTTGCCTCCCGCAAAGCGCTTTCTTTAAAGCCATATAGCTAGGCTTACTTACTTGAATTTCAAGAGGGGTGAAGCTCATGAGGGAGCTTGAATTTTGGAGGTCCCTTTTCCTTGGAATGTGTTCCATACACTTCTTATGTGGAAACTGAAACTTTACATTACCTTCCTTTGAATCAATAATAGTACATGTATTACGAAGGAAAGGTCTTCCCAAAATAATTGGACTAGAGGTTTTACTCCCCATGTCCATGATAATAAAATCAATAGGAACGAAAGTCATGTGAAGCTCTGCCATTACATTACTAATTTTTGCTACAGAATGTTTAATGGTATCATTAGCAAATAGTAAGTCCATGGAGCATTTTTCTATATTTCGTAATTCTAGTAATTCATATAGATATTTGGACAAAACTGAAACACCAGAATCTAGATCAACTATAGCATGGTGCGTTTATTTTACAATAGTAACTAATACCTTGGGGATCCATACATCCCCAAGCTTAGGTGGTATCATAGCATCTTGATTGTACCTAGCAATCTTTTCTTTAAGCATATTGTTAGCTATATAAGAACTAAAACCTGCTTAGTGAAAATTTATGGAAGGATCACTAGCAAAATTTTGTAGCACATTAATGAGTTCATGTAAGCTACACTTATCTAGATCAAGTAGTGGATCCTTAAACTCACTAAGCATCTTTACTTCCTCTACCTTATTCTCATTTTGAACCATAGGTGGTTCATCTTCTTTTACTTCATTAAATTCGTCTTTTAAACAGTCAAGTCTTGACATAAGTGGCAACAAAAATTCTGGATAGTTCATTAATTCATCAAGTGTCTCCTCCAAAGTGAGAGGAGTATTTTCAGTAATAACAATGGAGTTCAGTCCAACAACGGGTGGTGCTTGTGGTTTTCCCGGTAACATAATTAATAAAGTGGTTTGATTATCAGCTAGCTTTGGAAGAGCTTTGCCTAAATTGTTAGCTTGAGCTTGTCAGCCTTTAATGTCAGAACTTATGGAGGATACGGACTTATTTAATTCCTCTATCATCGTGCTATGACTAGCTACTTGTTCAGCAAGGTTCCTATTCGCTTCTTGTTGATTACCATTGCTTGGTGTCATATTAGTGGGTTTCCACTTTTTTTCATTAGCATTTGGATAGGGAATGAAAGGACGATTACCATAATATTTTGGAACATATGGAGGTTTATTTTAAGAGTCATAATTATTATTACCATAACTACCACTACCAAAATTCCTAACAAAGTTCACATCCACACTTTCAGCATTATTACCAACTAAGTCTTGCAAAGGAACATTCTCAACATTTTGTTTAGACATGAAAGGAAGAATGGCGTCCATTTTATTAGATAAAGTGTCTATCTCTTATATGGAATTTGATTTCTTGGAAATAATAGGTGCTCTTTCAGTATGCTATTGACTATAATTTTGCAATATACTTTCTAGTATGGCTTTTTCTTTTACAATAGTTTTACTCATAAAGGCATCTCCAGCAGCAGAATCTATTATGTTTCTAGTCATATAGTTTAAACCATTATAGAATGAATGCGAGATGGTGCATTCATTGACTCCATGTGATGGACAAGTCCTAAGCATTATCTTAATTCTCTCCCAATCCATAGATACATGCTCATTTTCATCTTGCCTAAATGATAAAATGCTATTCCTATTTTGCAAAATTTTAACGGGAGGATACTATTTTTTTATGAATGCTTCCTTTAAACCATCCCAAGAATTTATACTAGCGGTGGGTAGTGACAGTAAACATGCTTTAGATTTTCCTCTAAGTGAGAATGGAAACAATTTTAGTTCGAGGATATCATTTTCAACATTTTTAAATTTTTGCATGTCACATATTTCACAAAAGTCATGAAGATACATAGAGGCATCCTCATTTGCACTACCTCCAAATTGTTCCCTATTTATCAAGTTGAGCAAACTAGGACTAACTTCAAAGCTTTCCGCTATAATCTCGGGCGTGGTAATGGGCTTAGCAATAAATTGATCGTTAGGTTTATTTGTGTAGTCACACAATTTAGTTCTTTCTCCCATTATGCAAGTAGTAAAGTGATACTAATTTTTATGTGTTTTATGTTTTTGAATGAAAACTGAAAGTAAAATGATACTAAAACTAATACTACTGGACTAACAACTAACACATGAAATATAGAAACTAAAAATAAAAATACAAACCAAAATACAAATGTAAAGACAAATGTTAGACAAAAACTGAAGAAAAAAAGTAAATGCAAAACCGAATGGTAAAAGAAACCAAAAATGTAAAAACTAAAATGTAAAGATGAAAGTAAAGACAAGAACAAAACAAAATAAAACTACATTGAAGATCTAAAAGAACAAGATGATACTCACGTAGGTGCAACCTCCCCAAGCTTAGGTGTTTACACAAGTTTGCGATGAAGTTGAACTTTCTTTTGAGCTATCCTTTTACTAGCTCCCCGGCAATAGCAGTAGAAAACTTTCTTGATGCGAGCACTAGAAAACTTCCTGACAGTTGTTGTAGGAGCTTCTCACTGCACCTTAATGGTTGAGACTTTAAGTGGAGAGTGATGTAGTAAATGTAAGTCTTTCCCACGAGGGAAACTCGAGGGTTTAAATATCGAACTCTCGGGGAGCTATGTGTAAGAGAATGATCCTCTTTGTTCTTCGTCAAGCAACCTATAAAATAGTTGTAGATTGTTTTGTGCCCTCAACCTTACCAAGTGGTTGTCAAGCACAAGGTGTATGTAAGCAAAACTAAAATAAAATACAATAAAACTAAAATGCAATGCAATAGTAAAGTAAATATGCAATGTGGTAAATTCAATGGAATATGATGTTTTTGGGTTTCGGTTGGTGTTTGCAAGTATGAGATTTTTTTTTTGCATTTTCGGATTTAATTAGTACTGAACATAAAAAAGTGATGTAGATGTGTTGAATAGTGTTTTCTTATGGTTTAAAATGGACCGGGGTTCATGGTTTCGCTTATGCATTCTCTCTTTGAGTTGTAGTGGACACGGGACACTCTAGTTGACATAATATTGGTGCAACCTGTTAAAGCATGGATATTAATTCACATGGGCATCACATACTAACATAGATATGTTATTTCTAACAATTCACTTATACTCCACTAGAAAGGGAGGTCTCCAAGCAATCTAGTATTAAGAACAATTTCAGAGTATAGCATTAACATCTATGACATCAAGTTAAAATAAGAACATACTTGATCTAGTCTAAGCATGGTATTTTATTTATCCCTAGTGAGGTAACTAAGTAAGGTAAGCAACCAAGTGATTCGCAAGTTTTACTGTCCTACCCACAAGATCAGCCCTGTTGCTCCAAGTAATGCACACGTTCCCCCACACACGCTCCCATATACAAGTTTGAATACAAAAAAGTATATAAGAACGGGGTACATGATATGCATCTATTCATATACTTCCAATACTGAACAATTGCAATATCAAATATCAACTATATGTAATCATGTTATGTAGCTCATACGGTTCTAATACAACCGTGATCATGAGAGAGAGATACAATAGCTACTACCACAAACCCATAGTCCAGGGGTGGACTACTCCCCCTTCATCATGGTGAAGGTGATGGAGTCATTGGAGGATGTGGATATCACACCGGCAATGCCATGCTGGAGTTTTCCCCCTCCAATCTTTTGCCTCCTACCTCTTTGTTTTGTGTTTAGGTCTTCTACGGTGCTCCCTTCTGAGAATCATCAGGAGACCTTTTTTATACGTGGTTTTAGGTCAGAACCTTTGCCTAGGAGAAAGGATCGACGGCACCGGAGACTTGAGGAGCGAACGAGCACATCAGGTGCGGCTAGGGGGTGGGCGCGGTTGATTAGCTCGTTCCCTCCTCGGTCTTATTTTCTCATGGATTGTTCGCCCATTGTTCTTGGTTCTGATAAATACTAGGTCCCGTGAAGTTTTAGGTCAATTGGACATCCTTTGGGTACTTGAAAGTCAAAAACATTGAAATAGGGGTTTTCTGACTCGGCAGGGTTAATTCCAAAACAATATGGGAAGTGTGAATTATTCCCAAATATCATTATAAAACATGAATATACCCCATATATGATGCAAATATGTTGGAATATCATGTAATAAAGTGCAAAGTTCATGGATGCATTTTACAAGCATGAATGACGTGGGAGTCACCTGCTCTCGCTGGGTCTGCCCTGAGTAGTTCCTCATTCTACTGGTTCGCAATATGCACCATCTCATTTACTCTGTCCTGCTGCCTTTGTCGGGCCTCACCGGACAAAGAAGCTATCTCGGTTGTTGCCGCATCTGCGGCCCTGAGGTTCTTTGTCGAAGTACTATACTTCAGCACACCTATGGGAAGTGGGTTACCCGAAACTACTGACTTGGGTGCACACTCTCTATCTATCTCATTGATGAGGTTCTTTCCCCTACTATTTACACCATCCATATAAGTTGGGCTCATGTTGATCCTATTGGCCTTGTTGTACTCACACAGGGTGATGTTCAATGCCTGCTGAGCTAAGGCCACTTGCTTGGCTCCCTCGAGCACCTTTTGCCGGGTCTCCTCCATCTCAGCCTATGCCTGAGTCAGATCCACTATAGGAGCTACTAGAGTAGTTAAACTCTCTATGGCCTACTGGAGGATGTTCTCTGGCCTCTCTAGTGGTGGAAATCTAGACCTAGGAGCTTTGGGAGTTACCTCCCCTTCTTCGGTTGGCTCTTTGCCGGAGGGCTCTTCCGACGCAACCATCATCACCACTGCGCAGCTGGCAGAGCGATTGATATGCTGAATGATGACCCACAAGTATAGGGCGTGTATCGCAGTATTTTCGAGGGAAGTGAAACCCAATTTATTGATTCGACACAAGGGGAGCCAAAGAATATTTATAAGCCTTAACAACTGAGTTGTCAATTCAGATGCACCTGGAAACAATCTTGCTCACAGCAGTTTATCAGTAGCAACAGTTTTGTAGTAGGAATAGCAAAGTAACAGCAGTAGTAAAGCAAAGACAGCAGTAACAATAGCAGTAAACAGTGGGATTCGAGTGCGGTAGGCATAGGGATGGATCGACGGGCGTTTCATAGACAAGACAATTCACATAGCAATCAGAACATAGGGCAATTGCAGATAAATAAGATAAAGCATCCAAGTACTAGATAATCCTAGGCATGTGTTCCATATATAGTCATGCGTGCTCGCAATGAGAACTTGCACAACATCTTTTGTCCTGCCAGCCCGTTTGGAGTGGGGCCTCTAGGGAACTACTGGCAATTAAGGTGCTCCTTTTAATAGAGCACCGGACCAAAGCATTAACACTCTGTGAACACATGTGATCCTCACATCAAAGCCATTCCCTCCGGTTATCCCGATTTCTGTCACTTCGGGGCCATTGGTTCCGGACAACAACATGTGTATACAACTTGTAGATAAGACCATAAACAATATTATCATAATGAATCAATAACATGTTCGATCTGAAATCATGGCACTCGAGCCCTAGTGACAAGCATTAAGCACAACAAGTCGCAACAAAGTCATAAAGCACTAATAAAAGATACTAGGCACCATGCCCTAACAATCTGATGCCATTACATGAACGATCTCATCCAATCCATACCATCCCCATAGCCTATAGCGGGGGATTACTCACTCATAGATGGGGAAACATGGATGGTCATTGGAGAAGCGATGGTGATGATCTCCTCCAATTCCCCGTCCCGGCAGGGTGCCAGAACGAAGTTTCTCGTGCTATTTCGTGGAATCTGGTGGTGGCGGCGGAGCGGAACTCCTTCTAGAAAAACGTCGAACCCCCCGAAGTTTTTAGGTCAGAAGGCCCCTTATAGGCGAAGAGAGAAGCCGAGGGGGTGCCTGGGGGGCCCACACCACCCCCTGCCACGGCTTGGCCTGGCCCGCGCCACTAGGTGGTGTGGCCACCCCCTGGCTCTTCTCCGTCTCATATTCTGGCTCCTGGAGTCTTCGAGTGAAATAGGATTTTTCCTCATAGTTGATTTTCTGCACAAAAAGTAGACACCAAGGCAATTCTGCTGAAAACAGCGTCAGTCCGCGTTAGTTGTATCCAAATCACACAAGTATAGAGGAGAAACAATAGCAAAAGTGTTCAGGAAAGTAGATACGTTTTGGACGTATCACTGACTTCGCGCCGTGAAGAGAGGAGGATCCGCAACTTCGATGACCCGCTACAGGAACCTGCAGGAGACGTCGACCATGACATAGACCTTGTGCGCGGCAAAGCTGGCGAACCTATCGTTGTGCAGGAGAGGATGGTTGCTGAAGTTGCCCACGTTGTCGCTGACGTAGTCCAATGAGCCAAATCACTAGACCAAACCGGAGACGATGATATCCCCTGATGCGATGAAGTTTCCCGTCCGGATGAGAACACCAGCTAGCACCACTGCTGGCTCCATGGTGGGCACCAACTTTCATGGTGGTGTCACAACAGATGCCATGGGATGGCTAAAGATGGGGCCGTATGGACACTAGTGGAATCCGGGTAGAGATAGTACGGTGAGTACCATACACGAATAACACACACATAGAAAAGATATACCCGGGTTTGAGGCTCTCCTAGTGACATAAAACCTCTGCTCCTGCCTCTAGATCTTATAATCTGATCAATGGACTAGTACAATTGCTCCTTGAGCTGTATCGAGAGGAGGAAGAAGATGAAGTTCTTCTACCTCTCTCTCCATCTACTACTTGCTCGTATCTTAAATGAACCGACCCTCTCATCGGAGGCCCTGGCTCACCTTATAAAGGGGTGGCTAGGTTACATCTAGGGCTTACGTGGCCCGAATATTCCAAGCATATTCCGGTACAAAAGTTGTTGGTTAGGCCAGATCCTCTCGCCATTGTGGGATCCCTTGATGGAACTTGACATGTTCCCATCCTCTCAGACCGTTGGCAGTCTGACACTGTTCCCTCCAGGAATCCTACGTGCAGACCTCGTTCTAGGTTTTAGGGGCGTGCTTGACTTAGCGCTTATCTCCTCTAGGAATTTTGGGAGAGAGAGAAGTGCTGACTCCCAGACTGGCTCACACCCTTCTGGTGCATGCCAACCTCTAAGTCACCCGTTCCCAGATGATTCGGCCAGGAAGGTACCTGCATACAGGAAACAACATATATGCCATGTCCACATAAACTATATGTCGATCGAGTCTTGATGGGTTAATCCGACTTGGGTAACTCAGCCTTGACACGGCCAACCCAGTTAAGTCAACTTATACCTCGGTCAACCTAGCCTTTAGACCTTAGCTTGACCCTACCTGGGTCATCCCCCCAACACATCACCTACCAAATCGCGTCTGCTCATAGAGCCACCGTGAGGCAGAACCTCCTCGCAACCCATCGACAAAGAGAGGTGATGACTGTTCCTCGGTAGGCTCCTCTCGGACTATTCGTTCAAGGGACCTGTGTCGGGTCCTAGAAGAGCCTCAGGGAGAAGATGTCCGGACACACATTGAGCATCATCGGGAGCGTCAATTTTGTGAAGACGTCAAGATGGCAAGAGCTGAGTGGAGCGCCCCTGCTTTTGTAGCTAGCTATGACACCTTCACCTCGGAACTACGGCGGGTCACCTGGGCTCCAAAGTTCCAACCAGATGTACAAGATAAGTACAATAGGAAGACCAACCTGAAGGACTTCCTTTAGATATACTACACTCTTGTGCAAGCAGCGGGGGGATAAAAGGGTTATGACCAACTGGTTCCCTCTCGCCCTGAAGAGCGAGGGCTAGCATGGCTCATCAACCTTCCCGCCAGCTCCATTAAATCCGGGAAGGACCTATGTGACTAGTTCATAGGAGCCTTCTAGGGTGGATTCAAGCATTCGGGGACTGTGAGGGATCTCCACAAGCTTTCATAGAAGCCCGGGAGAACTTGTGTAAGTTCACCTAGCACTTTTGTCAAACGCTACACACCATACCCAAGATCACGCCCGAAGCCATCATTGTCTCCTATCACGTGGATGTCCAAGATCCTGATATGAGGAAAAAGATGGGCACAAGAGACCTTGAAACCACCCAGAAGTTGTTCGCTCTAGCCGACAAGTGTGCCCGAGCCGAAGAAGGATGGCTTGTACATGAGGGGGGCATTGATGAAGATGAAGACATCGCCAAAAAGAAAAAACCGCAAGCGCATGCCCACAAAAGCAGGCCCTAGCAGTGGAATCAGATCACAAGAAATCCAAAGCATCGGAGGATGCCGCCGATGATGACCATGATGCCGGCCCCTGGTTCCCCATCCACAATTCCTCCACTCACTCCCTCAAGGACTATAGCAGGGTAGAGTCTCTAGTGGAGATGTGATCCCATAGAGATTGCTTTATCTAACTTAAACCCGGCTACCGCGTGAAGGATTGCCCGGACCGTCGGGACCGGGAGGAACCAAAGGTGATCAAGGTGTCCAAGGCGGATCCCTGGATGTACGTGCCCAGAGGGACTATGCCTCGGGACATGGGGAGGGTGGAATGCCCACCCAACACAATCCTAGCTATGAAGATTATGAAGGCGGGCCTTTTCAAGAGGCCTACACCGAAGCATGAAGTAGGGGACTGCCCTCGGGGAAAGGCCTAGGTCTCAGCACCTCGCCTCGCCTGGGCCAAACACTGAAATGGCACGGCATAGAATATCCCCTCTCTACCGACACAAAGGGAGGACATATCCCGTGCCCTAGAAGGCTTTGTGCAAAGGGGGTTTACCCTTCTACAGGCACATGGTGGGATTCGTCTAGAGCTCAGTGCTTTGGTTGGGGTCCAAGGGACATCGAAGGGGCTAACAAATTGCAAAAGTCTTGTTCGATGGCATATACCGGCCCACAAGCAGAACTAGAAATGTGCTAGCCTCGGGTTATTACGGCGAGTGTGACTACTATGCAAAAGTCCTGGGGGCTCGCCTTTCCTTGCATATTTCCCTCCTGACTTAAGGGTCATCCGTAAACGGAGGAGGAGGTTTTCACGAGGGTGACCCCTTGTATATTCTGTCGCCTTGTTGACGGAGCCTCCCCCAACCATTTGCAGAGTTGACCTCTCTAGAAGGAAATTGCCCCATGAGGGTGACCCCGTGTATATTCCCAGGAACCTATGGACGGGACCTTTTCCAACCATTGGCAGAGAAAAAACCCATCGACCCGCATCTTTCACGCGTATCATGCGTCAGTCTGATACTAAACTACATGTTGTATGGAGTGCTTGCAGGGGCTTGACGGTACTATAGGACCCGTGTGTTACTGAACAAGTAACCCGGGTCTGAGGCAACAAGAGCTGCAAGAATTTTTACGACCGTGTGGGACTAAGTTAGTACCCAATCCGAGGCGATGAAAGTCACTAGAATTTGTAGGATCCGCTAGGCGCTAACTATTAGCACCCAGGTCTAAGGAAGTGAAAGTTGTAGAACATCTTTCAAGGAAAAATTCCCTAGAGTTTACAAAAGGGTGAACAGTCCAGACCATTTCCATAGAAGCATCTAAGAAAGTACAGAAAAATATACTACCGAATACTGGTTGTGGCGACTCGCAGAAGCCACCACTATCTCCACTATAGGAGCCACCGTGGCCTCTGCCCGCGTACTCTCCTCCTTGGGGATGGGTTGGAGCTCCTCGACAAGATCCAACTGGAGTGGAGGTAATGCAAGTGGGACAACAATGCCCAGGACATGGACTCAACAATGTCCCTTCCTTCCCTTCAAAGGTCTCATAAACTTGCCTCCACCACCCAGCCAGCTGCCTCACCAAGTCCTCCGGGAACCTGATGATGTCACTGACCTCATTTTTAAGAGGGGGAGCTAGGTGCACCATGAGCACTGATCACACAGCCTCCCCGACCCACTAGATAGTGTTGTCAAGGCTCCCCAACTCTTAGTGATGGATATGCTTTAAACCATTAGCTCGTGTGAGCCCTGCCTAGAGATGCCGCTTATCCACTCCACTTACTCTGATAGGCTACTCCTGAGTAGCTCACTCGACCAAAAATCCTACTAGGATGAGGCCACCTGCTGCTGGACGGTGGACTCCCACTCCACATAAGTGGCCTCATGGGTTGTAGTCATGGCCACCTGCCTCTCCGCGTGCTGAGCCATTGCAGAGTGGTCGTCTAGCGTCTGACGAGCATCGGTCGGTTCCTGGCACGGGGATTGCACCTTTTGGTTATGGTGATCCATGGCCTGAAAGTGGTTATGCTCTAGCACCTCAATGGCCCGGGAGCGACCTATACCCATGGTGTGGGCCATCTCGGCGAGCTGGCTAGTGTGGCGGGCCTCCACTTGCTCGGTTAGCCTGACCTGCTGTGGATGCCTCTCATGAACCATAAGAAGGGTAGACTAGAGCCTAGCTTCAGCTATGCAGCACTGTCCTCATGAAGCTCCGATAGATGAGCTTCGTCAGGAGCCGTCAATTCTGGGTTCAGGTGGGCCTCTTCCTCTGTGATGCGAACGCAGATGCTCTCCAGATGATCCATCTCCTACTCGTGGCGAGTGACGTACTTCTCCCTATCCTCAAGAGCCAGGGTGTGGATGCAACGCAGATGCTCTCCAGATGATCCATCTCCTACTCAGGTCTGGCAGGGCCCAGAGGGGGCCGAGTAAAGGTCTCGAGGACGAGATCTCCCTAGATCCCTCGATGGGCTCACCAATGCTAGACGAGGATGCTGGCGGGTGTGTTGTTCTCACGAGTGCGACCACTATGCCCACGGTACCTGCAATGGCAATTTTGTCAGAGATACACACAAGAAGAAGAAAAGCAAAGGTAAGCTGACTTGGGGGATCACCTAGAGGGGGAAGGCCTCCCACCAAGCCACCAACACCCCTTGAGGCAACTACCCCTGGGATGCTCGATGGAACTGGCAACTCCACACTTGCAACCGTCCTCACGTTGGATGGTGCTGGGGAGGTTGGTGTCAAAGACATCAAAGCACCATCGCTAAAGATCAAATAAAATCAAGAACATCAAGACCCGCACCAGGGGTGGGTGAAAGGACATGGGAAGACGCAAGTGACTCAGCTAGCGAAGCTTCCCGCCCAGGTCCACCTCTTGAAGTGGGGGCTTGGCTCGGATGGAGGGATCTCCCTGGAAGCCCATTTGTAGGCGGAAGCCATCAAGGTCGACTTCGGGGGAGGAGCAGTACATCCCTAGGTCCCTTCCTCCCCTTCTTTTTCTTGACAGACCCTCTGCGATATCGGGAACAGATTGTATTCCGTGGGGCCCTCCCCAAGGAAGTAAGCCACCTGCTTAGGCATAAGGAGTAGTGGTTCAATGCTTGCCGAGGCTACTGTTGGGGCATCATCTCCCCAAAGTGAAGCTTGGTGATGAAGACTCAATGGAGGGTAAATGGTAAGCCATGAAAAGAAGGTTCCATGGATGCTTATCTTGCCTAGGTGTGACCAATTTGCCTTGATCCTCCACCTGTCATAGTAGGGGAGGGAGGCAAGCAAGGTGTCCTGGTCGTCGCCCGCCAGAGAAGGAGCATGCTAGGAGGAAGTTAGGCGTCTGCGCCTACCCCGCATACGAGCTTCACCTTCCTTTCTAGCAAGATGAGCTCTTGTGGATCATTAGGGTGAAGGAAGGTCGCATTTTTAGGGGCCTTGTACACCCACATGGCATGCGGGCACTGGTGCAATGGTGCCACATAGTCTAGGAGGTAGTTAGACACTACCTGGCACACCAACAGTCCTTGTCAGTGAAGAAAGGCGATCCAAGCCAAGATCGGGCCTAGTTTGTCATTGCACGGGCCGAGCGCCTCACCTACACGGTAGCATCAGGATCCTCGAGTTGGTCGGGCAGCTGATGGAAGCGGACAAGGCACCAGCTATGGCGTCACCCTCCCCAGTTTCCTTGAAGGTCATTAGGGAGATATTCACCATCGGCTCCTTCCTGGAAGATGAAGTCTACCCCCAAGCAAGGTCTATAGCGTCCACCACGTGTCAGACAAAGAAGTGCCGAAATAGATCCAATTGTTGGGTCTGCAGCATAGAAAACAAAAAATTCCTATGATGAGAACTATACGCCAAGATCTATCTACTAGATACAGAGAAACGGGTGGACATACATCCATGGAGAACTTACCCTCGAAGACAACGAGTTTTGTTAATGAGTAGGAACTCGTGGTTGATGTAGTCGTACGCTTTCCGATCTCAAGATCGTGTGGAAGTCCAAGCACCACAAATCAGCAGCTCATCCGTCCTCGCACACACGTTCAAGCCACCGGACAACCTCCACCTCCTCGCTCCAGCGAATCAGCAGAAGCAGCAACTCCTTCCAGACGCAAGGCCACCGGGAACATGTATATTGCTAATCTGAGACCATGGGGAATATCTAGAGGGGGAGAGAGATCCTTCATGAGGAGGTGTGTTTCGTCAGGGAGGAGAGGGGGGCCTTTTATAGGAGATGGGGGCTCCTCCCCTCCCATGGCCGGCGGCCAAAGGGGGGTGCCCCCACCTCTTCCTCATTCATGTGGTGAAGCTCCACTCACATAAATTTTGGCTCCACCCAAAATTCCACTCACATGCATTAAATTTCCACCAAATTAATGCAACTCTCAATTAATAAAACTCTTTTATTTATTTTATTCAAAATTTTGTTATTTACTTTAATTAAAAACATTCACATAAAACCCCTTGCAACATTTCAATATCACATGCAGAACCACTTTCTGCAATTTCACCCGAAACAATTCCGGTTTCTATCGAAACAATTCCTGTTTCTATCTAAACATTTCCTGCGCTTTGCAAACCTTTTGTCTGAAACATATGTGCTCCTACATGGTGCCCGGAAACCCTTAAGTGTGTCACCCTACGGTTCGCGCATAATGCAGACATGATTGAGACTCCTCTTAGATCAATAATCAGAAGCGGGACCTGGAGATCCATACTGACTCCTGCATATTCAACGATGACTTCGGTGATGGTGAGAATCTTTAACGCTAGTAATTTAATCCCTTTGTCTCATGATATAATACATGTCTGAGATTTGATCACCGGTATCCAAATACCTAGTTTGATCTTGTTACCGACATGCACTCTTTTCTTGTTCCCGTGATATAACATTCTAGTGATCACATCACTTGCTTGCAAGCTATCTTAATGTGATATCACCGAGAGGGCCCAGAGTATATCTATCCGTCATCGAGATTGACAAATTCCACTCTTGATTTATGAGCCTCAACATAACACCTTCATAGCACTGAACCCACCTTTATAGTCACCCTGTTACGGTGTGACATTTGATGTTATCAAGATACTCTTCTGGTGTTAGCAATTAACATGATCTCATGGTCTAAGGACTAAGATTACTTCGTATGATGTTATAGAAATATAAACATAATGACTTTGATCATAATGCTATACTTCGGATGAATGTTCATCACATCATTTCACAAATGATGTGACCTCGTTATTAAACAATGAGCTAGTCTATAAGAGAGGCATAACTAGGATGTGACCTCGTGATTATAATGACATCATTTCACAACATCCAATGTCCATGATCAGGAAACTTTGATCATCTTGTGAATCAATGAGCTAGTCTATAAGAGAGGCATAACTAGGAACCCTTTTTGTTTATTAAACACACATGTATTGACGTTTCCTATCAATACAATTATAGCATGCAAAATAAACATATATCATATACAAGGAATACATAATAACAACTTTATTATTGCCTCTTAGGGCATATTTCCTTCAGGCTCCCACTTGCACTAGAGATAATAATCTATTTTACATAGTGATAAATCTAACACCCATGGAGTTCTGGTGTTGATCATGTTTTGCCCTAGGGAGAACTTTAGTCAACGGGTCTGCTACATTCAGGTACATGTGTACTTTACAAATCTTTATATCTCCATCCTTGACATGCTCGCAGATGGAGTGAAACTAGCGCTTAATATGCTTGGATTCTTGTGAGACCTTGGTTCCTTGGCATTGGCTATGGCTCCATTGTTGTCACAATAGATCACCATTGGGTCCATTGCACTAGGAACCACACCTAGTTCCGTTATGAACTCCTTCATCCAAACTGCTTCCTGCGCCGCTTCTGAAGCAGCAACATATTCCACCTCCGTCGTTGATCTAGCCACCACAGGTTGTTTGGAACTCCTCCAACTAACTGCTGCTCCGTTCAAGAGAAATATGTATCCGGATTGAGACTTAGATTCATCCGGATCGGTGTCAAAGCTAGCATCGACATAACACTTAGTGAATAGCTCTTCTTCACCTCCGTATACAAGAAACATATCCTTAGTTCTTCTCAAGTACTTAAGGATATTCTTGACCGCTATCCAGTGTTCCGAACCTGGATCAGATTGGTACCTACTAGTCAAACTAATAGCATGTGCCACATCTGGTCTTGTACATAACATGGCATACATTATAGAGCCTATGGCTGAGGCATAGGGGATCTTATCCATTTCTCACTTTCTTCCGCCGTAGCCGGACTTTGAGTCTTACTCAATGTCTTGCCTTGCAACATAGGTAAGAACCCCTTCTTACTTCTGTCCATATTAAACTTCTTTAATATCTTATCAAGGTGTGTACTCTGCAATAGCCCAATTAGGCGTCTTGATCTATCTCTATAGATTTTAATGCCTAATATATATGAAGCTTCACCAAGGTCTTTCATCGAAAATTTGTTGTTTAGATAACTTTTAACACTATTTAAAAGATCTATATCATTTCCAATCAATAATATGTCATCCACATATAATATCAGAAATGCCACATTACTCCCACTCACTTTCTTGTAAATACAATCCTCTCCATAAGTTTGGACAAATCCAAACTCTTTGATCACCTCATCAAAGCGGAGATTCCAACTCCGGGATGCTTGCTTCAGTCCATAGATGGATCGCTGAAGTTTGCATACCTTATCAGCATCCTTAGGATCGACAAAACCCTTAGGTTGTATCATATACAACTCTTCTTCAATATTACCATTCAGGAACGCAGTTTTGACATCCATCTGCCATATTTCATAATCGAAATATGCAGCAATTGCTAACATAATCCTAACCTACTTAAGCATTGCTACGGGAGAAATGTCTCATCGTAGTCAACTCCTTAAATTTGTCGAAACCCCTTTGCGACAAGTCAAGCCTTATAGATGGTCACATTACCATCAGCATCAGTTTTTCTTTTGAAAATCCATTTATTCTCAACGGCCTTTCGACTGTGAGGTAAGTCCACCAAGGTCCAAACCTTGTTTTCGTACATGGATTCCATCTCGGATTTCATGGCTTCTAGCCATTTGTTTGAATCCGGGCTCATCATCGCTTCTTCATACGTCGCAGGGTCATCTATTTCATCAATCATGAAATTCATAACATGATTGCTGTACAATTCAGGAGTTGCACATGTCCTGCTTGACCTGCGAGGTTCGGTAGTGTCCTCTTTCGGAGTTTCGTGATCAATATCATGAGCTCTCTCTTCATTAGGTGAAGTCAACTCCGAAACAACTTCTCGTGCTGCGCTGCTCGCCATTTCATGAAGAGAAGGTTCAATAACCTCTTCGAGTTCTACCTTCCGACTACTCACACCTTTCGTGAGAAACTCCTTCTCAAGAAAGGATCCATTCTTGGCAACAAAAACCTTGCCCTCGAATCTGTGATAGAAGGTATACCCAATCATTTCCTTAGGGTATCCTATGAAGACGCATTTTTCCACTTTGGGTTCGAGTTTATCTGGCTGAAGTTTCTTCACATAAACATCGCATCCCCAAACTTTAAGAAATGACAGCTTAGGTTTGTCTCCAAACCATAATTCATACGGTGTCGTTTCAACGGATTTAGATGGTGCTCGATTTAAAGTGAATGCAGCGGTTTCTAGTGCATAACCCCAAAATGACAGTGGCAAGTCAGTCAAAGACATCATAGATCGAACCATATCCAATAAAGTATAATTACGACGTTCCGACACACCATTATGTTGTGGTGTTCCGGCAGGCGTGAGTTGTGAAACTATTCCACAATTTTTCATATATGTGCTAAACTCGTAACTCAGATACTCTCCTCCACGGTCGGACCACAGAAATTTGATCTTTCTGTTACGATGATTTTCCACTTCATTCTGAAATTCCTTGAACTTTTCAAAAGTTTCAGACTTATGTTTCATCAAATAGATATACCCGTATCTAATCAAATCATCCGTGAAAGTAACAAAATAACGATATCCACCTCGCGCCGACACACTCATTGGTCCACACACATCAGTATGTATGATTTTCAATAAATCTGTCGCCCGTTCAATTAAACCGGAAAACGGCGTTCTAGTCATCTTGCCCATAAGGCATGGCTCACATGTATCAAATGATTCAAAATCAAGTGATTCCAAAAGTCCATCAGAATGGAGTTTCTTCATGCGTTTAACGCCAATATGACCTAGACGGCAATGCCACATATATGTAGATATATCATCATCAAGTTTAACCCTTTTAGCATCAACATAATGAATATGCATAATACTACTATCGATATCCAATAGAAATAAACCATTCAACACAGGTGCATGACCATAAAAGATATTATCCATATAAATCGAACAACCATTGTTTTCATATTTAAAGGAATAACCACTTCGCATCAAACACGGTCCGGATACAATGTTCATGCTTAGTGCAGGCACAAAATAATAATTATTTAGATTTATCACTACTCCCGATGGCATATGGAGAGGCAGCATTCTGACGGCGATCACATCAACTCTTGATCCATTGGTGACCCGCATCGTGACCTCATCCCTTGCTAGCTGTCGCTTGTTTCGTAGCCCCTGAATCGAGTTACATATATTAGCAACCGATCCCGTATCAAATACCCAGGTGCTACTGCGAGTACTAGTCAAGTACACATCAATAACATGTATATCACATATACCTTTGTTTGCCTTGCTGGCCCTCTTGTCCTCCAAATACTTGGGGCAGTTGCGCTTCCAATGGTCAGTCCCCTTGCAATAGTAGCACTCGGTATCAGACTTAGGGCCAGCTCGGGGTTTCTTTTCAGGTGCGGCAATAGATTTTCCACCCTTCTTTCCCTTCTGCTTGCCTTTCTTGTCCTTCTTGAAACCGGTGGTCTTATTGATCATCAATACTTGATGTTCTTTCCTAATCTCCACTTCTGTAGTCTTAAGCACTGACAGAAGCTCGGGAAGACACTTCTTCATGCCCTGCATGTTATAGTTCATCACGAAGCTCTTGTAGCTAGGTGGCAGAGATTGGAGAACACGATGTATGCCTAAGTCAATGGGAATCGTTATTCCCAAGGACACAAGCTTATCGGCGTACCCAGACATTTTGAGTACGTGCTCACTAACGGAGCTGTTCTCTTCCGTCATGCAACTAAAGAACTTTTCAGAAGCATTATAACTCTCTACGGCAGCATGGTATCGAAAATCATTTTCAATTCTCCCATGGTATCAAAGGCATTGCCATTTTCGAAACGCTTTCGAAGTTCTGGCTCTAGCCCATACAGTATGCCGCAATGAACTAAGTTGTGGTCCTCCTGGTAGTTATATAGACATTCTTTTCTTCGTCAGGGGGATCAGGAGCTGGTGGGGGGCCTAGCGGCGCCTCTAGCACATATTGCTTTTGTGCAGCAGTGAGGAGAATCCTCAAATTCATAGCCCAGTTGGTGAAGTTGCTACCATTCGCAGCAAGCTTCTCTTTCTCCATGAACACATTGAAATTAAAAGCAGGTGGTGCCATCTACAACAGAATCTGTAAAGTTTATTTAGACTAAGTTTATGATAGATTGAGTTCAACTCATCCAAATTACTAATGAACTCCCACTCAAAAACGACATCCCCCGTGTCTTTTTGGTGATTACAGGAACCAAATCCACTACACCAAGTCCGATCATCACGTGAGTCGGTGTAGCCTCAAAGGCGAGCATCAATATGGGCATCACATCAACTATATGACTCATGCTTAACCTTTCGGTCCGTGTTTCGAGGCCATGTCTGTACATGCTAGGCTCGTCAAGTAAGAACCTTAGTATTCCGCGTGTCTAAAACTATCTTACACCCGTTGTATGAAAGCGCGGAGTCGAGTACACCCAATCATCACGTGATGTCTCGAAACACGATCCATAGAATGGTGCATACTGAAGGAAGAACACATTTTATCTTGATATCTAAATGAGGGATCATCTTACAATGCTACCAAAAGCACCAAACTAGCAGTATAAGATGCTAACATCTAATGTGTAAAGTGAGATGATATGGTCCATGAATTTGATCTCTATCATTTGCATCGTGGTATGATCTTTATCATTCCTTTGTGTGTAAGGCCAAGGTCTATGGAACTTACACGTTAAGTGTGTTGTAAGAGTATCTATCATACATCTACTTACAATAATACCATATCAATGCACTAGCCCAGCAACGATCTAAACTAGACGCCTCTAATTTATCAATTGCAAGTTTTACGTGGCGTAGGGCTTTCGGAGATAGAACCGGTCTTACCTACGAACATGAACCACAACGAGGATAACCAAGTTATTAGCAACTCGTTGTAAATCAGATATTGACTATAGTAGGAGAGATAGACACTCGCTAGCCACTTATGCAAAACTAGTTGCATGTCAGTCGTAGAACCGGTCTCATGTACGATGACATGTAAGGTTGGTCCAGGCCGCTTCATCCCACTATGCCACCAATATCCAAAATACATAGAAGACGCAATAACATGATCATCATCGCCCACATATAAACACATGTGTACTACCCGTGCAAAGCACCTACACGTAGATCAGGCTCTAATACCACTGTTGGGTCCACAACATAGAAAACAAAAAAATTCCTATGATGAGAACTAAGCCAAGATCTATCTACTAGATATAGAGCAACGGGTGGACATACATCCATGGAGAACTTACCCTCGAAGATAACGAGTTTTGTTAATGAGTAGGAACTCGTGGTTAATGTAGTCATACGCTTGCCGATCTCAAGATCGTGTGGAAATCCGAGCGCCGCAAATCAGCAGCGCATCCGTCTTCGCACACACGTTCAAGCCACCGGACAACCTCCACCTCCTCGCTCCAGCGAATCAGTGGAAGCAGCAACTCCTTCCAGACGCAAGGCCATCGGAACATGTATCTCGCTAATGCGAGACCATGGGGAATATCTAGAGGGGGAGAGAGATCCTTCACGAGGAGATGTGTTTTGTGAGGAAGGAGAGGGGGGTCTCCTCCCCTCCCATGGCCGGCAGCCAAAGGGGGTGCCCCCACCTCTTCCTCATTCATGTGGTGAAGCTCCACTCACATAAATTTTGACTCCACCCAAAATTCCACTCACATGCATTAAATTTCCATCAAATTTAATGCAACTCTCAATTAATAAAACTCTTTTATTTATTTTATTCAGAATTTTGTTAATTACTTTAATTAATAAACATTCACATAAAACCCCTTGCAACATTTCAATATCACATGCAGAACCACTTTCTGCAATTTCACCCGAAACAATTCCTGTTTCTATCGAAACATTTCCTGCGCTTTCCAAACCTTTTGTCTGAAACATATGTGCTCCTAAATGGTGTTCGGCAATCCTTAAGTGTGCCACCCTATGGTTCACGAATAATGCAAACGTGATTGAGACTCCTCTCAGATCAATAATCAGAAGCGGGACCTGGAGATCCATACTGACTCCTTTACATTCAATGATGACTTCTGTGATCATGAGAACCTTTAACGCTAGTAATTTAATCCCTTTGTGTCATGATATAATGCATGTCCGAGATTCGATCAACGGTATCCAAATACCTAGTTTGATCTTGTTACTGACATGCACTCTTTTCTCGTTCCCGTGACATAACATTCTAGTGACCACATCACTTGCTTGTAAGATATCTTAATGTGATATCACCGAGAGTGCCCAGAATATATCTATCCGTCATCGGGATTGACAAATTCCACTCTTGATCCATGAGCCTCAACATAACACCCTCATAGCACTGAACCCACCTTTATAGTCACCCTGTTACGGTGTGACATTTGATGTTATCAAGATACTCTTCTGGTGTTAGCAATTAACATGATCTCATGGTCTAAGGACTAAGATTACTTCGTATGATGTTATAGCAATATAAACATAATGACTTTGACCGTAATGCTATACTTCGGATGAATGTTCATCACATCATTACACAAATGTTGTGACCACGTTATTAACAACAGCCAATGTCCATGATCAGGAAACTTTGGTCATCTTGTTAATCAACGAGCTAGTCTATAAGCGAGGCATAACTAGGAACCCTTTTTGTTTATTAAACACACATATATTGACGTTTCCTATCAATACAATTATAGCATGCAAAATAAACATCTATCATATACAAGGAATACATAATAACAACTTTATTATTGCCTCTCAGGGCATATTTCCTTCACCAATGATGGCCTGACTCCAACAAAGCTCTCGCAAAGATGCTGCAACACTGCCAAGGCGAAGACGATGCGAGGATGGAGTTGTGCCATGAAGACCTTGTACGCGGTCATCACGGTGTGGAAGAACTGCGACAACAGTGGGATGACACTGGCCACAATAAATCGGACAAAGACCGAGACATCAGGGGCATCCCTATCTAGGGAATTCACGATCGCCGCCCCACCGCTGTGGGCCTCATCGGTGATAAGCCAGCACATGATGCCTACATCACGGCCACTGTTGAACCTCTCTGATAGTCTCACCAGGTGCTCCTAAGGCCTCCCGCTTGGTTGGCCAGAGGACGGCCCGCTTGGGGTGGCTTTGGATTTCCTCTTTGAGGAAAATTATACCATTGGGGATAGAAATGAAGGAATCTGGACAAAGAAGGAAAGGAGAAGCATACTGCCCCTCCCTTTTATTTTATAGAAGGGAGAAGGTGGCTGAGCACCAATGCAGTAACTATCACTCCATCCCAAGACGTGCCCATGACCAGCTTTGCCCTGATTCTTCCTGCAAATGAGCGACACATCACCTCCCCATCAGAAAGCAAGGGCATGCTTCAGCTGCTGCACATCCAACATGATGTGATTGCTCGATGAGATTCAGAAGCGGACCTGCTTTAAATTCTGGGTGCAGACTCGGCTCATTCATCAGCAAATAAGCCCGCACCTGGGGGATACTGTAGGTCCCGTGGAGAGAGGGGTCCTCACGGGTCCGCCTATCGTAAGCTCACCCATGCGTCCGAGGATATCAACCCTGCGCAAGCCCATCCCGGGTGGGAGGAGCCCCTTGGACCCCTTGAGAGACTCGGGTGTGCCTATAACCAAGGATGCCTAGGGGTCACTACAAAGCAGCGAGACTAGGACACGCCCTGGGTCCCGTGTAGAAAGCCTGGGGACAAGGGAGGTAGGTGGTTGATGATGCCTGGCCTAGGTGCCAGGCTACCCCTGCTCACTTTCTGGCACACACTAAGGATAGCACAACAACCTCACTATGTTGAGGACATGCACGTCCAACCCTGATGTGTGGTATCTAAGTGTCACCGTGTAGTGACCGGCCCTTGTGGTGTCCCCTTGTCACTATAAAAGGAGGCCCAGGTCAGTCGAGAGAAGGGGGAGGCTAAGAGAGGGAAGACCATTATGTGTTTCTACCCTAGGAACAAACTCTATAATCATGTGTTCATCCACCACATAGTAGACAGTTGCAGGGCGTAGGATCCACACATCGCTACTTGAACCTAGGCATTTCCTTCTAGAGCGCTCGACTCCGCAAATGGTTGGGGAGGCTCCATAAATAGGGCCACGGGAATATACATGGGGTCACCCTCATGAAAACCTCCTCCTCCCATAGTGATTAGCCCTCGACAAGTTCCATTTCTGGATGACCCTTAACATCGGGACAGAAAAATGCAAGGAGCGGCCAGCCCCCATGACCTTTCATACAATAGTCGCATTCACTGTAAAGGTCCGAGGCTGGATCATTTCTAGTTCTAATTGTGGGGAGGCATAGGCGAGTGTACAAGACCTCTGCAATTTGGTAGCATGTTTGGCGAGCTCCTGGCTCAGCCAGAGCACTGAGCTCGGGGTGGGATGAACCCTTCCATGTTCCAATGCAAGGGTGAATCCCTGTATATATGCAAGGCCTTCTTTATCGCGGGACATGTCATACCTTTGTGTTGTAAGAGGGAGGAGATGCCACACCATGTTTCTTCAATGTTCATTCTGTGTGTGGTGAGGTGCCAAGGCCTAGACCTTCTCCCGGGTAGAGATCCCAGCTTCATGCTTTGGTGCGGGCCACTTGGAAAGGCCCTCCTTTGTCAGCCCCATAACCGGGGTGATGTTGGGTGGGCTTTCCACCCTCCCCATCCCTAGGATGTAATCCCTCCGGTCACGTACGTATGATACCTTTGATCCGGAATATGATGCAGTATAGTAGCTTTTCTCCTAGAAGACCTAGGTTTAATCGAACCATGGAAAACAATTGCGGTATGTTGAGGAGCGTCTGCAAGACTTGTTAGCTTGCTTCAATCTTTGTTTGTTGGACCTTTCCTATTTTCTTTTGTTATCAATGTTGTATCAATGGATGGAGATAGTCTAGGGTTGAGGTTTCACCTGCAGCTATGCATACATATGGGATAAAGATAATAATAAGCACATTCATGTCTAAATGATCTTATATAGATAGGATTTGTCGGCATCACATCCATAAATACTAAAGCCCCTACGAGCCATAGGCATAGCATAAAGTCTCTTGTTCCAACCGTTATTCCATGAAGCACTTGGCTATGAACGATTAAGTAAAATACATACCAAAGCATTACGATCTAATGATGTTGTTGTTGTTCCCAAATGGGTCACTAAACAACTATTGTACTCCCCTTGTTGTCACTAGGTTTCATGCATAGGCGCCATTTACCACACATCTCACCTCAAGCCTTGATCAATCATTGGGTTCTTGGGTGCCTGATAAGTCGTAAGATTGAGTTAAGAGACAATGATACAGATACACATCTTCTATGTAATCACCACACAATACTCCCATGTAGTTATATGCACATAACCGTTGTGAGGCTATTCCCCAATCCAGAGCCCGTAAGATCAAGGATATATAACATTGTAGAATTACTGAGATCAATACCAGATATCCTTACAAAGTCGCCAACCATGAGGAGATCTTGAATACAAGTTATGGCTATGGCTATGGATAGATATGGATATGGATATGATGAACTATGGTGGTGGTGAAGTGGTGGATATTCCTTTGTGTGTTTTCAAATGAAATTTGCGAATGGTAGCTCTCTCTATGGCATTTGGGAGTCTCGAAATATATAGGGCCCTTCATGAAAGTTTCTTGGTTTGACCTTGCAAAGCCGCCACCATGTGGTACGACTTGGTTCAATTAGCAACATGTGCTTCTCCCTTAATTACTCTAGATTTCGCCAAAAAGAGTGACTTTATGCACATCACAATTCAAAACAAGTATTTTCACATCTTTGCAATAATTAGTCATTAGTGTCAAGGATAGAGAGATATTTTATCAATTGCTTCACTTGATATAATATTTAAATACGAATAAAGATGGCTATTTTCATAGACATCAACATACCAAATTTTAAACATCGATCGTCCTCGAGCAAGAAACCATAAATCATAAAGAAATCAGTGTTTAAACTGAAACAATGAGAAAACAAGTTCACTTACAATTTGTAGTCTCATGCCTCCATCACTTATTTCATCTGAAAACTTAGCATAGAAAGAGTAGTGGCAAGAGTATCATACAAGCTTTGTTAAATCAAGACAATCAAAATAAAGGTCTTATAAGCATGAATAACTAGATGTGAACCAATTATTCCAATTCCTCGAGTTAACTCTTAGCTTGCCAATGAACACTGAAAGATTTCATATTAGCATATTAAGACTGAGGGATCATGTCAAAAGAAGCATAAGATTGGATTGTGGCATTAACACCTACGTCAATAAATCAATACTATTAAATACTTATTTTCTATTATTTTCTATTTCAAGAACTCTCAACTTAGTAGTAACACCACCATGCCAAAACTTAGTGGGTTTAACCGGACTGTGTAGGCTAGGATAGACTTTTGTAACCATTCCGGTCAAAAAGATTGTTCTTTATTTTTATTGCAATGCAGACCATGAGAGTGACATGCGTTTAACCATTATAGTGATTACATGTTATGAATGTTCATTCAACTCATAGCCAAAATCCAAGAGATCATTCGTAGACCAGCACAGTCGTGGCATACCATGAGGGTGATAGTGCTGGAGACACGCAGAAAGCAATATCATACTTTGATCAACATGTCAAGTTTTAGCATGCATCTCAATCATAGCTAAGCATTAGTTCCATTGAACAAAATCCTTTTAAGAGTAACATAAAGTATATCATTATACCTATGGAGTTGAGTATCTTCAAGGCTAAATTCTTAAGACAATTAACATCACACAAGTCATAATTTGAGACTTTTTATTATTGTATTTGTTTGGCAATATTATTTCCAAGGCAAGACTTGGTTAACTAGAAGAACTAGAGCAAGAGTAAGCCCAACCAATTAATAATTAAAATAAAAGCTTTAATGTAACTCTCAAGATTTACTCCCACTAGCATAACATCTCAATAATACTAGAAACTAGAATAAGCATTCCAACTTCCAAAGTGGGAGACATAGGACACATCTCTCATGAGTGACTTCATAATTCTCTTCCATATGATGTGTTCCTTCAAAACTCAGAGTAGATCACTCCCATTAATAAAATTGATGCAAGGAGGCAAATGGAAATCCACTTTTCACAAATAAAGATGAAAGGATAAATATTTTTGTATTTTTTAAGACTAGGCTCAAATAAACAAAGGATTGACGAAAAAACAAGTTATTAAAAATGAAAACAAAGAAGAAAGAAATGAAAAATGAAGTGTTGGAACAATCCCAACATGAGTATTCAAATATCATGTAGAGATGAAGTAAAATCTCATTATTACATAAATAATTTACATAGGCTTTAGCAAGCCCTCTTGATGATCATTATGGCGATGGAGAAAATCCCTCCATGTTCCATTGGACACTCCAATGGTTAAACTGGGAAGAGAGGTGCGCGGTGTTGTCTCGAAGGTTGATGGCGAGGTTGATCATGTTTTGAATGTTTCCTTCAAGCGCACACAGGTCCTCATACGTGGTGTAAGGTTTTGTGTCTGCTCCTCCTCCTCGGGTTCTTCTTGTTGTTGTTCTTCTTCATCGTCTTCTACTTCAGGTACCTCCTCGTGGGGTAGATTTTCTTCAACTTACGCATCATAACGCAAGCATTCCTCCTCGATGTAGAAAATAGCATGAGGCAAAGGAGATTAGATCTAGTGATCGGCTCTAGGTTATGAATAAAATATCTACCTTGTCTCTTTCTAACCATGCCACGAGCATTAAGAGTAGCGAAACCTAGACGACGAACAACTACCAACAATTTTAAGTTACCTATGTTGATATGGAGTGCTCGGGTGAGGATGGTGATCACTCCTCCATAGCAAACGGGACCACTTTTTCCTGAGACTGATATCCCAAATAGAATACGAGAAGAGCGCCCAAGTTTGGTGTCAAGTTGCATCCACGGATGGCAGCTCTTGTGAGGATCATCATGTCCTCTTCAATAACTCTTGTAAATTCACCACAGGCCTGCAGGGTGTTAGCAATACCATAATGTAAATAGCATAATGCAGGACATTCAATTTGATTACCCTTAGAAACAGGATTAAAGACTCTCATCCTATTGAAATAACTAAACGAGGTAGGATCAACCATACAAGTAGGAGTATAGAAGTTTGTGTTGTTGTTGACAAACCCAAAACAGTGACTCCATTGCTCAAGGGATAAAGTATATTCATGATAAATTAGACATAAATAGATCAAGTCTAATCATGGTCTATCTTCCTCGGAGGCAAAACTCAGACCCACCCTATATGCTTCAAGGTGTTAAGGAATTCGAGAGTAAGCCAGCGATAAGTGGCAGCATCCTGAAAGAAAAAAATCAAGCAAACCAACATCGTTGCAAAGTAAATTAAAATCAAGGCCAATGCCTAGTTGGTTCAAAGCATATGGACACACCCATTTGGTGGATTTGATATCCCTATCCTTGAGACGGTTAAAATGGTTGTGGCGCGAGTCCTTGGTGAACTCGATGCCAAGTGATGCAAGGGTATCATCTTGAATTTGTGGCACACACAAATGAATCCTTACGTTTATATAAAAATAAAAACTTAAACTAATTAAACTTTTGATCCAATAGAAATAGGCAATGGATGATTCTCTACCCATTATACAATAGAATCTCCCCTAAAAGTCAAAACTAATCATGTCATTAAGAAAAATGGTCATGGAAAGACCTAGTATAGATTGATAATAGGAAGAGATAGAGAATGGTTTTGATGTAAACAAGTGAGGGATTGGAGGATAAACATACCTTGGATCGTTGGTGTGCGAGGAATTGAATCCAAAACAAGTAGAGGTGGAGATTCAATTGAGGTGTTTTTAGGTTGGGAGGAAAAAGAAAGAGAGAATGGGATTTATCTTAGGTTTACCTCTCTCCCTTCCCGATATAGGCTGGTCGTGCATGTGGTACAGGCTGGCGGTACAGTCATGGCCTTCTCTTACCATGGTTCATTAACTAAAATTTATTTTACCCTAGGCAGCGAACTCGGTATGGGCACGCGGTACGACCGTACGTGCCCATACTGGTGGCCATTAATCTTGTAGTACCTTCTTAGAAAAATGATATTTTTTGCATGGACTCGGTACGGGCGGACCCAGCCATACTAGTGCTCGTTAAAACTTCTGTCTCCATTGACAAAAGTCAAAATTTGCCATTTTCTTTTCAGCAAGGTGGTACGGACGCGTGGTAAAGGCGGCTCTGCCCGTATGGGTGGTCGTTAAAACTTCTGTGACATGCATAAAATTCTTTTTTCACATAGAATTTCTTCACATGCCTTTGCACATCAAAAAACTAAAAAATGACAGTTTATATATATAATCACACCAATACTTCCATTAGCCAAGTGTTAGCAAATAATTGTGCTTGAGATTTATATGTTCTTCTCGTCCCTGCATAGGATCTTTGAACACTCTTTGTTAATATACAAAAACTAAAAGGAAAAGAAAACTAAAGTGAACACTAAATTTATTTCACATGGGTTACCTCCCATGAACATCTAGTTAAGGTTAATTAGCTTTTCCCAGATGGTGACCATTTTGGTTTTGGAAGTGGAACACCTACTCCAAAGTAATTAGCTTTCAAGGTTATGATCCCATCATCATTAGTCCTAGCCTTCTTATTTCTAGGGAAGTGAAGTACAAATGGTTCTCTAGAGGGTGGTCCTACTTTCACATTCCCTTCATGCAAGTTACTCGAGGCTTTGGTAGTTCCTAAAAATGGCCTACCTAAGATGATAGGAATTTTGGGATCTTCAGGCATATCAACTATGACAAGATCTTTTGATATTAACAACTATATTTTGTTCAATTCCCATAGCTTGCTTATAAGTAGAATTAGCTAGATGGAGTTTTAATTCAGTAATTTAATATGGCCCAACGTTTAGTTTATCAAATAAATTCTTAGAAATTGTTGAAACACTAGCACCTATATCACAAAGTGTAGCTATCTCATTAACTCCTATATTTATCTTAATATTGGGCTCAAATATATCATCAAGCTTAGCTTGAAGTTTCTCAGCTATCTTGTTATACTTCGTTTCTAACTCATGTACCTTTATGGCCACTTCATTTATGAATTGTTGGTATATGGCCTCATTACCTCCTTCGATATCGGGATTATTTAATACAATCATCTTGACTAGATCTTCCATGGTATACTCTAGAGACGGTGCATTACTATAGTCTAGCTCTTCATGTGGTTCCTCTTTATTTTCAACCCTCATCATTGATGGCTCAGTGTTGATGTCGAGCTCGTTGGGGAACCCCAAGAGGAAGGTATGATGAGCACAGCAGTAAGTTTCCCTCAGTTATGAAACCAAGGTTGAATCGAACAAGTAGGAGCAAGGAAACACCCCAAAGGTGTTGCTAGCTGAGCCTTGGTAGGGCGCACTACCGGTGCAAGTAGCAACATGGAGACCTGCACAACACAACCACAGAACTCTGTCCCCAACTTGCGATGAGGTTGTCAATCTTACCGGTTTTGCTGAAAACAAAGGATTAAACGTATCAAATGGAAGGAAGTAATAGTTTGCAGGAAGTAAACACAAAGCAGTAAATAGTTTGTAGATTGTATGTAAAAGAAAGGACCGGGGTCCATAGTTCACTAGAGGTGGCTCTTCTTAAGATAGATAACATGCTGGGTGAACAAATTATAGCGGGGCAATTGACAAACATCGAGAAAGCAATACATGCATATACTAATCATCTTGACTCCTTTGGAACTTGATTGGGCATTACAACATTATACATAGACCGCCATCCAACTTCATCTATGACGAATAATCCACCTTCAGGTTATCATCTGAACCCCCTCCAGTATTAAGTTGCAAGCAACAGATTATTGATTAATGGATTGCGTGTAAAGTAAACAATATGATTGTTCTATGAACAAAGGATTGTTGTTTTCTCCCTAGTAGCAACAGCACATCTAGTACCTTAGAGATTTCTATCACTTCCCCAGATTACCAGAGGCAGGAACCCACTATCGAGCATAAATACTAACTCTTGGAGTTGCTAGCATCTACTTGGCCAAGATAGCTACTAACAACGGAAAGCATGCAAGATCACAAATAACAAAGACATGATAGAATCAATAATCAATCTGAAATAGCATCTCAATATCCAGCGGATCCCCACAAATACAACATGTAGAATTACAAATAAATGATCTTGATCATGAATGGAGCTCACAAGATCTAGACATGAAAGCACAAAGGAGGAGAACCAGCCATCTAGCTACTACATGGACCCGTAGTCCAGAGATGAACTAATCACACATCACACCGGAGGCTTGCATGATGATTAAGAAGGCCTCGAGGGTGAATTCCCCTCTCCGGCAGGGTGCCGGGAAGAGCTTCAGATCCCTCCCAATCTAGGGATGGAGATGATGGCGGCTACAGACTCTTTCATGGATTTTTGATCGGGTACTTAGGGTTTTCGTCCCGTGGGCAATATATAGGTGGAAGGAGAGTCCGAGGGGGTGCTGGGGTCGGCCAGACCACCCCTGGCACGGGTCAGGCCTGGCCGCGCGGTCAGGTGGTGTGGTCGGCCCCTAGACCTTCTCTGTCTCGTATTCTGGCTTCAGATGTCTTCTGGAAAAATAGGCACTTTGGCTTTTGTCCTGTCCAATTCCGAGAATATTCATTTTCTAACTTTCCTGGAACCAAAAATAGCAGAAAATAGGCAGTTGGCAATGTGGCTCTTGTTGATAGGTTAGTCCAAGAAATCATATGAAAAGTACTCCAAAGTGTGGACAAAACACAAGAAAGTAGATAAAACCAAGCATGGAACATCAAAAATTATAGATACATTTGCAATGTATCAATCATCTTGAGGTATTCAACCGGATTTGACTCAAGATTTCCTGCAAATCATGCAAGCATGAGAGTTGTGCCTCCACGGTTTTTGTTCTCTCCTATAGAGCATGCAAATAATTTCTAATAGCAACAACTTGATTAGAAAGTTTACCAATAATTGTATCATGGTTCTCCACTATTTTGAGGAAAACATTGTTTTGTTCAGTTTGAGCTTGCATGAATGGTTTAAAAGAATTTTAAGACTGGAGATTACCATGGTTTTCTCCATTACTATTATTAAAGTTCTTATTTGGAGCACCTGCAGGATTAGAATTTTATTGAAAGTACGAGCCAAAACTTTGACTCCTCCATGCAAGATTTAAAGGATTATGAGGCATCTTCCTTACCCTTGATAATAGTTAATAGCCCATCTACCTTTGCCATAGGCTATTCATTCTTCTCCTCGGTGATGGAGTTCACCTTCCTTGAGGAGGATCTTTCTACATGTCGTTCGGCATGGTTGTTTTCAGTATCATCAAGAAGCTATTTAGCAAGATTTACTTGCTTGCCCATGAAAGTGCCTCCTGCAGTAGTATCAAGCATAGACTTAGCCATAGTATTAAGACCATTATAAAATAGATGGAGCATTAACCATTATTACATCCCATGGCTGGGAGAGCTCATTATGGATCCTTTCATCCTCTCCCATGCAAGCTCTAGTGGCTCGCGATCTTTCTGCCAAAAGCTAGTAATGTTAGATCAAAGTTGCATAGTCTCAGTTGGAGGGAAAAACTTAGTCTTGAAAATGTTAGTGCATTCCTCCCAAGGAGTAATAGTGTCTTTAGGGAAGCTAGCAACCAATATTTTGCCTTTCCTCTAAGTGAGAAAGAAAATAAACATAGTTTGATCGCAGTGAGATCAGCATATTTTATATGCATCATATCGCATATCTCAGTAAATGTATTTAAGTGCAAACCTGAATTCTCAAAAGTTGAGCCTCCAAATTGGTTATGCAGAACCAAACTAAAAAAGGTAGGCTTTATTTCATAATTCTTCGTTGTGACAGTAGGTTGAGTGATAGGTGCACGCATAAAATTATCATTATTGGTAGAATATTCCCCAAGCTTGTTTTGTGTCATAGTGTTATTTTTAAGGTTTTTTAGATTAGGATAACTAATAGAACAAGTAACTAATTTTTTGGGGGGTTTTAATTGATAACAGAAGTAAACTAATATCAGTAAATAACCTAAAACAAAATTAAAACTAACTAACAAGGTCTCTAGTAACCTCACCAGGGTAGCGAATTGCTTCCCCAACAATTGCACCAGAAAAAGGTTTGATACCTTATATCCGAATTACGGATGCAGTATAGTAGATTTTTCCCTAGAAGACCTAGGTTTAATCGAACCTTGGAAAAACTTGTGGTAGGTTGAGGAGTGTCTGCAAGACTTGTTAGTTTGCTTGAATCTTTGTTTACCGGATCTTTCCAATTTGCTTTTGTTATTAGTTTTATATATATTGATGGAGATAGGCAAGGGTTGATGTTTCACCTGCAGCTATGCATATATATGGGATAAACATAATAATAAGAACATTCATGTATAAATGATCTAATATAGATAGGATATACGGGCAGCACATCCGTAAATACTAAATCCCATGTGAGCCACAGACATATCATAAAGTGTCTTGGTCCAACCGTTATACCACGAAGCACCAGGCTATGAACGATTATTAAGTAAATACAAATCAGAGTATTAAGATATATGATATTTTTGTTCTCAAATGGATCACAAAATGACTACCGTACTAATCTTGCTATCACTGAGTTTCACGCGTAGGCGTCGTTTATCTCATATCTCACATCAAACCTTGATCAATCACTACTATGAATTGCGCTTTGTAGCATCAACTGTAGTACTTTTTTCCTAAAAAAAAATCAAACCACCTCCTAAACGCATTTTTGCAGGTAGTTTTTATGAAAAATCCACAGCCAATAATTCACATGCCTCCAATAATACCTTTTCAGAGGCGGTTCAAACAAATACACTACTCTGATAATTGGAGAGCCGGGCGAAAAACCTAGGTGCCCCCCAAAAATCATCTTATTAGCAGCGGTTTAAATTATGAGATGTATGTAAGCAATGCGGAGAAGGCCCAAAGATTTGGCTGCCTCTAATAATTTATTTTTGGAAGTGGTTTGATAAAAAAGCCATATGTGGAAGTTTTGAAATAAAATTCCCACTCCCTGTTTTGCCGCCATGTATTGTTCATAATTTATTTTACTCAAGTTTGATCATAAAGTGAGGCATAGCCTAGTGGTGGAGAGTGGTGTTCCAACCCACCCAAGTTCAATTCCTAATACTTGCACTTTGTGTTTCTAAATTAAAAATTTACTTGAAATAAGCACATAATTTAATTGGTGTGATAAATTATTAGAGGTGTCCTCAGTGACGCTTAATGTCCAGGGTTTAGGGTTTAGTGTCTAGGGTTTGGGGTTTAGTGGTAATTAAACCTTAAAGTCTATACCATAAACTCTAAGCATAGCAGAGGATGCCTCTAGTGACTTGTTACATTAGTTAAATCATGTGTGACCATGCCAAGTAGGTTTTTTATATACGATCGCACGTAACTTTTTTTTATTAGTTTATATTTATCAATAATTTCCCCTCTAGTTTAGATGTTATATATTTGAAGTATCATGCATGCATCTAAAGTAACTTCCCTCTACTAAAGCTTAATCTTACAATGAAATATAAAAACTTCGCAGCATTCTTGATAAATAATTTCCCAATAGGAGGGGTCGATGTTCTTTAAAGTGCGATGAATGCACTTATAATAATTCATAGATAATAAAATCACATATATACATAAGAATACTAGAGGGAAGGGTTTGGGGTTTAGTGGTAATTAATTCCTAAACTCTAAGCATATCAGAGGATGCCTCGAGTGACTTGTTACATTAGTTAAATTATGTGTGATCATACCAAGTAAATTTTTTATATACGATCGAACGTAACTTTTTTTTTACTAGTTTAGATTTATCAATAATTTTCTCTCTAGTTTAGATGTTATATATTTGAAGTTTCATACATGCATCTAAAGTAACTTCCCTCTAGTAAAGCTTGATCTTACAACAAAATGTAGAAACATCATACCATTCTTATGCATTCTTGATATATAATTTTCCAATAGGAGGGATCAAAGTTATTTGAAGTGCAATGAATGCACTTACAATAATTCATAGATAGTAAAATCACATATACATATTTTAAGAGGCTTTGGAAAACGCATACATTGCATGCCGATTAAACAGGGACACACGTACAAGCTAGCACATTCCTGATAGCAAAAACAAATAATGTTTTGATATGTTCCTATTTATTCTAAAATCTAAACCATCAAAATGTATTTCGAACCACTCACATGAATATGAATTTGTTATAGATTTTTTTCCAACCCACAACGGCTAGTTTGATTACGGTCGGTCAGAAAAAATCCGGAATCTCCGGGTCACAACGGCAACCTACAGAATTGCAATCGCCGGCGGTGATTAATGCCTTGTTCAGCTTTATTAGGGGATGCGCAACGCCGGTGAAGATGCCTATAAATTCAACAATCAATTATATCTCAACATTATCTCCTTCTTCTCAACCTTTCTCCCCAACATCAATTCACCAATTTTACCCAAACACCCCAAGGAAGAACATGGTTTGGAGCTAGGATTTGGAAGCCAAATCGAGCAACGACGGCCTTAGCGGCGGCATCACCAACAATGGGGTCGTCGACGACCCGTATGAGTCGGGGTCGTCCGATGATCCCGAGCTCGTCACTCTGCAAGAATATTGGGAGGAGTCGTTGGAGCCGTATTTCAATGAGGACAAGGAGGAGGCACCGCCGGAGCAAAGAATGTAGGCGCCACCAGTGGATAATGCACCTGTTGCGCAACATGAGTGGCCGGTGGTCGACAACGATGATGATGACAAGCTAGAGGAATAGCATGTGGTCGACGATGACGACGACGAGTCGGAGGTGGCGACCTCTAGTAGGAAGCATCATTGCTCGGATGATGGTGTAAGGAAGAATAAGTGATCGGTAGTACTAGTTAGTAGTAGTATAATTTTAGTTAGATGTTGTTAAAGTTTGATAGTGCTGGGTGCTTTTGGGGTGATGGATGGCTGTATTAAACTGGGTGCTTTTGTTATTACAGTGGTAATCAAGAATGTATATGAAGTTTACCTAATTAGTAGTTTGTGCTATCCATATTTTGATCTTATGATGATGTATGAAGTTTTAGTGGTAAGACCTCAATATATGTAGCGCCTAGTTTGATTTGAAGTGTTAGTGAAGGAAATTTACAGGAAGTCATCAAGAATGACTAGTTGATGCTAGTTTTCATTTGAAATGCACTACAACCCGGAGTGTCTTGATTTAGAGTCAGGGTTTAGGTAATTTTCGTATACAACATCAATTTGGTGACACTTTTTATATGCTTGTTAGAAATTATAGATTCATTTATTGTATTTTGGTAATTCACCATGAAATAAATAGTAAAACATAGATACGGCTATCCAGAATGGCCTAAGGCAGCAGATCTGTCTATGCTTATATACGGGTGGTCTGGATACTGCTGGAATTCCGGAAATTGAGTTTCTATGGAAAAAATTCAAAGATTTTTTAGGACGGTCAAACAAGTATAATTCTTTGCATTGCCTCATATTTTGAGTATATAACCTTAGGAAAAAATAGTAAAATCCGATACTCACATCCTAAATGGAACTTGCTTCACAAAAGTGATCATCTTCTAGGAATGTAATTGGTTTAGAGGGCAAACTACCATGCTTCGGAACACCGAAACCAAGTTTTGTACAAATTGGACTCCGTTTTTATTGGGATTGTGTATACGTACCCCACTTGAACTAATATAACAATGACTAATACGATTTTTTTGATTATCCAAATAATGATTGTCTCATTTCCACACATTTTCAAGAGAAAATAAATTAATAAATACACATATTTGTCAAAAAAATAGATTTTTTGCATGCGCTCACATTTTAAGGTTTTTAAACTTGTGCCAAATTGTAGAAGACGACATGAATGTCATAATTAGTGAAACAAAGTATGGATTTATTTAAAAATCTGGAACCTCTGCACCCAGATTCCCCATTTTACTGCGCGCCAATCCCCTCCCCCAATATTTGCCCATCCACACCGAGACGCTGCGTTCAAAATACCAAGTTTGTAGCCACCCCCGTCGTTCAATCCTCCCCCTTCCCGCAGATCCTCCATTTATGTCAGATATGGCAGCGGAATCCGTCTCAAGCCATGGCTGGGCTGGCCAGACAAGGGTGAACACGGCGATGGCACGCCTTTTGGCAAAAGTTTCCTCCCCCGCGCCACCAGACTGCCGCTTGCCAAAGGGGTGGCACCTTGACCTGAGCGGTGTCCCTGTGCCGCCGCCACCGAGGAGTGTCGCGGCCCATGCCATTGAGATCGCCCGCTGTCGTGTGCGCTTGCCATCAGTGCTACGGGCGGACCCCAGATACGGCTCGGATGCATCGTATTGGGTCGTGATTTTTGAGGAGGAGCATGAATCCATGCGTTGCTCTGCCTGCCACGGCAAAACAGATGCACGCTGGAATGCGGCGAAGTGCCGGCGACTTCAGGCCCAAGTCGATACCGACAACGCCAAGGAGGATCCCGAGGAGGACAGCTACCCTGTAGCGGAGGCCAGTGCAGATTTACTCGAGGTCCAGACGTTGCCGCCACCGCACGAGCTCGGCGCTGAGGCAGAGTGGCTGGTCACCATGGTCGTGTATCGTGCATCGTTGGAGCCCGTCCACACCAATGAAGTCAAGCCAGAGCCTGACGAGTCCACATATTCGGCTCCACCAATTGGGAGGAGGTCGATGCATACGTAGATTCGTTGCCGGTCGAGCCAACCCTGCCTCCGCCGCCTATACACGAGCCCTTGATGAGCTAGAGTGGTCGGGCACCATGGCAGCCTATCGCGCGTCGGTGGAGGTCATCTTGGTGGTTGTCAATGATGATTAATTAGCTAAAATGTGGCCTATTATTAAACTGAATATTGAGTTATTGCTTCGTAGTAGAACTTTGTAATCTGGAGATCAATATGTGGACTCTTTTCAAATTTATGTGAATTTCTAGTTATGTTTGTCCTCTATTTAATTTTATGTGACTTTCTTGTTATATTTATCCTCTATTTATATTTATGTGTCTTTCTAATCTAATTTGACCTCTGTATATTTGTTTATAAAAAAGAAGCATTTTTGTACTGTTTGGAAATATATAGACTGTTCGCACATTTTGATCTGGCGGGCAAACATTTCGGTATATTCCCTCAGCCCCGCTCAAATCCCTAACATTTCCCTCCTCCAATTCTAAATTTTCCCCTCTCGTCGTGTTGGCCCTCCCCTATCGGATTCGCCACCCCACGCTCAGCCCCCTCCCGCCGGACACATCCTCTCTGCTGGTGCGCCCTCCACCCCTCCCCCACCCCACACCCATTGTGGCAGCCTTTCATAACACCAGCCCTCCTGTGCCCCCCTTCCCGCTGGCGCCCGTCCTCCCTATAGATATGGTGTTCTCTCTTCTTCCCTTGGTTTTCTTTATTTAGTACAATGCATAGCAATATTCTTCTCTAGAGTTATTCCTTCTTTATTTAGTATGTGGTATTCATAGATGAGTAGTTCTTTATCTACTACCCAACAAATGACATGTATAAATGAGTACTTCGTTATTTATATTCCACTTATTTAATTGGGTCCTTAATTATTTAGTAATAGAGATAGCAAAGTTCTTGTATTTAGGCTAGATTCCACTTATTTAATTGGGTCCTTAATTATTTAGTAATAGTGACATACATATGTTACTATTAGACTAGTAATCCATATGTTACTCTCCACTATGACCAGCCTTATTATTATATCCATAGTGGGTACTATCATAACATAGAGATCATCATATAGGCTTGTCATAATGATAATTCATACACTAGTATCATGTGTATGATACTAGTTAGGGTAGCCACAATGTTGCTATAGATAAATATGTCAAAAAGCTGAATTTGGCTTCACCATGTAATTTGGCTAGAGCTCCACAATGTAGCTATTTTAAATTTCTACATCATGGGTCCCACTGATACCTCATTTTTTGTCTAAGACATGAGATTAGAGGACACATGTCACATACGGGTTGGCTAATCAAATCGGAACCACATTTGGTATTGGAGAACCCTCTTGTTCTGGTTCCCTTTTGCAAACATAGAACCACTTTTGGCTACACATTGTGGGTGACACTCCCACTCTGGCTAGCCTAGTAGAAAATATTGGGAAATTTATGCATACTAGTATCATATGTGTATTATAACTACTCCCTCTATTCTGAAGTAACTGACTCAATTATATTTAGATACATATGTATCTAGACAAAGGTGAGTCACTTATTTCAGAATAGACCAAGTAGTGTCTAATACTAGCTACGATGTCCATAGTGGGAGCGACGCAACCGCTATCATATAGTCATGCTTGTAATAGTGTTTGTGACGGTCCCACTATGTTTACCCTAGTAACATATTGTACTATGTATATATTGTGTATTTTTCTTTTTTAGTTTGTACTTACTAGCAATGTACTCTCATATTTAGTCATGGATTATTGTATGTATGGAGTTTACCTTGTTTACTAAAAGAAACAGAAAGGTGTGCATGAACTAACTCAAGTTGTAGCTAGATTTTTGGAAAATAATTCAGTCAGCTTTATTTTATGCAGGCTCCATGTTGCCCTGTTTGCATGAGCATTAAGGGAACATGCAAGCAGAAGAATCATTGTAGCTCATTTGTTGTACTAACTATGCATGTGGGGACCGAAGATACAATGGTATGTGAGTTAAATATATTATTTCTATTGATAGCATACAAAGAAATTTGCAAAACATTTAGTCTATTTTTTATGAATTTCTGCACTTCATAAGACAATTATCATCTGATAAGTATTTTCGTTTGAAGCTTATGGTTTCTTGAGAACTACAAGCTTGCACTGTAATTTTTATTAACTAAGGAACTATTGATGTATTTGTAGGACATGATGAAATCCTTAATTCGGTGATAAATTTCCATCAATGCCACTCTCATCCATCGAGAAAGCTGGTGTCGTATCAGCCCAATTGTCGTCCATACGTTGATGGATAAAAACATTGGGCATAGAACACTTGTAAGTAGTAACAAAAAGAAATTCAGTATTACTTCACATATTTTTTCTATGTGGGACACTAGCTAGCATAACGTTCATTACATTGCAGAAAGCTAAGTAGTGGTTTTATAAGACAGTGTGACCTCTCCTCGTCCGGAAAAGTTCAGTTGCGCGGTGGCGTAGCTATACTTGTGTTCTCCAATTGGTCTCAAGATAAAGAAGGCAGATTAGTCATGGAGAAGTCCACATGGCATGATTTTGTTTACCACAGGGGTTACAAAGTCGGTGAGGTAGTCATATTCTGCATCACCAAGTCTGAGAAAGAAAGTAGCTTCAATATGTGCTTCTCAAGAGTTTGACATTCAGCTTGCTTCCTCGTATGTAAAGAGCAAGATATGTGAAGAATTCAGTTCTAGTTAGCTACTATGTCCTTTATTTTGTTTATGCATTGATATAACTACAAGCACTGGAAAATCGACTTCATTAAGTTTGCTTTAGTTCAATTATGTTATCTTTGTAATGGGTTTCAACTGTAATTTGATAAAATGAAGCACCTGTGCAATATCCACCCGGAGGCTTCGAGTTTTATACCGGAGGCTCTGGGCAGGAAAACATAAACCTAGACCAGACCGAGAAATCCGGACGCCCCGTTCTAGCAGAGGCGGCTTATATTTCTAACCGTCTCCTAACACCTGGAGTAGGTTCATCATACAAACCGACTCCAACCTTGCCGGGACATCTGTAGAAATGCGGACGCCCCAGCCTACTAGAGCAGAATATTATTTTGCGGCCCGAAAGTTGGCGTGTCCAGGCAACGCGATACCCAAGTTGCTTACAATCAGCTGCGTTGCCCAAAGTTGGCATGCCAAATACTCAGAGGTTTTTTCGGCACGAATTCAACTTTACATTTCAATACAAAATATCAGGATAATGGCCATCAAGTTGGGCCCCCTGTCAGTTCTCGTCGTTATGTCGCTCCCGTCGCTTAGGTGGGGTGGCTGTCACGTAGGCTTGTAGCGCTGGCACAGTATATAGGACAACACTCCCTGCCCAGTGTATTGACGTGACAAAACAGGGCACATGTATCGGCGTTATAATTATTTTTTGTTTACTTAGAATCTGGAACGGCCACCGCCACGCGTCTCTCCTTGGACTTCCGTCCTCGTCGTTAACCACTACCTTAAAAGCGCATTGACAGTTCCACCGTTCACGTGCCTCACAGAAAACACCCTTCTTCTTCATGTCATATGTCTTCTTCCTGTCTTCTCCTTGCTGTCATGGAAGGTCATCGCACTCTAGAGACAAGCTTCGCTACCCATGACAATAAGAAGATAGACATTTTCTACACCAATAAGGAGGAGATAGTGGTGCGTGTCCTAGGGATGTATGAGGGTTGGCTTGAGAAAGACGAGGACAAGTTTGTGGGAATGGATCTCGAGTACACACCAGAGCACCCATATCAAGGGAGTGAAGTCGCCATCGTTCAACTAGCCATGAGGAAACACATCCTCGTCTACCACCTCTCCCGGTTTGTAGATCTGCTCTATGTAGCCAACCGCTTTTAGAGATTTCTCCTCTTGTTCTTTATCCATTTGCTCATCTTGCAGCTACTGGATTTAATTTAGGACCAAATAAATTATGACAAGACAATGTTGAGAGTCTTGATCTTGCATTTACTAAACTTTTCAAAATTATATTCAGATGATGATCTTGCATTGACAAAATATTTGTAGTTACAAATTTTGGTGATGACAAACTACATACTTTCAGGAGTGACAGGAATTGTCCGGCACTGCGCCAGTTCCTTGTAGAAAAGGGAATTGTTTTCTGCACTGTCGACAATACAACTGATTTTTCGAAATTTTATCGAGAGGGAATTATAATTCCTGCACACAACTGGATCGATATTCAGCGTCTTGTCAAGATCCTAGGGGGCTCGAGGAAGGATGGAATGGCATCACTCGCAACTAGAATCCTCGATGAGTCATACGACAGAACGAAGGAAGATTTCCCTACGGATAGGCATGATTTCTGGAACGAGTGGCCGTTGTCTGATATAAACATGAAGTATGCAGCCATAGATGCTTACGTGACCTACCAGCTGTACAAGAAGATCCATTTTTTTCTATGCTACCTCATGTTTTGCCCTCTTTGCAAGAGGGAAGACGAGCTTAGGGGAGCTCTTTGTAGAAAATGCAGAATAGCTGAGTTTGAAGCTGCATATGCAAAGGAAATGGCTGCATCTGAAGCAGCTGACAGAGAGGCACAGAATTAGCTGAAAGAGAGCTTGCAGTTGAAGCTGAAGCAGCTGATAGAGAGGCTGCAGCTGAAGCAGCAAATAGAGAGGTAGCATCTTCTAGCGGCAACAATTAGGTCTGTGATGCACCGCTAATTGTGTCGCAGGACGCTGAAGATAGGGAAGGCAAGTCAGATCCCAGGTGGGACAAAGCATTTCATGAGTTGTGGAGTGTCAAAAATGTAAGATCCACTTGGAATGATCCCAGTTGGTCGCCTACGAACGATGGCAAGTGCCTCAAGTGGGCTGATGAGAAGTGAATTAAATTTTACTTCTCAGTTTTATGTTTCTATTTTGTGGAACTTAGTTATCTTATCAAGATGTCTAGCGCCTCAAGTGAGAGTAGTAAAATAAATTTAACCCTATTTGTGTTATGTTTATGTATGTGTCTTGTAGCTTGTCAAGATGGTAGCTCGTTAACTGGCAGTTTGAAAGAGTTCCCTTTTCCTCTCTCGCTAAACAGATATGTTTCATTTTGCCCAAATTGGTAGCAAATCTAGAGAAGATTATCTCTTCAATAATTCGTTCCCTTTTGTACCTCTTTTTGCCCCCGATCAGGTAGTAAATCTAGAGCAGCAAATCACACCAGGCAGAATACATTCATTCAAAAAACAAAACAAATGTAGATATAGTTGTGCGCATCTAAATAGGATATAGTGATAGAAAGTAGGTTGCTTAACGAGGTTCGATGCATTCAGCCAGAAATAGGATGCAAGAAAAATATAGAAAATCAAAAGAAGTTGCTTAGCAGCAGCAGACACATTCAACCCCTCCTTCATGCGCCCGCGCCTCCACCTCCTACCTCTGGCGCTTCCTCCACTTCTTGCTGCCCAATCCCTTGATCTTGGGGGCCTTGGGCCTGATTGGAGGCATGTGACCCTCTTTGATGGCCACCCGCTAGAGGTTTCGGAGGTGAATGGCGAGAGCCCGGTGTTCAGCGATGTAGGCATTGACGTTCACGGTCTCGTGCTCGCCGCCTTTGTGGATGCTGGAGCCTAGGGCCTCTGCATGCTTCAGTAAGGAGTTGAACTCGGTGCAGGCGAGACTCAAGCGATCCCCTTGTAGAAGGGGCAGATGTAGTTGTCGCCCCTGAAGAAGGCATCGTACTGGCCGACCCGCAGCCTCCTCGGCACCTGACGAGTCTTGGTGTGCATGGACTCGTCATCGCTATAGACGTCGTTGCCGGAAACCTATTGGAAGAAAAGGAAAATGGGGGAGTAGATGATGTAAGAAGATCGAGCAATCGAAATGCGAACAAGCGTATCCTAATAAACCAAAATCTAGCATCCAACGATGGGAACGGTAGAAGAACCAGGGGAAGGGAGCAAACCCTACTTACCTCCGACCATGAGTCATCGATGTTGGTGTCGTAGGGGTTCAGCAGAGCGATGTACTTATCTGGATCATAGGTGCCCATGAAGTGTTGGATCTGCTTGTGATCGGCGGGAGCCTCCTCACCGGCAGGGGGCTCCTCTTCAGCGGCTACGTCGGTAGCTGGGACGAGGGCCTGGACAGGAATGGCGGCTACCGTCGATGCCTCGACTGGGGCCTGGACAGGGACGGTGGCTGCTTTCAACGCATCGAGGGGGACCGGCGAGGAGACGGGGGCCTTATCGGTGGCTACGTCGGTAGCGGGGACGAGGGCCTAGACGGGAATGGCGGTTGCCATCGATGGCTCAACTAGGGCCTGGAAGGGGACGGCGGCTGCTTTCAACGCGTCAAGGAGGACCGGCGAGGAGATGGGGCCCTCCTCGCCGGCGGCCTCGGAGGCGATGATGGCCACCGTATCCTCCTCTGCCATCGCCGGCGCGGACGGGGTATTCTTGGGAGTTTGCAGATGCTGGTGGGATAGTGGAGAGGGTTGCGTGGGGTGAGTGAGCGAGAGTGAGACTGGGTGTGCGGAGAGGGGCTCTATAGTTAAGGTGGATGGAAACAAGGCACGTTTCATTGTACCACCGTGCAACACGCCGTGTAGTCTACTGCACCGTGCACCGCGTCACGCACATGGCACGTCACGTTTTTTCCCGGGCCATGCATGTCAGTTTTGTATTGAGCCGCATGCAAAGGGCGCATACACAATTTCTATGTACAAAGTTTGAGACGGCCCTAAAATTGGCGATAGTTAAAAGTGAAAATGTAGAGGGGAAGGTAGGTGGCTGTACTACGAGATTTGTGCAGTTGTGCTAGATCTGGTAGAGGGATGTGTTGATGGCTGCGAGTGACTCGATGAAGCCGAAGACGTTAGGTCTCGTCGAGCTCAGCTCTTCGGCCTCTGGCTAGCACGTGCAATCTTCTTACGGTGGGGCCCAGTCGGAAGTGAGATTGAGAGCCGTTGCGTAAAAATGGGATATGTCTTATTAAAATCAAGTGGCAATAATTGCAGTTGTCCATCGACGACTGTGCACTCGATGTTGCATGTGTTTTGGTGTAGTAGTAGCAATAGTAGGCTTTTCATACTTGATTAAACATGACATGACCGCTCGACGACTTTTTCCAGGGACGGCTTCGTGTTCCTTCTTGTAGAAGTCTCGCTGAGGGAGACGTCCATGCTATCTCACGTTGTACTATGAAGGGCACGACGTGTGCAACGATCATCGTTGGATCGCACAGAATCAACGGTTGGTGCGCACGATCCGCGTGACAACTATGACAACCAATCAGGGAGTAGCAGACAGAGTGAGCACAGGTTTGGGCTTCTACGAAACATAGAGAGAGGGGGGCAAAATTGAGTAGTATCAAAAAACCAAGGGCAAAACTGAGTAGTATAAAAATGGAAAGTGAGTGTATTGTACAATGAAATACATCGTGGCATACATCAAATTATGCCAAGATAGATCCACTAGAGTTCATTGGATGTGTGTTCTTCTCATAAACCACATGGACCCACTAGAGTTCATTGCATGTGTGTTATTGTCATAAACCACATGGATACACCGGTGTCATTTCATGTGTGTTCTTTTCATAAACCACATGTTAATCCACCAATGTCATTGCATGTGTGTTCTTTTCATGAACCACATATGGATCCACCAGTGTCATTGCATGTTTGTTCATTTCATGAACCACACCCAGTGTCATTGCATGTCTGTTCCTCTAAACAAATCACACATGGATCCACCAGTGTCATTGCATGTTTGTTCTTTTCATGAACCACACCCAGTGTCATTGCATGTATGTTCCTCTAAACAAACCACACATGGATCCACCAGTGTCATTGCATGTGTGTTCTGCTAAACAAACCACACATGGATCCACCAGCATCATTGCATGTCTGTTCTTTTCATGAACCACACCTAGTGTCATTGGATGTGTGTTCTTTTCATGAACCACACCCAGTGTCATTGGATGTGTGTTCTTTCCACAAACCACATATGGATCCACCAGTGTCATTGCATGTGTGTTCTTTTCATGAACCACACCCATGTCATTGGATGTGTGTTCTTCTCACAAACACCACATAAGGATCCACCAGTGTTATTGCATGTGTGTTCTTTTCATGAACCAGAGATAGAGTCATGTCATGTCTGTTCTTTCCAGAAACCATACATGGATCCACCAGTGTCATTGGATGTGTGTTCTTTTCATGAACCACAGCTAGAGTCATTGCATGTTTGTTCTTTCCACAAACCACATATGGATCCACAAGTGTCATTGCATGTGTGTTCTTTTCATGACACACACCCAGTGTCATTGGATGTGTGTTCTTCTCACAAACACCACATAAGGATCCACTAGTGTCATGGCATGTGTGTTCTTTTCATGAACCACAGCTAGAGGCATTGCGTGTATGTTCTTTCCACAAACCACACATGGATCCACCAGTGTCATTGGATGTGTGTTCTTTTCATGAACACAGCTAGAGTCATTGGATGTCTGTTCTTTCCAAAAACCACATATGGATCCACCAGTGTCATTGCATGTGTGTTCTTTTCATGAATCACACCCACTATGATTGCATGTCTGTTCTTTCCACAAACCACACATGGATCCACCAGTGTCATTGGATGTGTGTTCTTTTCATGAACCACATCTAGATTCATCGCATGTATGTTCTTCAAACAAACCACATAAGGATACACCAGTGTCATTGCATGTCTGTTCTTCTCATGCACCACAGCTAGAGTCATTGCATGTCTGTTCCTCTCACAAACCACATAAGGATCCACTAGTGTCATTGGATGTGTGTTCTTTTCATGAACCACACACGGTGTCATTGGATGTGTTTTCTTCTCACAAACCACACATGGATCCACCAGTGTCATTGCATGTGTGTTCTTTTCATGAACTACACCCAGTATCATTGGATCTGTGTTATTCTCACAAACCACACATCGATCCACCAGTGTCATTGCATGTGTGTTCTTCTCATGAACCACACATGGATCCACCCAGTGTGATTGCATGTATGTTCTTTTCACAAACCACATATGGATCCACCAGTGTCATTGCATGTCTGTTCTTTTCATGAACCACACCCAGTGTCATTGCATGTCTGTTCCTCTCATAAACCACATATAGATCCACCAGTGTCATTGCATGTGTGTTCTTTTCATGAACCACATCTAGTCATTCCATGTGTGTTCTTCTCACAAACCACATAAGCATCCACCAGTGTCATTGGATGTGTGTTTTTTCATGCACCACAGCTAGAGTCATTGCATGTGCGTTCTTCTCACAAACCACATAAGGATCCACCAGTGTCATTGGATGTGTGGTCTTTTCATGGACCATAGCTAGTTTCAATGGATGTGTGTTCATCTCATGAACCACACCCAGTGTAATTGGATGTGTGTTCTTTTCATGAACCACACCCAGTGTCATTGGATGTCTGTTCTTCTCAAAAACCACACATGGATCCACCAGTCTCATTGCATGTCTGTTCTTTTCATGAACCACACATGGATCCACCTAGTGTCCTTGCATGTGTGTTCTTCTCACAAACCACATATGGATCCACAAGTGTCATTCCATGTGTTTTCTTTTCATGAACCACAGCTAGAGTCATTACATGTGTGCTCTTCTCACAATACACATCAGGATCCACCAGTGTCATTCGATGTGTGTTCTTTTCATGAACCACAGCTAGAGTCATTGCATGTGTGTTGTTCTCACAAAAAACATAAGGATCCACCAGTGTCATTGGATGTGTGTTCTTTTCACGAACCACACCCAATGTCATTGGATGTGTGTTCTTCTCACAAACACCACATAAGGATCCACCAGTGTCGTTTGATGTGTGTTCTTTTCATTAACCACACCCAGTGTGATTGGATGTCTGTTCTTCTCACAAACCACATAGGGATCCACCAATGTCATTGGATGTGTGTTCTGTTCATGAACCACACCCAGTGTAATTGGATGTGTTTTCTTCTCACAAACCACACATGGATCAACCAGTGTCATTGCATGTGTGTTCTTTTCATGAACCACACATGGATCCACCCAGCGTGATTGCATGTCTGTTCTTTTCACAAACCACATATGGATCCACCAATGTCATTGCCTGTCTGTTCTTTTCATGAACCACACCTAGTGTCATTGAATGTATGTTCCTCTCATAAACCACATATGGATCCACCAGTGTCATTGCATGTGTGTTCTTTTCATGAACCACAGCTAGAGTCATTGCATGTGTTTTCTTCTCACAAACCACATATGGATCCACCAGTGTCATTGCATGTGTGTTATTTTCATGAACCATAGTTAGAGTCATTGCATGTGTGTTCTTCTCACAAACCACATAAGGATCCACCAGTGTCATTGGATGTGTGTTTTTTCATGAACCACAGCTAGAGTCATTGCATGTGTGTTCTTCTCACAAACCACATAAGGATCCACCAGTGTCATTGGATGTGTGGTCTTTTCATGGACCACAGCCAGTGTCATTGGATGTCTGTTCTTCTCAACAACCACACATGGATACACCAGTGCCATTGCATGTCTGTTCTTTTCATGAACCACACATGGATCC
>OU342746.1:106425086-106679232 GCA_910589775.1 Avena eriantha | reverse complement strand
TCTCACAAACCACACATGGATCCACCAGTCTCATTGCATGTGTGTTCTTTTCGTGAACCATACATGGATTCACCCAGTGTGATTGCATGTCTGTTCTTTTCACAAACCACATATGGATCCACCAGTGTCATTGCATGTATGTTCTTTTCATGAAACACACCTAGTGTCATTGCATGTCTGTTCCTCTCATAAACCACATATGGATTCTCCAGTGTCATTGTATGCGTGTTCTTTTCATGAACAACAGCTAGAGTCATTGCATGTGTGTTCTTCTCACAAACCACATATGGATCCACCAGTGTCATTTCATGTCTGTTCTTCTCAAGAACCGCAGCTAGAGTCATTGCATGTGTGTTCTTCTCGCAAACCAAATAAGGAACCACTAGTGTCATTGGATGTGTGTTCTTTTCATGAACCACACCCAGTGTCATTGGAGTTGTGTTCTTCTCACAAACACCACATTAGGATCCACCAGTGTCATTGCATGTGTGTTCTTTTCATGCACCACAGCTAGACTCATTGCATGTGTGTTCTTCTCACAAACCACATATGGATCCACAAGTGTCATTGCATGTGTGTTGTTTTCGTGAACCACAGCTTGAGTCATTGCATGTGCGTTCTTCTCACAAACCCCATAAGGATCCACCAGTGTCATTGGATGTGTGTTCTTTTCATGGACTATAGCTAGAGTCATTGCATGTGTGTTCTTCTCAGAAACCACATAAGGATCCACCAGTGTCATTGGATGTGTGTTCTTTTCATGAACCACACCCAATGTCATTGGATGTGTGTTCTTCTCATGAACCACACATGCATCCACTAGTGTCATTGCATCTATGTTCTTTTGATGAACCACAGCTAGAGTCATTGCATGTTTGTTCTTTCCACAAACCACATATGGATCCACCAATGTCATTGCATGTGTGTTCTTTTCATCAACCACACCCAGTTTCATTGGATGTGTGTTCTTCTCACAAACACCACATAATGATCCACGAGTGTAATTGCATGTGTGTTCTTTTCATGAACCACAACTAGAGTCATTGCATGTCTATTCTTTCCACAAACCACACATGGATCCACCAGTGTCATTGGATGTGTGTTCTTTTCATGAACCACAGCTAGAGTCATTGGATGACTGTTATTTCCACAAACCACATATGGATCCACCAGTGTCATTGGATGTGTGTTCTTTTCATGAACCACACCCAGTGTGATTGCATGTCTGTTCTTTCCACAAACCACACAGGGATACACCAGTGTCATTGGATGTGTGTTCTTTCATGAACCACAGCTAGAGTCATTGCATGTGTGTTCTTCTCACAAACCACATAGGGATCCACCAGTGTCATTGGATGTGTGTTCTTCTCATGAACGACACCTAGTGTCATTGCATGTGTGTTCTTCTAAACAAACCACATAGGGATACACCAGTGTCATTGCATGTCTGTTCTTCTCATGAACCACACCTAGTGTCATTGAATGTCTGTTCTTCTCGCAAACCACATAAGGATACACCGGTGTCATTGCATGTGTGTTCTTCTCATGAACCACATATAGAGTCATTCCATATCTATTCCTCTTACAAATCACATAAGGATCCACCAGTGTCATTGGATGTGTGTTCTTTTCATGAACCACACAGTGTCATTGGATGTTTGTTCTTTTCATGAACCACACCCAGTGTGATTGCATGTCTATTCTTTCCACAAACCACACGGGGATACACCGGTGTGATTGGATGTGTGTTCTTCTCATGAACCACAGCTAGAGTCATTGCATGTGTGTTCTTCTCACAAACCACATAGGGATCCACCAGTGTCATTGGATGTGTGTTCTTCTCATGAACCACACCTAGTGTCATTGCATGTGTGTTCTTCTAAACAAACCACATAGGGATACACTAGTGTCATTGCATGTCTGTTCTTCTCATGAACCACACCTAGTGTCATCGAATGTCTGTTCTTCTCGCAAACCACATAAGGATACACCGGTGTCATTGCATGTGTGTTCTTCTCATGAACCACATATCGAGTCATTGCATGTCTATTCCTCTCACAAATCACATAAGGATCCACCAGTGTCATTGGATTTGTGTTCTTTTCATGAACCACACACAGTGTCATTGGATGTTTGTTCTTCTCACAAACTACATAAGGATCCACCAGTGTCATTGGATGTGTGTTCTTTTCATGAACCACACATGGATCCACCTATTGTCATTGCATGTTTGTTCTTCTCACAAACCACACATGGATCCACCAGTGTCATTGCATGTGTGTTCATTTCATGAACCATAGCTAGAATCATTGCATGTATGTTCTTCTCACAAACCACATAAGGATCCACCAGTGTCATTGCATGTCTGTTCTTTTCATCAACCACACCCAGTGTCATTGTATGTTTGTTCCTCTAAACAAACCACACATGGATCCACCCGTGTCATTCCATGTGTGTTCGTTGCAGGAACCACAGCTAGATTCATTGCAGGTGTGTTCTTCTCACAAACCACACAAGGATACACAAGTGTTATTGCATGTTTGTTCTTCTCATGAACCACAGCCAGTGTCATTGCATGCCCGTTCTTCTCACAAACCACATAAGGATCCACCAGTGTCATTGGATGTTTGTTCTTTTCATAAACCACACCTAGTGTCATTGGATGTGTGTTCTTATCATGAACCACACATGGATCCACCAGTGTCATTGCATGTGTGTTCTTTTCATGAACCACATCTAGAGTCATTGCATGTTTTTTCTTTCCACAAACCACATATGGATCCAACAGTGTCATTGCATGTGTGTTCTTTTCATGAACCACACCCAGTGTCATTGGATATGTGTTCTTCGCACAAACACCACATATGGATCCACCAGTGGCATTGCATGTATGTTCTTTTCATGAACCACACCCAGTGTCATTGCATGTTTGTTCCTCTCATAAACCACATATGGATCCACTAGTGTCATTGCATGTGTGTTCTTTTCATGCACCACAGCTAGAGTCATTGCATGTGTGTTCTTCTCACAAACCACATATGGATCCACAAGTGTCATCGCATGTGTGTTCTTTTCGTGAACCACAGCTAGAGTCATTGCATGTGCGTTCTTCTCACAAACCACATAAGGATCCACCAGTGTCATTGGATGTGTGTTCTTTTCATGAACCATAGCTAGAGTCATTCCATGTGTGTTCTTCTCAGAAACCACATAAGGATCCACCACTGTCATTGGATGTGTGTTCTTTTCATGAACCACACCCAATGTCATTGGATGTGTGTTCTTCTCATGAACCACATATGGATCCACCAGTGTCATTGCATGTGTGTTCTTTTCATGAACCATAGCTAGAGTCATTGCATGTTTGTTCTTTCCACAAACCACATATGGATCCACCAGTGTCATTGCATGTGTGTTCTTTTCATGAACCACACCTAGTGTCATTGGATGTGTGTTCTTCTCACAAACACCACATAAGGATCCACGAGTGTCATTGTATGTGTGTTCTTTTCATGAACCACAGCTAGAGTCATTGCATGTCTGTTCTTTCCACAAACCACACATGGATCCACCAGTGTCATTGGATGTGTGTTCTTTTCATGAGCCATAGCTAGAGTCATTGGATGTGTGTTATTTCCACAAACCACATATGGATCCACTAGTGTCATTGGATGTGTGTTATTTTCATGAACCACACCTAGTGTGATTGCATGTCTGTTCTTTCCACAAATCACATAGGGATACACCAGTGTCCTTGGATGTGTGGTCTTCTCATGAACCACAGCTAGAGTCATTGCATGTGTGTTCTTCTCACAAACCACATAGGGATCCACCAGTGTCATTGGATGTGTGTTCTTCTCATGAACCACACCTAGTGTCATTGCATGTGTGTTCTTCTAAACAAACCACATAGGGATACACCAGTGTCATTGCATATATGTTCTTCTCATGAACAGGGACGGAGCCAGGAAATGGAGATAGGGGGGCTGAGAGTAGAAGCATCAAAATTATACTCTCTCTGTCCCAGAAATAACTAACTTGAGTTTGTCTAGATTCTAATGTATCTATACCTAAAATGTGTCTAGATACGAGTTCGAATCTAGATAAACCCAAGTCAGTTATTTATGGACGGAGGAAGTAGATTTTTCATAGCAATAACACAATAAATATCATAAGGTGTAGGTAATCAGAACATGCTGGTTTTTCTACAATACGAATTAAGTTACATATCTATCAATTTGAACTCGGATTTACGAGCAACACACGGGCACTGAACTAGATTTGTAACTAATTACAGCTGAGAGTTGATAATCAGACTGATAATGTTATTCCATTGTTTACCTTCTTCCACTTATCAAACCCTCTGACTGAAAATGTGTCCGAACTACACTTTCCAATTGGTTTTTTTGAAAAAAGAAAACAAGGCAAGCAGTTTGCACGATTTGTGTGAGGTGAATATTCTAACCAGAAAAAATTTGTGTACCAAGCACTCTGAAATCGACGACGGCTAGGATCTGTTCCAGTAACCATACTCATCCAAGATCGATTGATACGGCCTCTCAGATATATAAATACGCCTAGCATCATCTTGCTTGTCAAGAGCGAGTTCTCAAATTTGTAGACGTCTACCTAGGTCTCGATCATATGCTATGGTTATAATCGTCGTATGTTCTATAACTTCAAGCATAGTAATACCATTATTGTTCTATAACTTCAAGCATAGGAATACCATTATCAGTCTGATAATCGACATCTATAGAGTTAGGACCGTTCTCTTCACCTTGTTACACATATGGTTGTGAGCTCGAACCAATTGGCTTGAAAATTTTCGTAATGCCAGGTTTCTTCCTCTTCATGGCTACACAAGCACAAATGAACAATCCAAATTTCTAATTAGTTTGCAAGGCACACGGTAGACAAACTAATCAAATAAACTATTGTTGACTATTGTGTGTCAATGGATGGTCTAAAGATCAAAGGAGTGAGACTAGGACATGATCAAATCAGCAGTTTAGTCATCGGAACAACCTTTCTTTTCTAGATTGGGCCCCTTAGTTGCGGCCGCCGGCCAGCAACAAGGGCAGGCGTCATCGCGTCGTACAGGGGCGCAGCCGCGCAGTAGAAAGCCACGCAAGAACGACGATGTGATCTGATCCGATCGGCGGTTCGTGCGTCCATGCGGGAACTGATCTTGCTGAACGAAATATATGGTGACAGTGACTAAACTGAGCTTGGCGATGGGCCTGCACGTGTTCACGTACATGGCCTAATAAATTAACATTTACTATGGGCTTAGCACTTGAGATTAGCCGATTGGACTGTTTTACATGTCTTGCACGGACCGGAGGGGGCGAATATGTACGGAAGGGCAGAAATTTAGCGATCATGGTGATCTTTTTCCCTGCACGAGCGGATCGTTGGCGGGGGTCTCGCCCCCGCTCGTCCCCCCTTCCCTCCGTCCCTGCTCATGAACCACACCAAGTGTCATCGCATGTCTTTTCTTCTCACAAACCACATAAGGATACACCAGTATCATTGCATGTGTGTTCTTCTCATGAACCACATATAGAGTCATTGCATGTATATTCCTCTCACAAACCACATAAGGATCCACCAGTGTCATTGGATGTGTGTTCTTTTCATGAACCACACACAGTGTCATTGGATGTTTGTTCTTCTCACAAACTACATAAGGATCCACCAGTGTCATTGGATGTGTGTTCTTTTCATGAACCACACCCAGTGTCATTGGATGTGTGTTCTTCTCACAAACCACATATGGATCCACCAGTGTAATTGCATGTGTGTTCTTTTCATGAACCATACATGGATTCACCCAGTGTGATTGCATGTCTGTTCTTTTCACAAACCACATATGGATCCACCAGTGTCATTGCATGTATGTTCTTTTCATGAACCACACCTAGTGTCATTGCATGTCTGTTCCTCTCATAAACCACATATGGATCCACCAGTGTCATTGCATGTGTGTTCTTTTCATGAACCACAGCTACAGTTATTGCATGTGTGTTCTTCTCACAAACCACATATGGATCCACAAGTGTCATTGCATGTCTGTTCTTCTCAAGAACCACAGCTAGAGTCATTGCATGTATGTTCTTCTCGCAAACATCATAAGGATCCACTAGTCTCATTGGATGTGTGTTCTTTTCATGAACCACACCCAGTGTCATTGGATGTGTGTTCTTCTCACAAACACCACATAAGGATCCACCAGTGTCATTGGATGTGTGTTCTTTTCATGAACCACACTGGTGTCATTGCATGTCTGTTCTTCTCACAAACCACACATGGATCCACCAGTGTCATTGGATGTGTGTTCTTTTCATGAACCACACACAGTGTCATTGGATGTGTGTTCTTTTCATGAACCACACCTAGTGTAATTGCATGTATGTTCTTTTCATGAACCACACCCAGTGTCATTGCATGTATGTTCCTCTCACAAACCACACATGGATCCTAACCTTCGGTGAGCCCTAACCTTAGCCCCCCAATGGGTAGCCATTAGACCGAGTCTTCTAGAAGGCACGCCCTAACACAGTTGTTCTGCTTGACGATTGTTACATACCGTTCAATAGGGGCGCTTGGACGATTGGGATGGGCTTCATGAGAGCGATCCGCGAGTAGGCTGTTATGCGGCATGATTGGCCACGCTTGCTCTGGACAAACTGGCAACACCGGGTGCTCCCCTGTTGTGAGTGTCATGACTCACGAGTTCAGTGGGCCATATCCTAGTGTCACATCCCCATTACTTCTCTTCCTCCCCGTACTTCTCTTCCTTCCCGTCGAAGCCACTTTCCCCACTTCACTCCCATCCTACTGTAGCCGCAAGCCGATGGCGCCTCCATCCCAATCCCCTCTCCGGCATGGGTTCAAGGGGAGATGACGAGGAAACGCGCTATGTTGACAGGGACGATGATTTCGATGTGAGTCGTCTCATCTCTATATCTATCACATGTGGCCAGTTATCTATTTTTGAGCTAGATCTACATTGTTTACTCATGCGCGTATGATGTGTTAGGCCAACCAGACGATGTATGACTCTGACTATCACAGTTTAGTGGATGAAGACAGTCCTCTGCTATGTAAATATGGACATGTGCCCGCTAAATTTGTAGCGTTCAAAGGACGAAATGCAGGCAGGAGGTTTCTATGGTGTCAAAGACATCGTGCAATGATGCAAGGCGGAAGTTGCGGTGTTTTCAAATGGGTAGATCCAGAGTGGTCCAAATCGATGCAGAAAGCACTGGACCAACTATGGGATATGACTGTTGAGTTGAAAGAATCCGTAGTCAACTCACTTCTTGACAGTGTTGAGATGAAGCTATGAGACCTAGTTGACACGACCAAGCTTAACCGAGATCTCAAGAGGGTGCAAGACAAGGTTAGCAAAGTCGAGAAGGAGAGGGACGTGGCGTTGGCCCTGAAGGCTAAAGCAGAGCAAGAACTTACTCAAGCAAGGAATGATCTTCACCAGGCCAAAGTCCTGCAGTTCACAACTACGAGTATTGACAAGTGCATGAGAAAAAATACAGAGAAACAATTAAAGCTGTGCAAGGAATATGCTAAAAGGAAGGAGTAGACGAATCGATCCTTGTTCTCGCAGGAAGATGCGCATCGGGCTAAGATTAGGAAGATCAAGGATATGTGTGATAACTAGTTCTATTTAGCTTGAGCTTCGTGCCTTTTTAAGTTGTAATAGTAGTACTTCTTGTCCTAGCGGTCTGAATAGTGGTCCCGGAGTCCTGGGAGGAAAAAAATTGCTCTCCCGTTAGTATGTCTTACCCCTGCATCACTTCCTTTTGTCTGATCATGGTGGTATTCTGGCATTGGTGGTTTGTTTAAACGTAATCTACGTGGATTGTGTTGCATGAAAATGGCACAGCCACAATTTATAAAGTGGAAGCATGTACACCCGGTTAATGGAGATCCGGGAGCTTCGCCAAACGCAGGATATGCAGGAGCAGGGAGGCGGTGAGATAGACGGGCTCAAGCACCTGGGGATTATCGGTTGCCATTGCTATTTATGTTGCCACGTCGTTGTGCAGCATCTGAAATAAGTTGCTTCTTCGTGGAGTGTGGCAGCTTAAATAATTTATTTCTGTGCCACTTACATTCTGTCAAATTTGGAGACCTCCTGCCCCTCAGCAATCGTGGAACCGGTGCTGCATGTTTTCAGATAGCAGTGGCACAATCACAATTTCGGATTCAACTACTGACTTGGACGTTTCCAAACCCTAAGTCGCGGTACATTTTACTCGCGTGGGTAGATTGTTTCACCCAGCAAAGTGCCACACACGGAGCTCTAGAATTTAACCGAATTACATATATATGTTCAAGTTCAACACATTATTATGCATCTTCATTGCCAGCAACCTTCTTCCATGGCCTAGGTGCTAAGCCTTCACGTCCACTGGCTTCTTCATTTCCTGCCTTCTTCCTCTTCTTCGGTGCCAATTTTCTTAGCTTCACGTACTCTGCATCGCCGGGACAATGGGCACCAGAATCGTGTACATCATCATCTTTTCACTCGTTTTTAATTTCTTCGGGCAGCAAAATGATTGACCCGGCAGTCATGTTTCTAACCTTGCAGCGCTTCCTATCAAAGAAACAAGACTGTTGCATAACTACCCAATATCTACAGAGTAAATAAAACAAAAATTACAATTCAGCACAAACATGCGAACCCAAGAGACTTTTGCTTACTCGGAGCTAATTGGGTTCGAGCAACCACCCTGTCCAAGAATAGAAGGGCGACTCCCAGTTGCAGCAGCTTCCACATCTAGTACATCACAATTTAGCTCATACATGTAATCTGAAGCATACCTTTCCATCAACCCAATTAGCTGACTGTCACACGTTAGAGGAACCATGATGCCATGTTCATCCATGAAGCTGAACTTTGCAGTCTGCTTTAGCCATAATTCATCATGATTACGCAGAGCAGCAACCATACCAGATATATTGTAGATCTGTGCAGGCGCTTCTTCCATCGTGATACAATGGTGTCCATACCACTTGCCATTAGAGTCGTACCTGAAGAGGACTACCGTACCCAGGTAATGGTGGTCCGCGGAGATCCCACTTGACAGAAAACTGTGGACAAAATATGTTTGTCAGCGTTGAGCTAACAATTTTAGGTTCGATAGCCAGCTAGCAGTTATAATTAGTGCGAATAGCAAAGAGAAGGGTAGCTCACCTGCTTGTAGCCAGAACTTCTTCTTCCTTGGTAGTAGGATCTGCCATCCTCCGAGTTGTTCGGCTCGTCGGCGGCGGAGGCGGGCTAGATCCTCGAAACGGCGGCTACGGCATGCGCCATTGGAGCTCGGGATCAGCGACTAGGCGCAGCAACTTGGCGCCGGAAGTCAAATGTCCAAAGGGATCGTCCTTCCTGGAGGGTGGATTCCGACGCCGCCGGTGCTAGAAGAAAGGTGGGAATGGATTTGTGAAATTGGTCAACGCATCCAATCCACTTAGTTACTCGATTTTCCTAAGAGGTTGCCGCGTTGGCGCTCGCATCACGGACAGATGACCGACATGAGGGTCTCGACCGTCTACTTCACGGGGCAGTTTCACGGAATGTTTGAATTTGGCAGGGGTGAGATGAGTTTGCATCGAAATGGCCCCTCTCGGTAGTTGGCAGCCCAACATTTTGAAACGCGGCAATTTTAGGCAACTTAGGTACCGCCATGCGCTGGCCCGGGAACTTTGGTACCATAGACGAACAGGCCCCTACTAGAGCCGGTTCATATGGGTGTTCCTCTCCCAGGCTGCCGGCGGTTCATTTTTTAAACCGTCCACGTAAATCATATTAACAGAGGTGTCCCTTTATATGAACCGTCTGGTGTATACTACCGGAGATGGTTCGGTCAACCGCTTTAGAAAAAGCTGATTTATCAGCAACTATTGCTAGGAGTAGGAAGCCAAAACCGCCGCTTGCCCATGGTGGAAAACCATGGCTAGAAGCTGATTCTGATGTAGTGAATCCTCGGGGTCTTTGGTACTGACAAGTCCTAGGATTGCGGTAAGAGACAATGATATAGATACAAATCTTCTATGCAATCACCACACACTACTCCCATGTAATTAGATGCACATAGTCGATGCGAAGCTATTCCCGAACCTCCATCCCGTGAGGACTACTCACCCATAATAAGATCAAGGATAGAAAATATTGTAACCACGAGGAGATCTTGAATAGAGGTTATGGCTATGGCTATGGATGGAGATGGAGATGATGAGCTATCGTGGTGGAGAAATGGTGGATCTTCCTCGGTGTGTTTTCATATGTAATCTGCGAATGGAGGCACTCTCTACGGTGACTAGGAGTCTCAAAATATATAGGGCCCTTCACGGAAGTTTCTTGGTTTGACCTAGTAAAGCCGGCATCATGTGGTACGGGGCACACCATATGGTAAATCTCTGCCCGTACCAACGATCATTAACACTTGTGGACGCTAGCATTCGACCCTGGTTAACTTGGTTGAGTTGGCATGATTCTCCCTTGATTGCTCCAAAAATTTTCCATAAAAGAGTGTTTTTTGCACATCACAATTCAAAATAAGTGTGTGCACATCTTTTCAATAATAAATCATTAGTGGCAAGACTATAGAGATATTTTATCATTTGCTTGACTTAATATAAGATTTAAACACAAATAAAGGTGCCTATTTTCACAATCATCAGTGTCCTGGACTCCGCCTGGGCTACCTTGATCTCCCTTGGCACCCTCCCGATCCCGACGTTCAGGGCAGTTCTTCACACAGTGGACAGGATTGAGGCAGATGAAGCAGTCTACATCGGATTACATCTCCACCAGAGACTTCGCCTAACTGCAATCCTTGAGGGCATGAGCAGGAAAGTTGTGGATAGGGCACCAGGGGACACCGTCGTGGTTAGCAGTGGCGACGGCCTCGGATGTCTTGGACTTATTGTGTTCTAGTTCCATTGCTAGGGACTGCTTTGCAGGTGGGGGCTTGCGTTTCCTCCTTTTGATGAGGCCACCGTCTTCATCAATGGAATCCCCAGGTAGAAGTTGTCCTTCTTTGGCCAGGCACACTTGTAAACCAGAGCAAAATAGCTTCGGGGTGGTGTCAAGGGTCCGGACGCCCACATGGTAGGCACGGTGGCGATGGCCTCGGGTGTGATCTTGGCTATGGTGTGTAGCATCTAAAGAAGCATTGAGTGAAGTTGCACAAGTTCTCTCTAGATTCTGTGAAAGCTTGTAGAGATCACTAATAGTCCCTGGGCGCTTGAACCTGCCCTGGAAGGCTCCCACAAACTGGTCGCATAGGTCCTCTTAGGACTTGATGGATCCGGTAGGCAGGTTGTAGAGCCATGTCGGGCCTCGCTCTTTAGGGTGAGAGGGAACTAGTTGGTCATGACCCTTTTGTCCCCTCCTGCTCTTGTACTTCGGTGTAGTATATTTTCAGGAAGTCCTTCAAATTGGTCTTCCCGTTGTATTTGTATGGTATGTCTGGCCGGAAGTTGGGGGCTAGGTGTCCCGTTGTAGTTCTGGGGTGAAGGCGTCATAGACAACTGTAAAACCAGGGGCACTCCACCTTGCTCTTTCTGGCTCGACATCTTCGTGAAAGTGACACTCCTGGCGTCGCACTATGCGAGTTTGGGCATCTTCTCCTTGACGCTCTTCTAGGACCCATCTTAGGACCCTTGAATGAGTAGTATGGCAGGAGTCTACCGAGGCACGGTAATCACATCTCTCCCTAGCTGGGTTGCGAGGAGGTTCTCCCTCGTGGTGGCTCTCTCGGCGGCCGCGATTCGACAAGTAATGAGTTTCGCCGGTAGATCCACTATGGGACAGGTGCGGGGGCCTAGCGCTAACTACGAGGCGATGGTTCGTTCCCCATGCCCTACTGTAGGAGGAGCATGTTCCATCGATCGCGAGATGGCCAGTCCCTGGAGACGGGCAGCGTTCATAAAATGCACCAACCTCGCTAGCCACGCCTTGGCGTGTGCGTTATCCCCAACTGGCTCTTGTGGAAATTTGAGCATGGCTTCCGCCACAGCGACTGCAGCGATGGGACTATGGGTCCTAGGATAAGTTGGGGCGGGACGCTACCTTCGAGTGATAGATAGGACCCCTTGGACCTAACGGTCTCCTCATGATCGCACATGTGCATTTAGTTAGGTGAGCACATCCACGCAGGCTCACCGCCTTCTCGCGTCTGTACTCCTATGGTGCATGTGCGCCCTTATGAGTGTTGTTCAGCGATGCATATCCCATAGGAATAGCGGTCTGATGAGACCTTGTTCCGATGCGGGTTGGCTGGAGGATTCCTCCTCCTAGTGCTGGCGCTCTGTCCTCCATAGGGAGGCACTAGCATAGGTGGTGGCCTCAGTCATCCCTCAGGTGGCTCCTCCTGAGCTCCTAGGCCATGTCCATTGGGATCGAACATTAATATGCTGATGCAGGTACCCATGGATGTTCCCCCTGCCCGGCACTCTAGATGTTGTGTCTTGGATTTCGACACCGGGGATGGTAGGTCCCCATTTTAGTTTGGCCAGGGGCACATCGTCTAGTAATCTAGACGAACAAAAAATCACACATAGACACAGTTTTTACCCAGGTTCAGTTTGCAATGTGCTGATCCCTACGTCCTACAACTATCAACTATATGGTGGATAATCACACGATTATGGAATCTGTTCCCGGGGAAGAACTCAGCTAGTTCTTTCCCTTCTAATTCTCCCCCTTTTACTCGACCGACCTAGGCCTCCTTTTATAGTGACAAGGGGACACTACAAGGGTCGGTCACCATGTGGCGACACTGCACACCATGCGTCGAGGCGGGACATGCATGGCTTTGATGTGGCGTGGCTATCCTACTGTCCACCATTGTGTGCAAGTATGCACGTGCGAGTGGGGTTATAGTCTGGCGCCTAGGTCAGGCATCGCTGGCCTCTTGTCTCTTTTTTCTCCATGAAATGATCCTCGAGCTCCCTCGGTTGTAGGGGCATCTGGGTTGCCAAATGGGTCCTGGTGGCCTCTGCCCACCCAGGATGACCTTGCGCATGATCAGTATTCTCAGGCGTGTGGGTGGGCTCGCTGGTAGGCGGCCTCGTGAGGACCCCCTTTCTCCATAGGACAAACACTTTGATCTGTCACGGGAGATTTTCATGCCAAGTATTTTTTTAGCCGGTCCTAAATCCTCATGGGAAATGATTTACTTAACGCCTTATTGGGGAGAGCAATCCACTTTGCGCCATTTCCAACAATAGAATGTCATGGACATATAGCAAGAGAACAATGAAGTCAACCCCGGGGTACCTCTTCATAAAGACACAGTGATTGGGTTGTTCTTTATGGTAACCAAGACCAGTCGTAAATGACTCCAACTTCTTGTACCACTACTGAGGATCTTGTTTCAAGCCTAATGGGTCCGTTGCATGGAATAAAATTCCTACGGAATAGCAAGCAAGAGGGAACCCACAAGATCTATTATACTATATGTAAGTAATAAGTAGAATAGATCGGACTACTTACCCTAGAAGAACACAGGTGGTTAATGATCTAGAGATCATGGTGAAGGGCTTCCGCAGCAGATAATAAAAAAATTAGGGATTTCTAGTTTAGTGCCCCTAGTTCGTTAGTTGTACTCAGTTTTCCCTAGCCGCTTTGAAGGAAATATGCCCTAAAGACAAATAATAAATAGGTTTTATGAACAAGACATACCTAGGAATTACAAAGAAGCGTGATGGACCTAAGTGCGAGAAATGACCAGGCGTCATAACATCCTATATTAAGTTACATTTAAGATTGCAAAGTAATATGTTACTTGATCTTATTAAGTAAAGAAGTTTACTTGATATTTCTGAATGACTTCAAAGTCATAAGATGGAAATGAAACTTAAAGGAGACGTAAAGCTCAATTTGTCACAAAGTATGGACAAATTCAAGGAGTTTAATACAAATGTAACAATGCTTGATTCTATTGGATTTACACCAGCAATATATGGATATTGGAATCTCGTAGCTAGAATTCTCAATTTGATGATGATCAAAGAATTTTGGAATGTCCAAGATTATCGAGAGGACCTGCATTTGAGTGGGAGCTAATTAGCTTGGACAAATCTTAATATGTGAGAGACATATTTTGAGTGGGAGCTAAGTAGCTTGGACAAATCTTAATATGTAGTAGACATATTTTGAGTGGGGGCTAAGTGAAATCCCTGGATCTCATATATGGATGCCATATTTGAGTGGGAGCGTGAAATCATTCTGAGATATGTGGACAACATATATGAATGATGTGATTGGTATTGATAACATTTAAGTTAGTAAATATGAATGAAGTTGAACAAGTTATTAAACAATGAGATCTATCGAGATAGATTGGTAAGTTTAATAAACATCATAGTCGAATGCTTCCTGGACTTGATTCCAAAGATGTTCAGAATATCCTAGATAAGATCCTAAAGTAGTTCAGAATGGAACAAGGAAAAGAAAGAGGTTCTTACTTGTATGAAGCATTGAGTTAGTCTTAGTATTACAACCATGGTTTAAATAAAGAAAGAGATGTGTTGCATATCCTATGCCTCAGTCATAGGTTCTTCCATACAACCATATTGTATGCTTGATGTAATGTGACCCGAGGTTCTGGTTGGAAGGACAAGCTCTTAACTGTAAGAACATGTATTTAAGTGATTCTTGAGTCAATAATTGAACTAGAATTAAGTTTGTCCTTAAATGGAATGAAGAAAAGTAAGGCGCATAGTTGCATTTCATGAACTAGGATCTACATAGATATAGAAGTATAAGGGCTCCATCTAACATGATGTATATTGTTGTGGCGGGACTAGTTCACCTTTATGTATAGGGTGTGTCCCAGGGCATAGTGCCCATGAAAAAGCTCGTTGTGGCTGATCTAACGTCACTGCTGGCTCCTAGACACAGACCTCACTTTGTTGCCATAACTACTATATATACACACAAAGGAGTGCGAAGTGTGTTTCAAAGTTTATGTGACAAGAATGAAAGCGACCGTCACGGTACATACTAGAAACAAAGTCTCACTTTTTCACCAAATGAATACTTCAACCCATTATCAGATAATGGTATGAATGTAAAAGTTAGGAAGGCATTTACGATTTGGAAAGACATAATGATCTGGTAAAACAGAACATGGATGGGACATTTTCCATAAGCATGCATGATCAATAAACGCATATGTGATATGGTTTATGATGAGTAAAATGCGAGCTAGATTATTCGTACTCTAGTGCAAGTGGGAGACTGAAGGACATATGCCCTAGAGGCAAATAATAAATTGGTTTTATTATCATATCTCAATTAGTTCATAATAGTTTCATATTGTGCTATAACTATATTAATATGAAACGTTAATCACATGTGGTATGTAAACAAACCAAGTCTCTAGTTACCTCTAGCGAACTAGTTCATTGGTCATGAGAATGATCTAGGGTTTCGAGATCATGGGCATTTATGCTAATTGACAATGAGGTCATGTCATTAGTTGAATGATATGATAGAAAAATAGCCCAACCAGTTGTATCATAATGAGATCTAGTTACAAAGTTCACCATTAATGATAAACTAAGGAAATCTCGCAACCTAATCCTTAGACTGTGAGATAATGCAAATCACCATTCTGGAGGGAGCTTAGATGGTTATCAAGTATCATTCCGTGACTGGATGATCAAACAGGTGCCACTCGGGTTTCCCAAAGGGGCGTGTAGAGGAGTACATATCAAGACCAAGATTTTCCCATCCATGTAACGGACATATACATTTGTGGCCATCTCAGTGACGTTGCATTAACGAAGCTTGCAAGCGTGTGACTGAGTCACGGAATGCAACAACATGGGAACGAGAAAACAAGTTAATCAGTAATGAGATCGAACGAAGGTATGGAGATACCATAGATCAAATCTCGGGTGAACTAGGTATCAAGTGGCAAAGGGAATGGGAAACTACATTTACAGTTCAAACGACATTATCATTGTAGAATGTGATGAGTGCATATTTGCATCATGTTTTACATTATTATTTTGTACTGTAGATGTAGGATCTTGGTATTTTATGGCACTTGCACGCACATTTTATGTCTATTTTCACCAGGATCAGGACAGATGATGGATCCAATGGATATAATTATTAAAGCAGTTGTAATGTGGAGAAAATGAGTCAAAACAACGTAAATCGCTTATTTGGGAAATATTAATAATACCATAATAAAACTAGAGGCGAACAAGGGAGGCAGAGAGCGTAACGACCAACTATACGGCGGGAGCATTTCTTCCGCCCATATAGCTCCAGCCGTATAGTTGGCGCCGCCTCCACCTCGTCAAATAGTTTCACCCCGTGCAATTGGTTCAGAGAGACGACATACAGAACACCCAGAAATCACGAAAACCTCACCTCTAGAAGGCATCTGGAGGGGAACTTGTCCGCCAGGGATCCATCTTCACCCTGCGCAGATCCGGGAGGCTAAGGCATCGATCTTCATCAACCACCGCTGCATCACCACCATTCTCATCCATCCCATCTACATCTTGTCTAGATCATGTTGTAATTCCTATACTCGTTGTGGATTTATAGAAGTGCTACTCACCTATGATTGTTTCCATTACCATTGCCATGATGGTGATTGCCTCCATGTCTGAGTAGATCTTTAGTTCTTGGGGAGATAGAGAAACCCTAGCATATGACTGAGATGAGATAGAGATTATTATGTTATACATCATTATGTGTACGTGTTAATTTTCTTCATCTTGATATTAAGGAGAAGTGCACCTTCTTAATATTTGCCTCTTATGGGGACTCGATGGAGGGGATTACTTGTTAGTAGATGGAGGGATGATAGCGCTTACTATGACTATAAAGTTTTTTTCATTCTTGGGGAACCAAGGATAACTCATCAAGCCATGTCCATGCCACGGGAGAAATCCCTTAATAGCGCGGTAATGCGATGGTTGTCGGTTACTATCTGCTATGGTTATGTGGATGATGTCTGCAGCGGTTGCTGGTAAATCGTCCATATATGGAGCTCCTCCCACATACATACACACTATGAGAATATTCGTTATAATACTCTCGATTACTTAGTATAAATTTCTAGTGGTGTATCCGCTACTCCCTGAGAACGCATTTTTCCCTATTGTAGTTCCAAAAGTTCTATTACACACGCGATTCTTACTTTCTGCATTAAGTTTTGTTTTACTTTAAATTACCTTGTTCAACTGAAAATCCAAAAACAATTCTACTTATCTTGCATCTTAAAGTTATTTCTTAAGTACTTCGTTTAGTTATAGTTAAAAGCATTTTAGTCTTTCGCCTACTGCTTCCTGTGGGATCAATATCTTTATTTCGAAACTAGCTACAAACAATCTGTGCACTTGCAGTCATCAAGCTATTTTCTGGCGCTGTTGCCGAGGAGCTTAGCGCTATAAGTCACTTTACTTTTAGTTATTTACTTTTGTTGTACTAATTTTTACTTGAGTTGCAGGACCACAGAAATGGATAATACTTGAGTTACTTGAGTTGCAGGACCACAACAATGTATAGATAGCTAATTTGGAGAGTAGAATTGTTATTCAATGGATGGTTGTAGTTCCTACTAATTTAGTCACTTTGCGGCCCCAAAGTTGTTGAGAGAATGCATTGCAGGGCCCGAGTTGCTTGCCATTGGATCTAGCGGTCCCAAAGTTGTCAAGAGAATACATTGTGGGGCCCGAGTTGCTTGCCATTGGATCTAGCTTCCCATAGTTGGTGTGCCAAATGCCTACAAGTCAAGTTGGGGGCTCTATCAGTTTTGACCATTCTGTCTTTGCCATCGTGGCTGCCATGTAGACTTGCAGCATTGGCGGCAACATCCATTCCCCATTCCAAATTAGTGCCTAAGATTGTCAATCCTTGTTAGTTAACTCAAATTTGTCAAGATACAATCGAATCTAGACAAATCTAAATCAACTAATTTGGGTCAGAGGGAGTACTACTTATGAATCAGCTTTAGAGCATATCCACCGTCCTCGCGGCTCAAATATATATCAATTTTGATTCAAATCATACATATTTAGATCAAATTTATACAATCCCACTGGAGATTATCAAAGCAAGTACTACTACTTATGAATCATCTTTAGAGCATATCCACCGGTCTCACGGCTCAAATACATATCAAATTTATTCAAAACATACATATATTTTAAGTAACAGAATTTTGGTTCAAGTTGGGCTCAAATTTGTCCCAATTTTAAGTGGATGGTGATCTAGCCGCCCTCCCTGCTGTATGTGTACTCCAAGAAGTATGGGCAAAGTGCTCCCATTTGGCCACGAGGTACATCCGGCCTTCACTGGCGAAGTGCACCTCGACGTGCCAGCCACGGCCATGGCCTGCCTTCCATAGCTTTGGTTCACGAGGGCTTCATCTGCGCCATTGTAGGGATGTTGCGGATGCTGGCTTCAATCATCTTTGCATTGATGACCACTGTCGGCACCACCGCCATTGCACTAATGTTGCAGATGATGGCTTCCATCAGTGTCTTGCATTGATGACCACTGTCGACACCACCGTCGCCGCACTGATGTTGTGGATGATGGCTTCCATCGGTGTCTTTCATCAGCAACAGAGCTAAGGATGTGAACATAAGTGAGACAGACAGAGATAGAAATTTCAGACGCTTAGATCCTCACCACCACACGCTGTTCCAGCCGCCACGCTTAGATCTGCGCCACTGCAAGCCGTTCCGACCCCCATGCTTAGGTCTGTGCCGCCGCACACCGTTCCGACCGCCATGCTTAGGTCCGTGCCGCCGCACGCCATTCCGACCGCCATGCTTAGATCCACGCCGTTGAACGCCGTTTTGACCGCCACGCTTAGATCTACGTTGCCGCACACCGTTTGGACTGTTGCGCCGATGTATGTCTATAGAAGGGGAGGAAGATGCAGCTAGTATACATGCGATAAAGAAAATGAGGGAGAGACATCCAGTCTGTCAAGCTCTCCTCTCCGTAGCCCAATGGGAGAGAGAGACATCCATCCCGTCGGATCATGATGTATCCAATGGTGGTTGGCCAAGATCCATGTGACATACATCACGACAGATTAGAGCGCAGCCAAACTAAGCGCTAGTTGATGCGGCTGGTATACGTGTGACAGGTAAAGGGGGGAGAGACATCCAACCTGTCGGGCTCTCCTCTCTGTACAAGGTTAGGTGCATCCATCGGGAGAGAGAGACCTTCATCCCGTCGGATCATGATGTATCCAATGGTGGTTGTCCAAGATCCGTCTGACATACATCTCGACCAATCAGAGTGTAGCCAAACTGAGACATGAGAGAGGGGAAAAGTGAGGGAAACTTTAGCGGGAGGGGAAAAGAGAGGAAAACTTTAGTGGGAGGGGAAAACTGAGGAAAACTTTAGCAGGAGGGGAAAACTGAGTACAGCTAAGGAAAACAAGGGCACTCAGATAAAAAAGGACTAAGAGAAATTCAAGATTTTGGCATAACAAATGGAAAATGTGTTATTTGAACAAAATAATCCATCTTGGCCGACATTATATTGTTTGCAACTCAAAGATACACAAGTGTTCCAAATTTGGCCATTTTTGGACAAAGTATGTTTTGGGATGGGTTATTTTGGAGGTTGATTGAGTAGAAAGCCATGCATCTTCATAGCCAGAAGCTCATTCCAAGAAGGGTTTAAAAGTGGTTTAGCTCTTTATTTCCTTTTCCTTTATTATTCATGCTAGGTTGTAGGTAACATAACAAGACTCCATGCGAAGGTTGCACTATGTTTTGACTTTTTTTGAATTAAACTAACCCTAAAACATTTTTTGAATTTAATCACTTAGAAAAACAAAATTGTGCCTGATTACAAGTAAATATAAAATTTTCAATTTCATATGGTAAATCAATCCAAGATACACAAGTGTGCCAAATTTTGGATCAATTGGTCAATGGTTGCTATGGTTTAAGCCATGAACTAGCTAAACCCCATGTGTTGACCATATGTCGAGGGCAAAACTGAGTAGTGCTAAGCAACTAGGTGGATGACCATAGAAACTTGCAATAACACATACGTTATGGGATTATCCAACATAGAAACTCCGGAGCATCACACTAGTTCGAATCCAATACAAACATTGATAGTAGTTCAAATTCATCATACAAATTCAAATTAATAATTCAAATTCATATTTTTCTTGCTCCTACTGTTTTTCGCTAGGTTCATCACCTTGCTCCGGGTGATCCTAGCTGGAATATTCACGGAGTCCACCATCAGCTTCTTCGGTTTGTTCCCTTTATTCTTTTTCTCTGCATCCAATGAATCAAGTGATTCAGTCTGTCGTACAATTGGTTCAATCACGTTTCGATCAATTGGTTCATACGGTTCAAAATGCATTGGCATTATTTCTTCAATATACTCTTGTGTAATTCCTTTACTTTTGAACTCTGCTTCCAATGAATAAATTGCTTTATTCTCCTCTCGATCCATTGGTTCAAACTCCTCGCGATCCATTGGTTCAATCCCCCTGCATTTGGTTCAATCTCCTCTCTATCCATTGGTTCAATCTCCCCTGCATTTGGTTCAATCTCCCCTGCATTTGGTTCAATCTCATCTGCATTTGGTTCAATCTCCTCTCAATCCGTTGGTTCGATCTGCAATGTATCAATTGCTTCATTCTCCTCTCGTTCAAATACTTCATTCGCATCTGCATTTGTTGCTCCCGCCTAATCATCCATTCCATAAGCTAGGTCCACTGCATTTTTACAAAGCCTAGCAATGTGACCTAGGATCCCACAATGTTTGCACTTACGTCATCGAGGTGGTGCACCACCCTCTACACTAACTCTCATCCTATTCTTCCTTGGCCTACCTGCTGGTCTAGAAAAAACTGGAGGGTGTAGATTGAAGCGTGAACCCACTTCCATCCATTGGTGTTTTCCCAACAAGACTGGAACATTCTAAGCATATGCTGCCCTAAATTTGGCAATGGAGAAATACTCCGACACATACTAATAAACTTCACCCTCTTCACCTCCTAGAACACCCATGAAAAACAATGTATGTATGTAGGGTTTCCCACGGAGCTGCCATTGCCTGCAATTGCATGTCCTATCAACCAAACTCACTGTATACCTCCATTGTCTATCTTTACTGTCAGTGTACGTTACCTCAGCCTCCATTCCTATTCTAACACATTTCATCTTCAATTGTTTTGCCCTGGAATGCAAAGCCTTAATCAAAGATGGGAGGATGAGATAGCCAGCATATATCTTTGATGCAATTCTTTGACGCAAAACGATCTTTATCATGATCATCTGCCTAATTTTATCAAATATTTTCCATAGCATAGACCCTTTTAATGACTTAACCTTTGCATTGAAACTCTCTGTAAATTTACTTGTTACATAGTCTACCTTGCAAATTTCATTGAATTGGCTTCTTGGCCACACCATTCCATGATGTACATCCAAGTACTCCTTCACCACAGGTTTTTGATTATACAACACTTCCAAATGATACAGATGCTTCCTCGAACTGCATGTGTATGAAGCTGGCCATAGTTTGTCAGTATAAACTTTACCCTTGAATTTCTTTGTAAAATTCTGCACTAAGTATCGCATACATTCCCTATGCTCCACTGTGGCGAATCCTACTTCTACAGCTTCCTCCAAACCTTTGCAAGCATCCGTGTGGATAGTAAGTCCTGGTGGATGACCTATAAGGTCGTGCAAATTCTCCAGAAACCAAGTCCAACTTTCCTCTGACTCAATCTCCAAAACTCCAAAAGCAATAGGGAACATCCAATTGTGGCCATCAACTGCAGTAGTAGCTACTAGCTGTCCTTTAAATCTGCCATGAAGAGCTGTTGCATCCATGGCCAAATTAGGCATGTAACCATCCAAAAACCCTTGCCAGCAAGCTTTGAAACAAACAAAAGCCCTTCTAAAGCACTCCTTCTCCTTTGTCTTCCCTCTTATTTTGTACTAAACTTTATGCATGTCTATCTGTACAACACTACCTGGACTAGCCATCTCCACTTCAGCTTTGAAGCTATAAAGCAGCTGAAAACTTTCATTCCATGGATCATTGATCCTATCAAGAGCCATTTCCTTTGCATAGAACATCCTCGTGTAAGGTACTGTAATATTAAACTTTTGAGAAACTTCTTTCGTGGATGGAGATGACGGCGGCTACAGACTCTTTCGTGGATTTTTGATCGGGTTCTTAGGATTTTCGTCCCGAGGGCATCTTATAGGGGGAAGGGGAGGCTGAGGGGGTGCCAGGGCCACCACACCACCCCTGGCGCAGGCCTAGCCTGGCCGCATGGCCAGGTGGTGTGGCTGGCCTCTAGCCCCTCTCCGTCTCGTATTCTGGCTTCTGTCCTGTCCAATTCCGAGAATATTCATTTTCTGACTTTCCTGGAACCCAAAACAGCAGAAAACAGGCAGCTGGCATTGTGGCTCTTGTTAATAGGTTAGTGCAAGAAATCATATGAAAAGTACTCCAAAGTTGGAACAAAACACAAGAAAGTGGATAAAACCAAGCATGGAACATCAAAAATTATAGATACATTTGCAATGTATCAACACTCTGCAGAGGTGGTACACTTTCACCACAAGATTCGATACATCTGTCAGGGATAACCCTGAATCATCATACTTAGTATGCAGATAATCAAACATAACCTTTCCTTTACACACCCTAGTATAAGCACCTCTCCTATGAGCATGGCCTCCCAACCATGACCATCTGTCATCTTGGGCACTGCATAGGTGGACAACATTGAGAGGTAGCCTCAGCTCAGACCTCTCTCGCGAGGGAACTAATACTAATGCATATAAATTTCCGGCTAAGCCTTACCCAATTCAGGTAATGTGGTTGTACGGTAAATTTGGAATGGTATCGCATCTGAATCCAACCATCAGTTTTATAAAAGGGGTTAAGGCTCATGCCTCAACATTTTCATCATCATAAACCATTGGTGTTTCTCAACATATGTCAAAACATCTCATTAGAATGACTCATCATTCCAAGGTTTTCATAATTCATTTTCACCAAGTGTTCCCATCTAAAGTGACTCAAGTTTTTGATCTACTCTAAACTACTAAGTTAAGAGTGTTCACTAGGGTGGAGATGATGGGATCAATCTCATGCCATAGAATGACATCTAAAGTTATCTCTCTAGGTCAAGTTTTATACTCTTTATGCTACCTTCAAAACAAGTAAAGAACTTTGGGTAAATTAAAGGAAGTAAAGCTTGAAAATAATACTTGGGGTAAATACTAGTCAAAGTGGTATAACTTAAGCATGCCTAAAGCATCTTTTCTCAAGTCATCTAGCTTAATTCTAACTTTCTAACAATAGCTTGCCTTGGTTAGTGTAGTGGTTGAAGTTTTCTTCCTCTTCTTCTTGGTAGAACTCCTCCTCCTCGAAAGCTTGGTCGGTACTATCATCTATAAATACATACGGAGTACACAATCACCAAACAATACTTAACTAATCTAATTAGCACTCTAAGGCACACATTTAATGATCTATTATCGTCACAAGCATCACAAGTTTTATTCACTAGTTTCCTTCTTTTTATTTTAGAAAAGTAATTTCTACTCATTGAAAAATTAACTAAGATTTAATATTCACCACTTAAAATATGGGATCATGTGGACACATGTCATCACCACATATTCTAACATGTGGGAATATGATTTAAAGGTTGGATCACAATTACTTTGGTTTAAGTTCATTATTTAATGATTTAAAGTGGCTAGAAATGCCTATATAGCATTATTTTGGTACTAGTCCAAAGTCACTGCATGTAAACCCTAATATTACTACATATTTAGATAGCTATGGTGAAATGTGATTTTTGAGAGTTGGAATCAACTCAAAAGCTATCATGGTTGAATTTTGAAAAATGTTGCAAGGTGCAAATGCTTCTGTCTTGTTATTTTTACTAGGAGAGATGTCTAACTCTAATTGAACTAAATCCAACGGGCTTGGGTAGATATTTTCAGTCGCTTCCTAACAAAATTGGAATCACTCCATTTGGATTTGTAAATCTTTCTGAATTGAATTTCAAACTAGGGGATAGAACTAGGTTTAAACTAAATAGAAAAATCCTAATTCAAACTAAATGGGTCGCGCGGGAAAACTAACGGGCCGACCCAGTGACACTACGCGGAGCGGGGCACAGCTGACAAGGGGCTCCACCGGTCAGAGGCTCATAACGCGCAAAGCGGTACAGGGCGATGTGAGCCGTTAGATTAGAATGGGGATCAACGGCTGGGGCTCGTCGTCGACGACAAACAGGTCGCCGACGAACTCTAACCCTAGCGGCTCAGTGGGGGTGCTCAGGGGGGCGCACCAGGGCTCCAGCGACGATGGCGAGGTGGGCAAACGGATTGGTAGACGACGGCAAACTCAGGGACGGTCGAGGCAGCTCTGAGGGTGGTCGCAATCAGCGGGGCCCTTCTCCTCCAGAGGCGGCCAGCTCCGGTGCAATTCCGGTGACTACGAGCTCGAGTGGCTCCGGGGAGAAGTGGGGAAGGTCCAGTGAGGTGAGGGGAGGTGAGTGGTGTGTAGAAAATGGCTGGGGGTGGCCTCTATTTATAGGACGACGATGCGACCGAGAGGCATGGGCGGGCGGCTCCGGCGAGGGCTGCACAGCGTGCTAGCGACGTGGCTCGAGGTAGGGGACGGTGGCTGGTCTCCTGGCGGTGCTCTACAGGGTAAATGCGGGACTAGGGGCGGTGGTATGCGGTCGGGCGGTGCGCGCGCTCTGAACGGCAGAGGCGGCGGTCTCAACGGCGAGCGGTGGATGTGGGCGTGGGCTGCTGTCGAGGGGCGGTGTGTGCACGCGTGTCAGGTGCGGCGCTCTGGCGCGTGCTCGGCATGGTGCAGACACTTGGTGCGCGGCGCATTGGTGGTGGTCCACGCTCTGGCTTGGCTCGGGGAGGAGACAGAGGGTGGCGGTGAGGTATGAGCTAGCTACTAGACATGGTGAGAGGGAGAGGGGTTGTCTGCTGTGGCGGTTGCAAGTTTGGCCGGCGACATGGTGCTCAGCATGGCATGGTAATACCACTAGGGGGTAGGGGATGGGGTGCAAAGGGCCTGGTTTGATCAAAGGGGGACAAAGGGATTAAATGGAGATCAAATGGGGGCAAAACCCTGTACAAAACAGTGAGCTAGATATTCGGTGCAAAACATGCCTGCTATGTGTTTGTAGAAATGGCCGCAAGAAAAATATTTTTGAATTTTGAAAAGATTTTTGGTGGGTGTGCTAGTATTAAGCTTGAGACTCTGTGGGTGCTTGGGTTTTGAAAATTGAGCTCATTTGAGTGGTTTTTCAAATAGGGTGATCTTGATACCTACACTAGATTCAATTTTCAAATGTCATTTAAAATTAGTGGTTGAAAGTTTTTGGCAGATCACAAAGTGGGCCTTGGTACATCATTATGTGTACTAGCAAGGGTTGCAAAGATCCACATTTGTTTCTGTTAAGAATTAAGTACTAGGAATAGACAAAGTAGGCATGGTAGTTAATTTGGCACAAATAACCATTCACTTATTTTATTCATTTTGATTTTTTTTTCTTTGGGATTTGTTTGGAAATGCTTTAGATGATGTTTATTTCACCTAAGAATCATTTTACAAGCAATGGATCACTTAATCATGGCAATTCAAACAACTCCTATTTTAAATGCACACACATATGAATGCTTTAATAATTTAAATTGGAAAAGTTTTTGTTGACCCTAATTTTGATGATTTGGATCTTAATAACCCTGGATTAAGTTTTGGGATGTTGCACTTCCAAAATCTTAGGATCGTTCCTATCCTACTCAATTACTAGCAAGTCCTCACCATCGTACTCGGCTAAAATGAGACTATCATTGTTCTCCTTGTTCTCTTTATCATCAATGTCATCACATCTGGCACCATGGGCCATTTCCTTCATGTATTGATCCTCTAGTGCCTGTTTACTGAATCTATCTACTAATTCAAGAAACATCAACTCATCCTCATCATCTAGTGGAGGCGCTCCCTCATCAGGCTCTGCTTCGTCCTCCACATCGACTACACGAGCGATTTGGCTTACACTCACAGTGCAAACAGATGGTACTGTTGTGGACCTACAAGGAGCATGGGGGCATACAATATTAGTAGAGACAGTAGAGACACATGATGCCCGACCACATGATGATGCCTGACCACCACATGATGCTTTAAGCCTCTTTCCTGTATGTTCAACTTTAGGTTGCACATGGAGATGAATTTGACCAAAACGTTTGGCAGCATTCAAAGAGAAAAGCGTTACCAGATCAACTTTGCTAGTTAACGGGAGCAATCTTTGCTCGCTAATGTTGAAATATTGCAAGTCAACTGAATCACCATTGATCTAGGGGAACTTATATTAGATTTTATCTTTCAAATATCTGAGAGTTATGGAGGTTGCAACCACCGCTGGGAAGTAAAATCCAGAGAGATGTTATTCACAACCACGAATTATGCTAGTATCCAGTTTAACCGCCAGCCAAAATGCCAGTGCTAGTTCAATCATATTCGAAAAGCAAGGCAGTTAGTTGAGCACCAGTGATTCGCGCTCAATTACTGCCTATAATCAATCCACAAAGGGAAACGACGCTTACCCAGATGGAATCCATGCGTTAGAACCCTCTAATTCCACCCAATCTTCTCTACGCTCGACGGGAAGGACCGGTTGACCTGCCGACATTGCATACTGTTCCACGAAAGGGGTAGATCTAGCAGGGGCAGGAGTGGAGCCGGAGGTGGAGTGGGCTCCACGGTAGGGGTAGGGGTGGCTCGGTGGCTAAGGAGGACATAAGGTAGGAGGGCACGGTAGCAGGGGAGCGGAGGGGCGGTGTAGGAGCTGTTCTAGGCTCGGAGGAAGTGAATGCTTTGGGTGAGTAAGAATGGGCGGTCTGACGTGTCTCCATGCGGCCACACCCTGCACGACGTATGCAAGACCCTTCCCAACGCGGTCCCACCATTCACCACATATGTAGGACCCGTCCCAATACGGCCCCACCCGCCAGCATGTAACGGTCGAGGCCACGTAACGTAACGCTCAACGCACGACCCGCCCCAAAGCGGTCCCACCGGTCAGCATGTAACGATCAAGCCTTTGACCTGACGGCATCCCTCCGTCCGAGCGCCTGTGAGGGTTTTAGAATAGAGGAAGGGGAAAAGTGAGGAAAAGTTAAGCGGCTAGGGAAAACTGAATACAACTAACGAACTAGGGGCAAGAAAATAGAAATCCCAAAAAATTACTATGTTGGAACACCCTAATGCCTAGGATCTATCTAGTAAGTAATGCAGTAACAGAGGAAGACAGCGGTAACATACCCTTGAAGAACGAGAAAGTATTACGCTCATGCAGGAGCATGTATGATGTAATCGTACCCGTTCGACCTCAGGGTCGTGAATCTCCTCGCACGTTAGCCCTTGTCCAGGGCCTTGCAACACGGTATGGTCGCTACTAACGGTAGCTCCCCCAAGTTATCACACACATACGATGCAATGCGACGACTCCCGGGCTCCGATCCCTATCGAGGTTGCAGAAGTAGATCTCATGGCTAGAATCCCTGTAGCATAACGGCATGCCGTAGTAGTGTTAACTTTGCGTGTATAGTCCTTCTCCAGGATCGTGCCACCGCAAAGGCAACTGAGAGAGAGAGGGGTTTTTCTCTAAGGAAAGATGCCTTAGATAATATTTGTTGGTGTGTTTAATCCCACCCATGGCTACCCCTTTATATAGGTGGAGGGAGGTGCACCCTCCCATTTGGGTGTCCCATGTGGGACTAAAAATATAAAGGTAATAAAGGGGAAAGGGCTCCCAGCTGGCTAGGCCAATGGGTGGTTGGGTGGGCCACCTCGTCGGGATCAGTGCAGCAGGTAGCAACAGGCAGTCGCGGCAGAAGCAGATGCTAGCGCCCGCGTGGGCTGCCGCCTACTCACGGCCTTCTAGGCACAGCGGCCAGCGCTACAGCTAGTGGCCCGGGTGGGCCTGCCAGCCCCTACCACGTGGCCCGCAAGCGGTAGCAGCAGTGGCGGCCTGCTGTGCATGTCCGGGTGGGCCGATGCGCCAATGCCCACACCTACTTGCCTGGGTGGGCAGGTTGGCCTGCCCGTGGCCCACTAGCTCGGCTGGCTTTCCTAGCTCCCGCACGCGCCCGTTGGGCCGAGGTAGAAAAGGCCTGTTGCGGCGGCCGATAGGCCTGCTGCCCGTGCGGGTGCTACTATCTGCCGCCCGCTCACGTGGGATGGTCAAACTAGCCTAATGGTGTTTGCTATTTGTTGTCCTTTTTCTTGTAGTTTTCTCCTGGGTCAAATTCCTCCGGGGTTTTGGCCTAATGAGAAAGTTGCTTTATAAATTTCAACTTAAATATTTACTTAATATATATTAATTCACAATTAACATATAATAAATGCATATTATAAATTGCCATTTATTCGAAACACCTTTCGGTCTTTTCCTTTACTTCTTTCTCCAAACAATTTTGGATCTCTCCAGAACGATTCTGGTTTCTCTCTCTTCTATGATTCCATCTCACCAGAGGATCTCCAAGCGTTGTAGTGCCCTTAAGCGTGTTTTCCCATGGTTCGGGAATGTCATAGACATGATCTCGATCAATGATCAACAGTAGAATACCGGGATGCCCATGTTCACCCTATGCACTCCACGAATCACCATCGTGTCGAACCTTAAATGATATGTCCAATTCCCTTTATTACGTGATACAAGACTTCCCTGAGATCTGATCATCGGTATCATGATAGTTTGTTCAATCTCGTTTCCAACAAGTATTGTTTCACTCGTTCCCGTGAAATTCTATCCCCATGACCTAGTCATATGCTGCGCAACTTATGGATGTAATTCACCGAGTTGGCCCAGTGTATCTTCCCGTCACATAGGAGAACAAATCCTGATCTTGATGCATAGGCCTCAACTTGCTCCTTCGGACTACCCAACATGCACATTTATGGTCACCCTGTCACGAAAATGATAGTTGATGCAGTCAAAGCAATGTTCTGGTAGTAGTAATTAATATGATCTCACGGTCTAAGGATTGGGACACTCCGTTTCTGACAATTGCAACATGAACTAAGTGACATGATCATGTTGTGGGAAATGTCCATCACATCATTCCAGATGATATGACTTTATTGTCAGTTGGCTTCAACAACACCATGATCATTAAACCTTGATCATCAGCTGTCCAATGAACTAGTTGAATAGAGGCTAATAGGGACATGGGTTTGTTTATAGACCACACATGTATGAGTGTTTCTGTTTGCTACAGTTATAGCATGATATAAAATTATTATGAACTAATGAGATATGATAATAAACCCTTTTTATTATTTGCCTCCATGGTGTATCTCCTTCACATGGATGATGTAGTCGTTTGCTTGTGTAGGTTCAAACCAACATAGATCTTGACAATCTAGATCATTGTACCGAACTCGTATGGCACCTCTGTGGTATTCACACATTTCGCTCTGGTGTCATATCCTTCTTATTGATCTCACAAGACCTTGAGAAGATCTCCGCGAGAATCGGGCAACACAATGGTAATGCATACTATGGTGGAGAGGGATTCCTGCAAGGCTTCGCCTGATTCAACCCGTGGAGAGGACAAAATACCACGAGACAGAGAGAGAGGAGAGGCACCAAGGGCAAAGGGTTCAAACTGATGTAGATCTTGAATCAGTCTACTTGGGATTCATCGGTGAACCGAATGCCCATAACTTCATGGCTCACGCAAGGAGCAGCGCTAGAAGTACTCGCGGCAGCCTAAATACGTATTAGGATCCTCATGTTCATCATCTAAAAATTAAAACCTATACAAATTAGATTTTTTGATCCAATAGGAATAATCAATGACCATTCCTCTATAGTTTCTACAAAAGAATCTCCTCTAAATAAGACTGCAAAACATGCTCATAAAAATTTTCAAACTAGACCTTGTTCAAAGATTAATAATTAAAGTGCATGCTTTTGCAAAAATTAAATGGGGAATCAGAGAAGAAACATACCATGTATCATTGGTGTGCAAGGGATTGGATCTAAAACATGTAGAGGTGAAAATCCATTGATGTGTTCTTGAGGTTAGAGGAAGAAGAAATAGAGATAGAGGATGCTTTGATCTTTTTAAGCATGTCCCCGGGGTGGATATCGTCAACTCGTGCAGGTGGTACGGGCACATCCCGCCCGTACGGGCACCAAAAATCACGCACTAGGGTTTCGACCCTGGTGGTGCATGCGGTGTGGTGCGCCATACGGGGACGTATACCCATACGGGTGCTCATTAACCTTATAGTACCCTTGACAAAAAAAATGAGAAAATTTTGACTTCTGGCCATGTACTTGGTATGGGCATGCGATACAGTCGCTGCCCACCGTATTGATGTTCATTATTGTGTTTTCCTCGTCTTCATATTTTTATTGTGCTGGTGGTTCTTGTGGTACGGGAACCTCATGCAAGTACGCATGCCCATACCAGTTCTCGTTAACACTGTTGACTCGCCTCTTTTCGCTTCTTTTTCCATGAAAATTCTTCTTCTAATCTGAAATATTAGTGAGGCTTCCAAAATGATAGTTATATTTAGAAATGCATCTATACTAAATTTAGCTATATAGCAATAGATACTTTGGAACAAGTTTACCTTGTATCCTCCTCTCCTCTTTGGATCGTTGAACACTATTTACTCTACTAAAACAAACAATAATGCAACTAAACATAAGAATTACAAACCTTTATTTCACATGGGGTGCCTCCCATGAAGCACTTATAGTTTGGGTCATTTAGCTCAACCATGTTGGTGATAATTTAATCCTTAGGAGTGCAAGACCAACTCCAAAATGGTTTTCCTTCAGTGTGATGATCCCATCCTTGAGTTTCTTAGCCTTCTTTTTCATAGGGAAATGAACATCAAAGTATTCTTGCGAAGGTAGTTCAAACCTCATATTCCCTTCATGAATATTAATCAAGACCTTAATAGTCCTTGAAAAGGGCCTACCAACAATTATATGTGCTACCGAATCTTCAGGCATATCAACTATAACAAAGTCAATAAGTGTTCGCCATCCTTTGATTTGTACAATAATATTTTCCTTAATTCCTATAGCTTATTTAAAAGTAGAATGCACTAGATATAGCTTAAGTTCAGTCAACTCAAAAGAACCAAGATCGAGCCTATTAAATAAGCTTTAGGAATAGTCAAAACACTTGCACCAAGATTACAAAGCGCGGCAATCTCATTAACTCCTAAATTGATTTTAATTATTGATTCAAATATACCATCTAACTTGGCAGGTAGTTTTTCAGATAACATTTTATATTCACTTTCTATCTCATGTGCCTTCTCAGCAACTTGATTAATAAAATATTGGTACATGGCTTCATTACCTCCATCGATGCCTTGTTTCTTCAAAGTTATCATCTTGGCAAGGTCCTCCATGGGATAATCCGGAGATGGAGCATTACTATAGTAAATCTCTTCAGGTTCTTCATCTTCGACCCTCATTATTTTGAGAACTTCAACCGGATTGGGCTCAGTCTTGTGAGAAAATCTTGAAAGTATGAGTGTTTGAATCTCAGCTATCTTTCCCAACTGTGCCCCAACCATCTTTGTTCTTTCCTATAGAATCTGCATGTCATTCTTAATAGCAACTGCTTTGTTAGAATATGTGACTGTATCGTGTTTGTATAGGTATACAGTCATATCGTGTATTCCTTTTGTATGTGTCTGTGTTGTATGAGACTAGGACTCCCCTTATAATCCTACTATATAATGTGCAATGCAAGGCACCGATATGTGTGGTTTCCTCTATCTTACATGGTATCAGACACAAAACCCTAGCCGGACCGCACCTCCCTACTTCTGCTGCTGCCGTCGCCGATCTCAGCGCTGCCGATCAGCAAACCACCCACCTCCCCCCTTCTCACCGCGCTGCCTCTCTTGGAGCCATGGGCGATGATGCTACACGGGCTGCGCAGGCTGCCAAGGAGAAGGAAGATCGTGAGGCTCGAGAGGCCGCTGACGCCAAGGCCAAGCTGGCCCTCGCCACTGCCCCCTCCTAAAGTGTGGGGGCCTTCTCGCTCACCTCCCTACATGCCCAAGCCATCGGCCTCCACTCTATCAAGGGGCACGTACTAGTCAAGGTTTCCCTCAACACCGGCGTTCATCGCCAATTGTGCACCTTCTTCCGTGCCACCCTACGCAAGTACGCGCTGCTTGACCACATCGACGCGCCCACTCCAATCAACCCAACTCTGGAGTTGTCCTTGTTGGATGCCACGGTGGTCTCATGGCTGTACGAATCCGTCTCCCTTGGCCTCCTCGACGTCGTCATGATGCCGGGTGAAGATCCTCTTACCGTGGATCCGTAGACAAGCATCAATGGCCTCTTCAGTGACCACAAGATCAATCGCTAGCTCCACCTATCCACCGAGCTCAGCAAGATCAAGATGGGCAAACTTTCCATGACCGAGTACCTGAAGAAGATCAAGGCCCTCGCCGATGGTCTAGCTGATCTCGGAGCACCGGAAGAAGATGCCAAGTTGGTGATCCACTGCCTAAACAACCTCTCCAAGCAGTACGAGCATGCTACCAACTTGATATCCCTCATGTCCGAGATCACCTTCGAGAAGTGTCATTCTCTCCTCGTGCTCCAAGATATGAAGCACAAAAATCACCGAGCCTGTAACTCTGACATGGCTCTCGTTGTTGATGTCGCCAAGCCTGGCAAAGGCAATGGCAACCGCTGCAAGAAGAAGAAGGCTACAGCTGAGGCCACCAAGGAGGGCGCTATTGTCCAGCACCAAGCCCCTGCTGCAGCACCAGTCGTCGCTTCGCCAACTTGCCCCACGCCGCAACTCCCATGGAACGGCGTGATCCAGATGTGGCCCTACGGTCGGGCACACGGCTATGTGCCACGTCATGCGCCCTCGCCACACGCCTTCTACGCGCAGGGGCCCTATAGTGTGTCGCACTCCTTCTATGGATACAACTACAGCTACACGCCCCCGCCCCCTTCTTACGACTACGGCGTCGCTCCTTCGTCATCGGCACCGTCATCACCGGCTCCGTCAACCGCCTCTTGGGATTAGTCCATGCTCATGTAGAAATTCTAGATGATGGGCTTACAAGCACCCACTGAATGGGTAATGTACACGGGCGCCTCCTCCCACTTTGCGGCCAACCCCGGTATGCTCACCTCCATGACTCCCCCTATCTATTCTCCTTGTGCTATTGTTTTCGGTAATGGCTCCACTCTTCCAATCACCGCTACCAGATATGCATGTTTTCCTATTTCCACCTCTGAGCATCCCCTTCATCTTCCTAATGTTTTAGTTGCTCCTAACATAGTTAAAAATCTTTTGTCGGTTCGTAAGTTCATCATTGATAATCGTGTTTCTGTCAAATTTGACCCTCTTGGTTTTTCTGTGAAGGATCTTCAAACTAGGAACGAGATTCTCAAATGCAGTAGCCTCGGAGATCTCTATCCTTTCCGCACCTACTCCACCAATCGCCCACATGCCTTCCTCATTGTCGATCCCGCTCTATGGCACCGGCGGCTTGGACACCCTGGACAACCCGGCATGGAGTCTTTAGCTTGCTCTTCCGTTATTCCTAGGGATAAGAATAAATCTAGTTTGTGTCATGTTTGTCAATTAGGTTCCCATGTTCGTCTTCCTTTTTTCTACTAATCGTGTAACACATTCTCCATTTCAAATTATTCACTGTGATTTGTGGACATCAACGGTTGAGAGTATTTATGGCTTTAAGTATTATCTTGTTTGCCTCGATGATTACACTCAGTATGCCTAGGTTTATCCTCTACGTGCTAAGTCAGAAGTTTTCTCGCACTTATCGTCCCTTTACGCCTTAGCATGTACTCAGTTTTGTGCAAACTTGAAAGCTATTCAGTGTGATAATGGTCATGAGTTCGATAATTCCCTCATGCACTATTTTGCCCAACGCCATGGAATAGCACTCCGCTTTTCATGTTCATATACCTCGCAACAGAACGGTAAAGTCAAGAGGATTATTTGCACCATCAATAACATTACTCGCATGCTTCTAATTGAAGCAAGTATGCCGCCATGCTTCTGGGACGAGGCTCTTCATACAGCCATATTATTGCATAATCGGTTGCCTTCCAAGGCAATCTCGGATCGTGTGCCTTTTCAAGCTCTTCATGGTGTCGACCCTGCGTATGCTGGTCTTAGGGTCTTCGGATGTCTTTGCTACCCCAACACCATTGTTGTTGCACCGCACAAGCTTGTTCCTCTCTCCGTGTCCTATGTGTTTTTAGGGTATCCGTTCCAACATCACGGCTATCGTTGTCTTGATCGTAACACCCAAAAGATCATCATCTCTCGCCATGTTGTATTCGACGATTCTGTCTTTCCCTTTGCCATCACCGCGTCAGCCACGTCTCCTACTCCATCCCTACACACTTATGAATTTTTGTAGGTTGAGTAGCCAATGTCGTTGACGCCATTCACCGTGCTAACCACGGGAAGCTCTACCGTGGGCGTGCGGCAGCCTGCCGCGAGCTCTCAGTAGCCTACCATGACTGCCTCCCCTTCCGCGCACATCCGCTCTACCGCAAGTTCAGCCACCTCTCCTATCGCGCCCCCCTCATCACCTACGTCTGCCCCGTCGCCCACCTCGTCACCCGCCATGTCTGCTGAGGATGATTCCTCACCACGTGTAGCTGCTGCACTGACTCCACCACCGGCACCACCTCCGGTTCGTCGACCGCGCCCTCCGCCTCCGCCACTGTCACATCGCATGCTTACGCGTGCGAAGACAGGCGTGGTTCAGCCGAAGACCATCTTCGATCTTCATGTTGAGGGGTCTCGCGTAGACATACCATGGAGCGCTCAAGGACCCTAATTGGCATGCAGCGATGGTTGATGATTGCAATGCTCTTCTCTCCAACAACACTTGGGACCTAGTTGATCCACCTCGCAATGCAAATATTGTCACAGGCAAGTGGATCTTTCATCATAAGTTAAATTCTGATGGTTCTCTTTATCGATACAAGGCATGGTAGGTCTTGTGAGGATTCACGCAACATGAAGGTATTGATTTTGATGAAACTTTTAGTCCGCTTGTTAAACCCGCCATGATACAGACAGTTCTGTCACTTGCTCTTTCCAGTGATTGGCCTATTCATCAGCTGGATGTCAAGAATGCTTTCCTCAACAGCAAACTTGATGAGATGGTTTATGCTCGACAGCCCTCAGGTTTCATTGATCCCAATTCTCCTGAGAATGTGTGCCGCCTGAACAAATCCTTCTACGGGTTGAAGCAGGCTCCACATGCATGGTTTCAGCAGTTTGCCTCCTATATTGCTTCTCTTGGGTTTCTAAGTGCCAAGACTGACAGCTCATTGTTCGTCTATCACCATGGCTCCTATATGGCTTATCTCCTGCTCTATGTGGATGATATAATTTTGACCGTGTCTTCCTCGACACTACTGCACAGTTTGATTGGTTCACTCCGTTCTGAGTTCACCATGATGGTCATGGGTGATTTACATTAGTTTTTAGGCATCTCCATCAAGCGCAACAAGGACTGTCTCTTTCTCTTGCATGAGAAGTATGCTATGGATCTCCTTGACCGCACCGGTAGGTTACAGTGCAAGTCTATCTCCATACCAGTTGATACAACTTCTAAGCTTGAAGCTCAGTCTAGTGATCCCGTGGCTGATCCTACAGAGTATCATAGTATTGCAGGAGGTCTCCAGTACCTCACTTTTACTTGGCCTGATATCTCCTATGCGTACAACAGATATGTCTTTATATGCATGATCCACGGGCTAATCACTTGCTCCTTGTGAAGCGTGTTCTACGCTATATCCGCGGCACCACCGATTATGGTCTCACTTTGTATAGACACACCTCGAACAAACTGATGGCCTACTCTGATGTTGACTGGGCAGGTTGTCCAGACACTCGACGGTCTACTTCTAGTTGTTGTGTGTTATTCGGCACAAATCTGGTGTCTTGGTCGACCAAGTGACAACACACTGTTTCACGCTCGAGTGCGGAGGCTGAGTATTGGGCAGTAGCAAATGTGGTGGCCGAACTATCTTGGCTTTGACAACTACTTCAGGAGCTTCATCAATCGATGCCGGATGCTTTCGTCATCTTCTATGACAATGTGAGTTCAATTTACATGATACAGAATCTAGTGCATCATCAGCGCACCAAACATGTGGAGATTGATCTACACTTCGTCAGAGATCGCGTGACAACTAGCGAGGTTAGGGTTCTACATGTTCCTAGTTCATCTCAGTTCACGGACATCTTCATCAAAGGATTACCATCGGCTCTCTTCTTAGATTTCTGGGACAGTCTTAATATTTGTCGGACGCCCATTTTTGACCGAGGTAGGGTGTTAGAATATGTGACCGTATCGTGTTTGTATAGGCATATGGTCATATTGTGTATTCCTTTTGTATGTATCCGTGTTGTATGAGACTAGAACTCCCCTTGTAATCCTCCTATATAATAAGCAATATAAGGCACCACTTCGTGTGGTTTCCCCTATCTTACATGCTTGATTATATAATTTTCCAATAATATGATTATAGTTCTCCGTTATTTTAGTAAGATGGCTATTTTGCTTGGCTTGAGTTTCGCCCATTTTTTTACCTTTTGGCCTAGGGTCAGTAGTCATCCGCCCTTATAGGAAGACAACAGTCAGGTCGGTTGTCGCAATTGAGTGGACTAAGCTTTCCTTCTCCCAGTAGCATCATCCCACCATGTTGCGTATCCTAGCACTAAGTATGGAGAGGTACAGGAAACACCTCGTTCTACAACATGTTCTGATCTAGAGAGATTATTTTGGGTTGGTTCTACACAACCATCAGGGCCATGAGACTTTATCATGAGCAACATCCAAAACCAATAGCGAGAGCGAAGCTTCCTTAATAGCAACAAGCACGAAACATGCACCATTAGGCCACAGCAGGACAACCAAAGGTGTCCGTCACGAGGCTAACATGTATGAAGCACCACTTCCCGTAGTAGGGTACATGCACGCAAGCACTTGGAAGGCAATAGTAACATAAGCCACATGAATAATGGGACACGGTGTTAGTAGTCGGCCGCACGAGGATGGGGACCTACCAATAGACATGGGTCCAAAGCTACTCGGTCGCTCGCATAGCCATAGCGTTCAAACCAACCAAACCTCCCCCATGCACAGCACGGGCGATCACTTGCACGAAGGTGTCCTAAGTGTCCACAGCGCGTGGGTGTTACACCAGAAATGTTACTTTCACCAGGGAAACATATATCTAAAGGGATAATAATTGTGTTTACTACATATGACCACCCAGATCGAATGAGAAGTTGTCCATATGGAATAGGAAAAAGTAACGTGGTAATCATCTTTTTGGGAAATCATACCGACTGAAAACGTGACCATGGCAACAACTCCCTGATATTATTGTCGACACCGGATAAACACATTCTCATTGACGGAGCTCAATTCATCGATTTCACGATGCAACACACCAAAATCCTGATCCTCGCACGGATCCAAGAAGAACAGAGTTTTCGGTGACACATAAGAAGGCAACACGAGTAGGAAGGCGATGCGGCGGCGGCTGAAGCTGGCGCCTGGGGATCTTCGGCTGGCGACGGCCGCTTCACCTGGCTCCGGGTCGGTGTCCGGTTCGCAATTTGCGTATCTGGCCGAGGATTCATCGGAGGACAAGACTCTTGTGGCCAGGGTTGCTCTAGATAACCTAGATGATGAGGATGGGCAACTCGGCTAGACTACGGTGTCGCGCTGGCAACAGAGGTTGAACGAGGAGCTTCGGCAGCAATTTTGGGAAGAAATGGGCTTCCCCACACCTGCATCGCGCTTTTGGGAGAGATCACCGAGCTCTGCCGCGGCTGTCGAGGCGGTCTCTGGCAGTGAAGCCTTGGTGGGGGCCACTCCCTCTGTGGCGGGTGTCGGAGCCACCGATGATGGGGGTTCTGATATCGGAGGCGCTAGGGCACGTCGCCTTGCCAACTCGGATGGATGTGGCGGACGTCGAGGTGGCTGCCACGCGGGACTCGGAAGTCGAGATGGATGCCATGCGAGAGACGGGTGGTGTCGCGGTGGACACGACCGGTCCTACGCCTGGGTCAAACGGGACGGACTTGGTGACCGAGTTCTCTTGGACATGTATCACGAGACGCTTTCAGGCGGCGTGGTCTATGGTTCGTGATCCTTGCCAATCCACTTTGTTGTCCATCTCATCTGGGTCTCCCTCATCGCCGCTTGCCTCGACGCCGTCGCCTTCCCCGCCTTTGTGCCCTTCTCCGGTCTCCCAGTCGCTTTTGGGAGGACACTCGTTCACCGAGGTTCTTCGCTCCCTAGCTCCAATGGTTGGGAACCAGCAGCCATCCCGGGGACCTGCTGCACCTCCGCCCCGGGGCATGGCCCCCTACGCCGCTCCTCCGATGGGTGGCCAGGATCCTCCTTTCGCCGCTCCGCTCCAAGGAGGACCGCCGTCGTCCTCTCAACCTTCGGTGATGGGTTCTTTTCCACAGTATACCCCAGGGTTTCCATCGGGGATGGTTTTCTGACCTCCTGCGCCTTTCTTCGCGGTTGTCCAGCAACAACCGCTTCAGGCCCCATACTGTGGGCCTCCGCCGTAGATCTACCATGCGATGCCCACCATGGGTAATGTTGGGGGTGGTCAAGGAGGTAGAGCACCGTTTGTGGGGGCTAATGGTGGTGCCCCAACTTTTGTCGCTATCGCGGCTTCGGTTGCTTCCGTTGTGCCTAAGAGGAAGAAGAAGAAAAAGCTGGCCCAAGGCCAGCCGCAACTGCCTAGGTTATCTGGGCTTTTGTGCAACCTCAGTACCAGCCACTTCAACCACAGATGCAAGTACAACAATATTTTGGGTTTCCACAGATGCCCTTTAACCCGACACATTATCCTGCCAATGAGCAGGGTGGGGTGCATGGCCAGCAGCAGGGTGCGGAGGCTCAAGCTTCTATGGTGTTGCAGGGTGTGTTGGTGCCTGGGACTGCGACAAAGAAAAGTAAGAAGGATGTCAGGTGTTGGAAGTGTGTTGCGGACACTCACGCGTCCAAGGATTGTAAGGCGGTCCATTATTGTTACATTTGTGATGTTTAATCCCATCCAACGCTCAGGTGTCCGGTTTTGAAGCAGTCCCTTCCCACGGCTTACATGGTTGGGGTGGGACATGATAAGATGATCTTTGCGAAAATACCTGATAGCGTGGTCTGACCTAATCTGGGGACCAGTTAGACCCCTATTGCACTGATTCAGGTCTCTGGTGAGGCTGTTACTCCGGAGGTGGTTCAACAGCAAATTGCTCGGAGATGCCAGGTAAAGTCTCAGTGGAAGTGGGAGGCACTAAAGCATGGGTCCAATGATTTCCTAGTTAGTTTTCCTTCTTTCAATGACCTAGACAGGGTGGATGGGAGATAGTTCTCTATGCCGCTGGGCAAGACTCAGCTGACAGTATTGTCCTACAGGATTCGGGAGGTGCCACATAAGTGTGAGTTGCATCAGGTTTGGCTGCACGTGGAAGGGGTCCCTCATTCTCTACGGACTTTTCTGGGTTTGTGGGTGGTTGGGCCCCTTCTTGGTAGCGCTCTGGACATGGATTTGTTGTGCCTTAGACGAAGGGGCCTGGTCCGTATTTTGGTTGGTATGTTTGACCTCTCTGTTTTTCAAAAGAAGGATGTTGTGGGCTCATATCTTACTTCTGATGTTGTGGTCTTGCTAGAAGGGTATGGGCTATGTTTTCGTCTGGAGCCTGTTGGTTTTGCTCCGGAGCCAGACTTCTCGACATATCTTTGGAAGAAGGGTCCTGGTGGTTCTAGGGATGATGGTGCTGGGCCTGGTGGTGATGATGTGATGGATACCTTAGAGCCACCTACGGGTGGGACTTCGGTTGGGCAGTCGTCTGGATAGGGATCTTCTACACCTACCTCTACGCGCCAGACTCCTTTGCAGGTGTACCCGGTCACCCATTTCAATGCCTCTCCGACTACACTTCGGGGAAAAGGAGTTGCTTGATGCTCTTCCGCTTGATTCACCTCTTCGTGGGGGTTCGGCCATGGGGACCACGCCTCCCAAACACTTTTGCTATTGTTTTTCCTCTAAACTTGTGTGAATTGGATGCAACTAACACGGACTGACGTTGTTTTCAGCAGAATTACCTTGGTGTCTAGTTTTTGAGCAGAAAATCAACTATCAGGAAAAATCCCGGAAAATATGCCAAAAATCCTATTTCACCAGAAGACTCGCGGAGCTAGAAGACGAGACGGAGTAGGGCCACGAGGGGCCCACACCACCTAGCCGTGCGGGCCAGGCCAGGCCGCGCCTGGGGGTGGTGTGGCCGCCTCGGCTACACCCTCGGCCTCCCTCTTCTCCTATAAGTTGTCCCTTGACTTAAAAACCAAGGGGGGTTCGGCGTTTTTCTAGAAAGAGTTCCGCTACGCCACCACCACCAGATTCTGCAATTCGGAACCAGCAACTCCGTTCTGCACCCTGCCGGGATGGGGAATTGGAAGAGATAAATTGCCATCATCATCACCATCGCTTCTCCATCAACCATCCATGATTCCCCCATCCATGAGTGAGTAATCCCCCGCTGTAGGCTATGGGGATGGCCGGGATTGGATGAGATCGTTCATGTAATGGCATCAGATTGTTAGGGCATGGTGCCTAGTATCTACTATTAGTGCTTTTTGACTTTGTTGCAACTTGTTATGCTTAATGCTTGTCACTAGGGCCCGAGTTCCATGATTTCAGATCTAAACGTGTTATCGATTCATTATGATAGTATTGTTTATGGTCTTACCTGCGAGTTGTATACACATATTGTTGTCCGGAACCAAAGGCCCCGAAGTGAAAGCAGTTGGGATAACCGGAGGGAATGGCTTTGATGTGAGGATCACATGTGTTCACAGAGTGTTAATGCTTTGCTCTAGTGCTCTATTAAAAGGAGCACCTTAATTGCCAGTAGTTCCCTTGAGGCCCCGCTGCAAACGGGCTGGCAGGACAAAAGATGTTGTGCAACTCTCATTGCGAGCACGTATGACTATATATGGAACACATGTCTATGATTATCTAGTACTTGGATGCTTTATCTTATTTATCTACAAATGCCCAGTGTCTTAATTGCCATATGAATTGTATTGTCTATGCAACGCCCGTCCATCCATCCCTATGCCTACCGTGCTCTAATCCTACTGTTTACCGCAATTGTTACTACTGTCTTTACTTTTAATACTCCTATTACTTTGCTATTGCTACTACAAAACTGTTGCTAATGATAAACTGCTATGAGCAAGATTGTTTCTAGGTGCAGCTGAATTGACAACTCAGTTGTTAAGACTTATAAATATTCTTTGGCTCCCCTTGTGTCGAATCAATAAATTGGGTTTCACTTCCCTCAAAAATACTGCGATACACCCCCTATACTTGTGGGTCATGAAGACTATTTTCTGGCGCTGTTGCCGGAGAGCATAGCTTTATTTATCAAGTTCACTTGGAATCACTATTGTTCACTGCCATCCATCCATCATGGGTTAGTCTCGTGATGGCAAGGTTCCTATTTTACCATCCACTACAAGAAGAGGTACGGTTCTGAACACCTCTGTTGCTCTTGATTCACCATCTGTTATGAGTAAGCTCCTTACACCACCACATACACATGCTACACACACTGCTACTACTGCTGAATCTGAAACTTCTGATACTTCTGATGCTGCTTCTACTGTGCTTGATAAGAGTGGTTCATTAGGTCCTTTCCTAGATGCTACGATTCCTAGAACCATAGCTAGAAATACTAAAACTCCTAATGAAGACACTACTACACATGTTAGTTCACCTGAGTCTATAGAGAGCTATGATATTGAAGACGGTTATATTGAGATGACCGATGAATTTATTAAAGAATGTCAAAACACCCATGATAGGAGTTGTATTAAGATTCTCCTTGGGAGGCGTACTATAAAACCCAAATTGTCTCCTAATGCTAAGTTTGCTGCATCTCCCATAAACAATAAAGATAAGGATTATGATTTCTCCCTTCATCTATCTTACATAGCTATTATTGAGAAAGAACCTTTTTGTGGGACTAAGAATGAAAGTGCGGTAGCACATATGACTGAGCTTTCTACCATGAGTGGCTTATTTTCTGATGATATTAAGATGTGCACCTACTTTGTTGCTAAAATTTCCCCTTTTTCACTTAAAGGAGAAGCTAAAACTTTGTTTAATAATTTACCTCATGGATCTATTGATAGCCCTGATTGCTTGATTAGTACTTTCCTGCAGAAATATTTTCCTCCTAGTGCTAGACATGCTATTTTGCAGGAACTTTTTGATTTTCAACAGGGAGAAAAAGATATATTGCCTGAATCATGGGCAAGGTTTTGTGCTTTGATTCATGCACAGGCTAGATGTCCATTACCTAAGAATGAGCTTCTTGATACATTTTATAATGGACTAACTGAAGAATCTAGGACATACCTGGATAGTTGTGTTGATTGTGTTTTCAGGAATAGGACTCCCAAGGAAGCTGAGGAATTAATGGCTAAGATAAGCAAGAATTATGAAGATTGGACTCCTCCTGAGACAACTATACCTGAACCAACTATTCCTGTGCCTATACCAACATCAATGAAGAGGGGGGTTATTGAACTAAATGATGAAGTGATGAAGGAAGCTAAGAAATGTCTTAAGGAGAAGGGAATTAAAGCTGCAGACGTCAAGAATTTACCTCCTATAGAATAATTATGTAAGCCAATTCCCCACTCATCCACTATTGAGGTACACTCTCTCCAACATTTTGATGAAGGTGATATCCCTTACTCTAAACCTCCTGAACAATGCTTAGAATAATTCGATATTTTTACTGTTAAGCAAGATAATTTCAATAAAAGGGTGCAAAATCATTTAATGGAAAACTTTAGAGCTATTGTTGAGTTAAAATATATTCTGGAAAGAACCTCTAATGATGTTAAAATGCTTGTTAAACATTTTCAAATGGTTCAAACTCAAATTTATCAGCTTATTAAGGTACAGACAGACTTGCTAGTTAATGCTGCTAAAGAAAAACATGCTTATGTAATTAGAACTAGAAGTGGTGCTGCTACCCAGGATCCTCTATATCTTGAGGGGCATCCTAGAAGAATTGAGTAGGATTCCCAACAAGCTGAAAATATTAGTACTACTCCTAAGAAAAGAAAAAGAAACATAAAACCATTGTAGAACCTTCTAAACCTGCTAAAGATCCTAATAGCATATCTGTCTCTGATGCTAAAACAGAAAGTGGTAATGAAGAAAATGATGCTCCTGATAAAGAAAAAGTTGAAGAAGAACCTGAAAAGCACACTAAGAATACTAAATACACTAAAGAAGATTTTGTTGCTAAGAAACATGGTAGTGAAAGAGAGCCTTGGGTCCAAAAACCTATGCCTTTCCCTGATAAGAAACAGAAGTCAAAGGAAGATGAACACTATAATAAGTTTTGTCAGTGGATGAAACCTTTATTCTTGCAAATTCCTTTGACTGATGCTATTAAATTGCCTCCTTATTCAAAGTATATGAAGGATACTGTCTCAAATAAAAGAAAGATCCCTAACGAAGAAATTTCTATTTTGCTTTCTAATTATTCCTTTAATGGTAAGGTTACAAAGAAACTTGGAGACCCAAGGATTCCAACTATCCCATGCTCTATTAAAAATAGTTATGTTGGAACTGCTTTGTGTGATTTGGGAGCAGGAGTTAGTGTTATGCCTTTTTCTCTCTATAAGAGACTTCAACTGGAAAAACTAACACAAACTGATATATCTTTGCAAATAGCTGATAAATCTACTACTATTCATGTTGGTGTATGTGAGGATGTACCTATTCAACTGGCTCATAATTGCTTGATATTAACTGATTTTGTTGTGCTTGAAATGCCTGAAGATGATAATATGTCTATTATTCTTGGGAGACCTTTTCTTAATACTGCAGGAGCTGTTATTAATTGTAATCAAGGAAAGGTGACTTTTAATGTTAATGACAAAGAACATACTGTTTATTTCCCCAAGAAAATTGATAGGACTTATGGTTTAAATTCAATTGAACATGTTGAGGGTATTCAAGTTGGAGAAATATATTTTCCCATACCAAGAGAAAAATATGAAATTATTATGATTGGGACCATTGCTATGAAGGTTGAGGTAACATGATCATTAGTGGAATACAAAGTTTTGTTTCATATAAAATTGTTTTGGTAACAAGACCTGATTAACCTTGTTAACAGAAGGATTGCAATGAACAAAACAATGTTTTCAGTATGATTATCTTCGCTTACTTTTATTCATTCCATTTTAGTTTTGCTTTCGTTTAGTTTACTTTTCTATTATTAGTTGCTTCCATGTTAGAGTGTCTTAGAACTTCTGAAGTTTTAGTTTTATTTTGTCATTGCATCATTCCAAAAACATCTTTCTATCATAAAATCATTCATCTATACCTGAAAATTGCTCAAAAATAAAGTGTCTCGAAAAATTCCAGAAAATTCATATTAAATTTTTACGTGAAAAAAGGGGCAGAGAAGTTCCTAGAGAGTACCAGGGGGCCACCGGGCAGGCACACCATCTGGTGGCACGGCCAGCCCAGGGGCGCACCTGGCAATGGTGTGGGCCACCCCTGGCCCTCCACTCACTCTCTCACTTCCCACTTCTTTCTCTCTCCCGAGAAAACATCAGTTCTTTGATCGAAATCGCGTTCTTGTTATTCTTGCCCATGATTTTTCGATCTCCTTGCTCAGCCCATATTTGCTGCTAAAATTTGGAGCAATTGTTCTCCGGTATGTAACTCCTCTTCTTGTCCAAGTAGATTTGTGTTTAGTGGTTTATATCTTGAGTATTTTGCTGCTATAGGTGACAGGTTATGAGAGCTTGTAAGCTTGTTTAATGCTTAGATATATTGTTTTGATGCATGTTTAGGCCTCTTACAAGTCCCTATGAGTAGTGCCCTCATTATATATTCACTTTGCAATCACTTGTGTAATGGATGTTTAAATTTCAGAATATCAAAGATGAACAACCACACCTTTGGAGAAATATTTGAGAGGGGCACACCTAGGAGGTCAAGGCCCTCAAGATCAGCCTCTTAGTTTAGGCCTTCATACAATGAAGATCTCATTGCACCATGCTTTGGTAATGAAGGAGATGAGGGGGATGCTCACCCATCTACTTTTCCTTGTTATACCTTTTTGCAAGCTACAGGGATCCTCGATGAGTCCTTACTACTGGTTCAGAGGGTCGGTTTGACCTCATACATGGAAGATGAGAGTGAGCAATATGCCGTGCTCACCAAAACTTTTGTTGGGAGTTTCGTTTTCACTAACACCCCCTATCAGTCAACTGTTTCTTGCAGAATTTATAATCTGCCTATTACCATGTCGTTGGAAAGATTTTGCAGCATTATAGGTATAGGCATGATGGGGACCGTGAAGAAGATCCAAGGGCGACCCGCTGATTTGCTGGAGCTCTATCGAAGTGTGACAAATGACGATGATCGCGTAGCTCAGCGCGGGAAGATAAGAAACATCCAACTCCCAGCTCTTAGATACTTTGCTTATTATCTTGCTACTAGCATTCTTGGTAGGGACAACACAAGTAATATCTCCAATTATCATTTAGCCTTTCTCGCTGCTGCGCTTAATAATGATACTCGGTACAATCTTGGCTCTCTCATTGCTCGCCGCCTAGCTGCTAGGGGACCTATTTATGGGGGCATTATTGCTTCACATATGGTTACTGCGTTAGAACTTTCTATGGATCCTAATGATACTATATTGGCACCAAAAACGCTTGATCTTGCTGCCATGAAAACACATCACTTCGTCACTGCTGACTCTGATACGGACAGTTTAGTATACAGGATGTTGTTTACTGACAGGGATGAAAGGGAGATTCCTTTCCCGCAATCTACTTTGTTTAGTGTTCACAGGAGGTTGTGGTTGCGCTCCAAGGAGGAGGTGGACGAGCAGTTCTGCTTGCTTGGTTTCCACAGGCAGCACTAGGAGGATGTGCCATCTTACGACTACTCTGCGCACTACGGTGGGGCGTCCTCGAGCTCGTACCAGGACGAGGGTACCTCCTCGCCATATTACGACGGCGATCTTGGCCAGCTTGGGATTGATACCCACTTAGGCCAAAAGCCTAAGCTTGGGAGGAGGTACACCAACATCACACTCATCTCCATATCATGATGAGTCAGTACTTTGTATATCCATGCTTCGTTCTCTTTTTAGTTTTCGTTCTTTCTTTACTTTTGCTTTCTAAAACACAAAAAGACCAAAAAAAATCTGTTGTTTCTCTTTGTTTGCTTCTTCTTCTTTTTTGCCTTGGTTTGCTTTTTTCCTTTTGGCTTTGTCTTAATTATTCGAAAAACCCAAAAAGATTTTGCGTTGCTTTTTTTCCTTTTTTGTTCTTGCCTTTGAAAATTAAAAACACCAAAAATATTTGTTGTTCTTCTTTGGTTTTGTGAAGTTTGTTGCGGGGTTCAGCAGACCTCAGTGGAATTGGGTTTCATGTTATTATTCAAGCCACACAATTGAAGGGCAATAATGAGGATTAATGACAACTTGAGGTGTGGTAAGAGGCTGGTAACGAACTCTATTTGTTTTCATTTTTGTACATATACTCATCATTGTGGACATGCTTAGTTTGTTCATGTAGGGTGTATGTTATTTATGGATGCTTAGTAGTTGTTGCTTTCTGATGACTAGCTCCAGCTCGCTAATAGTTTGTAGCATGTCATATGAATGTTTGCTTGGATTGCTCTGTTCATAACTTGGTATGACACTATGGTATCCTCCTCTGAATATTTCACTTGAATTGACTTGGCACATGCACATGCATGCATATGACTGAAACAATAATCAGTTAAGCCTCGATGAATTATTTTGCCTCAGGGGTCTTGAATCACTTCCATGCCATGGTTAGTCCTGTTTTGTTGCAAGCATGATTATGACAGTTATTGCTCTCTCGTTTTTGCTCCCTTACTATTGCTAGCCTTCACTTACATTGAGTATGAGCTCTACTCGTGTTTCCAATTTCCCAAAACCAATATTGCCAAAAGTGTCCACCATACCTACCTATTAGCATCATTTGTTGTTCCGTGCATATTCAATATGCCTTGTTTTCTTCCGAATAAAATGTTTGCTTGTTATGAGAAAGTTAGTTAGTAAAGCTCTCACGAACTTGGTGGCACACTTTATTTCTTGCACTTAATAAACCTGAACCATTGTGACTGTCAATGAAAGTTTTATGCTTGCAAATTATAGGCTAGGGATTAGCAGAACCGTCCTATCATGGGGAATGCTTTCAACACCTGTAAATATATACCTAGTTGATATCATGCTCTTTTGTTTGTAGATGTCGTTGGTGTGAAATAAAAGGGGAGCTTGTAAGTCCATGGAGTTATGTATGTGTGTTAGAGAAACGCCTGGGCCGCCGGTCTAATCCATGCCTAATCATGGTGGAAACCTGCAGCGAAACCATAATGAGTATCTATGAAGCATTATTCTTATAAAAAGAGAGATAGCTATTGAGAAAAAGAAAAAAAGAGATATGAGAAAAGAGGAAAGAGAGAAAAAAGCACCATTTTCCCATGGTAAATAAGGAGAATGCCGTGATACTCGATGTCTTCTTGCCTTGTCATTTTGATATGGGGATTCTTCTGTATCATCGGGCAAGGGGTACCCCGTTGGCGGTTCTCTATGATACGCATGTATTTACTATGACAAGAACTTACCATTAACTAAAGTTGAGTAGCATGAGGAGCGGCCCTCATACTCAAGGGACATGAGATTTCCAGTTTATAGTCTGTCAAGCATATAACTCAGACTGGACCTCACTTTCACCTTAACCATTTAAAGATGCTTATGATAGGGGCAATGAGAGCTCAAAGCTAATGAGTACCATACTTTCAGCATTTGGAAGCCTTTCAAACTTTTCAAAACCTTTTCATTTCCTTGTTGAGTCTCCACACATTCTATGAGCACATTCTTGAGACCATAGTTGTCATTCTTAGTGTAATGTTCTTATCTCAAAATTTGATTAATTGTGTTATGACTTTGATGCTTGTATCTTTGATATCTTTACTTCTAGTCTTCACCTGAACTTTAGAGGTACCTTGGCATTTATGTTTTCTCTACAATCAAAGGCAAGCAGATACCACTCTATCATACCTTTTTATGAGCATTGCAATGTTGCTTATGTTTATGTTTCATGTTACTTACTATTTTTGAGTTGAATCTCTTCATAGCTTGCAATGACTATTAAGTAAACTTAGTTGCATATTATTTATTATGAGTTGCCTGAGGAGTGGACCATATGCTGAGAATATATAGATCTTATGAAGGAAATTTGTTCGTGGAAGTTTCTTTTATCGCACTAAGTTTTCAACTGAATTGCTTGAGAACAAGCAATAAGCTAAGCTTGGGGAGTTGATACGTCCAAAATGTATCTACTTTCTCGAACACTTTTGCTATTGTTTTTCCTCTAAACTTGTGTGAATTGGATGCAACTAACACGGACTGACGCTGTTTTCAGCAGAATTACCTTGGTGTCTAGTTTTTGTGCAGAAAATCAACTATCGGGAAAAATCCCGGAAAATATGCCAAAAATCCTATTTCACCAGAAGACTCACTGATCCAGAAGACGAGACGGAGTAGGGTCACGAGGGGCCCACACCACCTGGCCGTGCGGGCCAGGCCAGGCCACGCCTGGGAGTGGTGTGGCCGCCTCGGCTGCCCCCTCGGCCTCCCTCTTCGCCTATAAGTTGCCCCTTGACCTAAAAACTAAGGGGGGTTCGACGTTTTTCCAGAAAGAGTTCCGATGCGTCGCCACCACCAGATTTCGCGATTTAGAACCAGAAACTCCGTTCTGGCACCCTGCCAGGACGGGGAATTGGAGGAGATCATCGCCATCATCATCACCATTGCTTCTCCATCAACCATCCATGATTCCCCCATCCATGAGTGAGCAATCCCCCGATGTAGGCTATGGGGATGGTAGGGATTGGATGAGATCATTCATGTAATGGCATCAGATTGTTAGGGCATGGTGCCTAGTATCTATTATTGGTGCTTTTTGACTTTGTTGTAACTTGTTGTGCTTAATGCTTGTCACTAGGGCCGGAGTGCCATGATTTCAGATCTAAATGTGTTATTGATTCATTATGATAGTATTGTTTATGGTCTTACCTGCAAGTTGTATACATATATTGTTGTCCAGAACCAAAGGCCCTGAAGTGACAACAATCGGGATAACCGGAAAGAATAGCTTTGATGTGAGGATCACATGTGTTCACAGAGTGTTAATGCTTTGCTCCAGTGCTCTATTAAAAGGAGCACCTTAATTGCCAGTAGTTCCCTTGAGGCCCCGCTGCAAACAGGCTGGCAGGACAAAAGATGTTGTGCAAGTTCTCATCGCGAGCATGTATGACTATATATGGAACACATGCCTATGATTATCTAGTACTTGGATGCTTTATCTTATTTATCTACAAATGCCCTATGTCTTGATTTCCATATGAATTGTCTTGTCTATGCAACGCCCGTCCATCCATCCCTATGCCTACCACGCTCTAATCCTACTGTTTACCGCAATTGTTACTATTGTCTTTACTTTTACTACTGCTATTACTTTGCTATTGCTACTACAAAATTGTTGCTACTGATAAACTGTTGTGAGCAAGATTATTTCTAGGTGCAGCTGAATTGGCAACTCAGTTGTTAAGACTTATAAATATTCTTTGGCTCCCCTTGTGTCGAAACAATAAATTGGGATTCACTTCCCTCAAAAATACTGCTATACACCCCCTATACTTGTGGGTCATCAGTCACACAGACACAGCTCCAGGAGGCTTTGCATTTCACGAGTAAGCCTGCAGGGTGCTCGTCGTCCCCTGCCAGGTCTCGACTAGATGTTTTAGGCAGTGCTTTTCCACATGGTGTGGTCGAGCCTTTCTCAGGACCTATTCTCATGGAGGTGTTTTACTTGCGGCCGATCAGGAGGAGCGGACCGTTGTCTCACGGCCTATCCAGGATGGCTATTGTTTGGCGGGAGGACGCGAGCTTGCTAGGCCGGCGGTGGACGTGGTGGGCCTGGCTCCACAGGCGAGCCAGCTGGCGAGCGCTACGGCGGCCCCCGCAGGACTGCGGGCTGGTGTGGCCGTGGCCTAGGTGGGGCTGCAGGTCGGTGTGGGTTCAGCCCAGGCGGGATGAAAGCCCACGCAGACTTGATGTCTTCGGCGTCGCACCCTGGAGGGGGAGCCCTAGCCCAAGCGGGGTCGGGGTCTCCTTCGCAGGTCCAGGATCTGGCGGACCCTTCGCGCGAGGATGCCCAACTTCAACTGGGGCAGCGACACGGTGATGACGTGGCCTAGGAGGGGTCGGGGTATGGCCATGGTAATCTGAACCAGGTGGGGTCGGTTTCACCAATGGCTGACACTGCTGCATCGGGTCGCAAGGGGACGGTGGATGCGACCCCGGCACGACGAAGTCTTCGACATGGGGTTGATGCATTGGGTGCGTCTGCAATGGACAAGGATTCGCTGGGCAAGGCAATGAGGAGAAAAGCGGAAAAGAATCTCGATCCTCAGGGTACTATGAGTTCTTGGAAGTCATTCCTTTCTTTCTCTAATCCTATTATTGCTGAGAAACTTTCTGTTGTTGGTATTAGCATGGGAAGATCTGTAAATGAAGTTTATCTGTCTAGTTATGTTCTGAGACATATGGAGGTTGACCGTATAACAGTTACTCCTAAGGTTTCATTGGTTCCTGACTATTTACCAATTGAGGAGGAGGAGTTGCATGCCACAGTTGATGGTCAACTCCTGTCCCACTTAGTTGGTGAAGTGTCAGATGTGGGCTTTGATGAGACGGGGCTAGACTCTTCGTATGACCTTAAAGCCTCAGTTCGGAAATAAAAGGGCCAGAAGGCTCGGAAGAGACCTCGTGTGTCCAAACAATCTATTGTTTCTCAATGAATGGCATGTTTTCAAACAGCGGAGGTCTTCGTGACTTGGCTAAGCATTTGTTTTTTGCCGATTGTGTGAGAGATTATTGTTTGGATTTTCTGGGTATTTCTGAGACGGGTAGAGGAGACTACTCATGTTGGGGGGATACCCCCGGGTAGGGTCACGTCGTGGTATAAAGGCCGAGTTAGCCGAGGTTTGGCAAGGCCAAAGCAGATGCTGGTCGGGTCACCTCAAGGCAGGCCGAATCACGGGGTAATCCGGACCTGGGGACGTTCGCCTAACTAGCCCTCGTCCAACTTGAGCGGTAAGTCGGAAGCGTATGTCTAACCTGTAGGCAGGAAAAGGGTGTGGCCGGATGAACCATCGTCCGGGTCGCAGTAACCTTCTAGGAGAAGGAAGGAATCTCGCTGGTCAAAAGGAGCCTCGGTACGCACTGCTTGAGCGAAGCGAGCAAGGACTGGACCACCGGGGCGTGGCCGACAAGCGTGACGATGCCCGTGTCAGCTAACGAGGGCGCCGCAGTGGCTCACGTAGCTAAAGCGTAGCTGACGCGGGGAAAAAAGCACCCCGGTCGGTTTACCACTTTGGGAGGGGGCATATTCTTAGGAATATGCCTCCACGTATGCCCTAGGCTGAAACCGAGCCTCCCCTATAAAAGGGGGGCTAGGGATTCAGTAGAGGGGGTTGGCGTTTTATTCTCTGGACAGTTCTGTTAAGGTCTAGGGATTCAGGTGAGATCTGTGGGTGAGAGTAAGAGAGCCTCTTCTTCCTCCTCTCGCCTATACAGCTCTAGGAGCACTTGTAACCTTGGAAGGAAATCAATACAAATTCTTGTGTGGAGAATCACTTCGCTATCCCTCCCTGGATTCCCCTAGCGTGTATTAGTCCCCACCTTCAGCCTATACATGGCATCTGCCGTGGTGGACACCACCACGACAGTTGGCGCCCACCGTGGGGCTAGCGGCGCTAGTAGGGGTCAAGATCCGGACAGGAAACTTCATCGCCACTGGCGAGCGCATCGTCTCTGAGCTCGTCCAGCGCTTTGAAGCGCGGGACTTCGTCAGCGACAACGCAGGCTGCTTCGGCACGCGCCCTCTCCCGCGCAACGGCATCTTCCTCAAGCTCGGTGCGCACAAGGTCTACGTCGCGGTGGATGTGTCAGGCGTTCATCCGCGCCACGTCGTCGAAGCAGGCGAACTACCCCTCACTGTGACCCGCGGGGAGCGTATCGCTCGTTCCCCGGACCGTGTAGAGGTAATGATGACAGCACCGGGTGCGGTTGCAAACAAGGATCCGACGCCAGATGCGGAGGTGACGCCCAAGGCACCAAGGAAAGGTAGGGGTCCTCCGCTAGAGAGGCCGGAAAACGTGTTGAGAGAGGCAATGGATAGCTTGGCAAACCCTGTAGTATCAGCAGTAGATCCGGCTCGTGCACAGGCCGAGCTGGAAGAAACTAGGCAGAAAATACTTGAGGGCGCAAAGAAAATAGCCGCAGCCCAGCAGTCGTTGAACATGACGCTGCGAGAGTACGCTAAGGCGAACAAAGTTGATACTGTAAAAGTTAAAGGGAGAAATCTCATGAGCGAGATGAACAGAGAAGGTGATGTCAAAATTGAGGAATCAGAAAACTGTTTTTGCGTGGGGCTGTTGAGGTATAGTACCCCGGCGAAGAACCTCAGAGCGGCGGATGCAGCTGCATCCGAGTTAGAGGGACTGACGGGTGAAGCCCGGCAAAGGCAGCAAAACCGGGTTAACAAGCTGGTTCGGATTACGAACAGGCAAAACGAGGAACTTCTCAGGGTGAACCCGGAGAGAGCTGGGGCCTCCAAGATCGTCCATTCGGCGATGGGTAACCCGGAGAAATCTGTTGGAGCCGCGTCGTCCCCTCATGGCGATCCAAGGAGAGAGGAGGTCGTAACCTCGGCCAGACGGAACAAACAGATTGTCCCGTATGACCCGACACGGGCAGGGAAAGAAAAAGAAGCGCAGAAACATGATGATCGACGGAGTGTGAGCCGAGGCGAAGCTGGCCGAGGTAACCGTGACCAAGGCAATGCCGGTCAAAGGAACGTTGTCAACGGTAATGCCGGGCAACAAAATCCAGCTGGAGCAAGACAACCGCAGCAGCGGAACATGCCGAGGCAAGAGCACAGTGCCGGTCGAGGTATGCAATAGAAAGGTGCGCCGCAGGAACAAAACCGATATAACGACGGTGATTCGGAAATGGCAAATGCGGGATACCCGAGACCGGACTATCATGTGATAGGGTCGAGACTGGGAAGCAGGGATTTGATGCCGGACGACGCGAGGTTGAAACTAGATCGACTATATAGGTTGGAACAGATAGAATGTCAGGGCCCACCGGGTCCAGCATGTTTTGGACCCCGGATCATGAAAGAGCCACCAGTCCCGAACTTTCAGTTGCCCAGGGGCACCAAGACCTATGACGGTAGTACCAAGCCAGAGGATTGGCTGATAAACTACGCTACCGCTGTAAAAATTGCCATAGGCAACCTGAGATGGGCCGTACGATATGTACCCCAGATGTTGGAAGGCCCGGCAAGGGTGTGGTTAAACAATTTGCCACCAGGAAGCATCAACTACTGGATAGATTTCGAGGAGATGTTCATCAGCAATTTTTCGAGTATGTATCAAAGGCCAAATAGGCCACAGACCCTAGCTATGTGCAAACAGCGACCCAATGAGATGGATCGGGAGTTTTTGACCCGGTGGTGTACCGTGAGAAATTCATGCGAGGGCGTGATAGAATCACAGGCCATAGCATGGTTTGCACAGGGGTGCAGGTATGGAAGCAAGTTATGGGTGAAGTTGCAACAGAAAATGCCGGCAACATTGGCAGAGATGATCCGGATCGCAGATTCATATGCGTTGGGTGACCCGACCCAACCAAGGCTCGCCTCAAACGAGTCAAGCGATGAGTACTATCAGAGGGATGGATCCGGATCATCCCAGAGAAATGATTACAGAGGAAAAAGGAGAGATGATCGACCGGACCATCGGTACGGTTCGCACCAAGTAGCAGTCGTGAGTCAAGATCAACCCGGAGCAGGGGGTAGTCAGCGCCAGAAAACTGGAGGTCAATGGACCCCAAGGAACGATGGGAAGAAAACTTGGACACCGGAGCAAAAGAAGCAATGGCAAGAAAGGAAAGACCGTCCGAGGTATACTTACGAGTCGATGTTGGACCAGCCGTGTAAGTTTCACACACCAAATCCGAACAACCCAGCGGGTCATACGACGAGGCAATGCGAGTGGATGCACAAGATCGAGCAAGGTGGTTCGGGGAATGCTCAAGCACCCCGGAATGATCAGCCTTGGCAGGAGTTACCCCGGCAGCAATTGCTGTCCGGAGCAAACACGCAACAGCTAATGTTGCCTCCCCCTCCGCCGAGGTATGATAACAATGAAAGAAGGGATGCAGTGCATCAGGTAGAAAATCAGCATCAGCCGGATCAGAGGCACCCCGGAAATGAGGGGAGAAACGAGTACAGGGAGCATCACCAGAGCTACTGTGTATTTACCACAGAGGAAACTGATAGAAAAAGCTTGCAGCGTAGGCATATGGAGGTGAATGCGGTAATGCCGGCAGTGACGAGGTACATGCCTTGGTCCGATCAGGAAATCAATTGGAGCATTAGGGATCACCCCAAGCTCCTGCTGAGCCCTGGTTCGTATGCGTTGGTGCTAGATCCTACATTCATTGGGCCTACCATTAACGTAAAATTCTCAAAGGTACTGATCGATAATGGCAGTAGCATAAATATCATGTACGCGGACACAATGCGCAAGTTGGGTATCTCGGAGAACATGCTCCAGGCCACGGGGACAACTTTCCATGGCATTGTGCCCGGCATTTCTTGCGAGCCCATAGGCAAGGTCCGGGTCGACGTCTTGTTCGGCACGAGGGAAATTGCTGAACTAAAAATCTGGAGTTCGAAGTGGTGAACTTGGAAAGCGCGTATCATGCATTGCTCGGAAGGCCAGCGCTGGACAAGTTCATGGCAAGTTGTCATATCAGCTATTTAAAAATGAAATTGCCCGGACCAAATGGAGTAATTACAATTGCTGGGGACTTCCGACGTTCGATGGAATGTGCGTCGGCCGGATCAAACTTAGCCGAGTCACTTGTGATCACGCGGGAAAAAAGGAAAATTCAAGAGGTGGCTGCGTTGGCTCAGTCCGCGCAACAGTATATGCCGGCGCTGAGTAACCCGCATGGAACCGTCTCCTTCCAGGCCACGAAAGATACCAAGAAGGTTCCCGTTGATGACATGTTCCCAGAGCGCACCGTAACGATTGGTGCCGGGCTAAGTGATAAATAGGAAAGCGAGCTTGTCAGCTTCCTCCATGAGAATCGGGACATTTTTGCTTGGTCCACACAGGACTTGCAAGGTGTTCCGAGGGAGTTGGCCGAGAACTCTTTAAATGTGAGACCCGGAGCTAAGCTGGTGAAGCAACCTCTCCGCCGCTTCGCCGAAGATAGGAGGAAAGTCATTGGGGATGAGATAGCTCGGTTGCTAGCTGCAGGATTTATCATGGAGGTCCTTTACCCCGATTGGCTGTCTAATCCGGTGCTGGTAGAAAAGAAAAAGGATGATCCGAACGTCGCAGTGGTTTGGCGCATGTGTATCGACTACACGAACCTGAACAAGGCGTGTCCGAAAGATCCATTCCTGCTGCCAAGAATAGATCAGGTCATAGACTCAACTGCTGGATGTGAACTGTTGTCATTCATCGATGCTTATTCTGGTTTCCACCAGATACCTCTGAATCCGGATGATCAAATAAAGACTGCATTTATTACCCCGTATGGGGCTTATTGCTATCGCACCATGCCGTTTGGTTTACATAATGCAGGGGCAACGTACCAGAGATGTATGCAAAAATGTTTGCATGACCAAATAGGTCAAAATGTATAGGTATACGTGGATGATGTGGTTATCAAGACCAAGGAAATCAAAACGCTCCTTGACGATATCAGGCAAACGTTCGCAAACCTAAGGAGGTTCCGGATGAAACTTAACCCGGAAAAATGCACCTTCGGTGTCCCGGATGGAAAATTGCTCGGCTTTCTGGTTTCCAGCCGAGGTATCGAAGTTAATCCAACCAAGATCCGAGCCATCGAACGAATGGAACTGCCAAAGTGTCTTAACGATGTCCAGAAGTTTACAGGTTGCCTGGCCTCGTTAAGTCGGTTTGTATGTCGGTTGGGAGAAAAGGCATTGCCTCTCTATCAACTCATGAAAAAGTCGGATAAGTTCATTTGGACGCCGCAGGCTGATGAGGCCTTTACCCACCTAAAGAAAATGTTAGCCACGGCGCCAGTGCTAGCCTCACCACTATCAAAAGAGCCAATGTTTCTCTATATAGCCGCAACCAACCGAGTTGTAAGTGCAGTGATAGTGGTGGAACGTGATGAGGAAGGTAAGTCAGTGCAAAGGCCGGTGTATTATTTGAGTGAAGTGTTGTCAACCTCAAAGCAGAACTACCCACACTATCAAAAAGTGGCGTATGGCGTGTACATGGCCGCTAAGAAATTGAAGCATTACTTTGAAGAGCATCCCATCCGGGTCATATGTGAGGCCCCTATATCCGAGATAATGAGTAACAAGGATGCAAGCGGCAGAATTGCAAAATGGGCAATTGAGCTAGCTCCTTACGCTCCGCAGTATGACCGGAGAGAAGCCATAAAGTCTCAAGCTGTGGCAGACTTTTTCGTGGACTGGGCCGAGGTACAGTACGAACCACCACTTCCGGATCCGAACTATTGGTGGATGCACTTTGACGGATCAAAAACCAAAACCGGGCTAGGTGCAGGAGTTGTCCTCACGTCGCCAAAGAAGGACCAGTTGAAATACGTGCTGCAGATCCACTTCACCGCATCGAATAATGTTGCTGAGTATGAAGCACTTGTGCATGGGCTCAAGGTAGCAAAGGAAATTGGTATACGTCGGATTATATGCTTTGGCAACTCGGATTTAGTGGTGTAGCAAGTGTCCGGAGTGTGGGACGCTCTTGATCCAAACATGGCACTATATAGATTTCACGTGCAGAAGATTTCTGGTTATTTTGAAGGATGCGAATTTCATCATGTACCCCGGGTAGAAAATGAGGCTGCCGACATGCTGTCGAAGCTCGGGTCAACCAGACAAGCAATTCCACCGGGTGTAGCATTAGAGCACCTCAAGAAACCATCCATCAGGCCATCCCCGGAATCCGAGTCCATCTACGTCCCGGAGGACATAGAGTCCGGAGCTACGCCCATGGACGTTGACACGGGAAGTGGTGCGCAAAACCCGGGGACTGCTTTGGCAAACCCGGGGACTGCTTCGGCAAACCCGGGGACTGCTCAGCGTAGTCCGGTTGAAGTTATGCTGGTGGATCAGATGGAGATAGACGAGGACGTGTTCCCCGTGCGGCCAATACCGGCTTGAGCACTGCCTATATTTCAATTCCTAAAAGATGGAACGTTACCCACTGAGGAGGTGTTGTCCAGGCAAACACAGAGGAGGGCAAAGGCTTACACGATCATCAATTCTGAGTTATACAAAAGAAGTGTGACCAATGTCCTCCAGCGGTGTGTTGACCCGGACGAAGGGCTTGAAATCATCCGAGATATACATCAGGGGGAATGCGGGCATCACGCCTCATCCCGAGCCTTGGTAGCGAAAGCTTTCCGACACGGATTCTACTGGCCAAACGCCTTAGAGCAAGCAGAAGATCTGGTGAGAAAATGTAATGGATGTCAGAGGTACGCTACAAAGACGCATATGCCAATGTCGGAACTCAAGACCATCCCAATCACTTGGCCATTTGCCGTATGGTGCCTGGATATGGTGGGCCCGTTCAAACCAGCAAGAGGAAACATGACTCACATTTTGGTAATGGTGGACAAGTTTACGAAGTGGATCGAGGTAAAGCCTATAAGAAAATGTGATGGAGCTACGGCCGTAACTTTTCTCAAAGATATCATCTTGAGGTACGGTTATCCACACAGTATCATAACTGATAATGGCACAAATTTTGCGGAAGGAGCATTTGCTCGTTTCTGCCGGGATAAGAGGATCCGACTTGACGTAGCTTCGGTAGCCCACCCCGCATCGAACGGGCAAGTGGAGAGATCCAACGGATTAGTATTATCCGGGATAAAACCCCGGCTCATTGAGCCGCTGCAAAGATCAGCGGGGTGCTGGATAGAAGAACTACCAGCGGTACTGTGGAGTTTAAGAACAACTCCGAATCGATCAACAGGCTATACGCTGTTTTTTCTGGTATATGGGGCAGAAGCTGTATTACCAGCCGACATAGAGCATGATTCGCCTAGAGTCACCCAATACACAGAAGCCGAAGTGGAAGAATCCCGGCAAAATGATGTTGATCTGCTGGAAGAAGCAAGAGAACTGGCACTGTCCAGATCCGCCATATATCAGCAAAATCTCCGACGCTATCATAGCCGGAAAGTGTGCCCCCGAGTCTTTCAGGAAGGCGACCTGGTGCTCCGGTTGGTACAACGTACTACTGGAATGCATAAATTATCCCCCCCCATGGGAAGGGCCATTCATCGTGAGCAAAGAATTGCACAATGATTCTTACTATCTTATAGATGCAAAGCCACAGGAAAAGAACAAGGCGGACAGATCCGGTGAGGAATCTAAACGTCCATGGAATGTAGCTCTCCTTCGTCCTTTCTACACTTAGCGAAGAAGTGTATGTATCTGGGTTATCTCATATGTCGGTATGTATGTCGGCAATGAGCTTATCAATGAAATGTTGGCACCTCGAGCAGTAACTCAGGGACTGCCTTAATAATGTTTGTTGTCTTTTGTTATTTGTGCGTCGGCTGGAATAGGTTATTCTACTTAGCTCGGATTAGTAGTGTGTGAGCACCAAAAACCCAACTCTTCGACTTGCTGCTGTCCAACAAGAATTGGCTTCATGGCAAGCAAGAGAACAAGTTTGGAATTGCGTAGCACATGAAAAACGACTAAGGAAAAGAATTTATTCGAGCCGACGTTTGTTTTCCGGACTAACTCCGTATTTATTTTTGAGCTAAGTCTAAAAGTTTCCCAGTATTGTTAAGACAATTTTTCAGGCTCGGATTCGTAAGTTGTAAAACCGAATCAAGGTAGACACGATCCGAGCCAAAAGATTGAACGAGCAAGAAAAAGAAACTTGGGGACCACGCTCAAGTTAATCCGGCATAAGTACTCGGTAGCAAAATATCACATGTATTTGGAATACAATTCCACCTGGCATACCGGGGATCTCATGAATTTTCAAGTGTTTTTACTTAGGAGCAGCAGGAGGGAGTTCGGCATCATCGTCGCCCTCTTTGATATCCGAGGCAATGTCCTCCTCGTCTTCACCCGAGTCATCTTCAATGTTCTCAACTTCCTCTTCGCCTGCGGCTTCCAGGAAGCTCGGACCCTCAGTCCATTCATGAATGGGGGCATATTCAATGAGGTTGTGGGCGCAAGCCTGGCGCCGAGCTACCCACTTCGGGTCATCTGTCCATTTGGACTCGGTGCGCAGCCGTGTGAGGAGGCTGAGATCTATCTTTTCGTACCACGTCAAAACGTGGTGAAGGACGGTATTGGTAGCAGCGCAGCCAGCGGATTCTCGCCAGAGGTCGAGCTGGGTTTCAACTTCTGAAAGCCTTTCAGCAAGCTGCGTGACTCTCTCCGGAGCGTCATCGGCGGGCCAGAAGGCGTTGAAGATCCAGACTGAAACATCGAGGAGGTCCCTACCGTAGTTCTTGATAATTTCCACGCGAGATGACAGGATGACCAACAGGTCCTCCATGTCAAAGGGAATGCTCTCACCCTCAGCAGTGACCGGGGTACCTCTTTCTCGGCGGAAATTGGCAACAACAGCACTTGCAATGGCAGTACCCTCTAGAAAGTGGCCTGGGAAACAAGGCAAAGGACAAAGTTGAGAAAATAAGACATGAGAAATAACCCGGAGAAGTAAGGCGGATAAAGGAAAAGAAGTTACGAGAGATGTGACTGTGAATCCGGGTCAACTCCTTGATGCAAGCATCACGCCTTTTCCAAAGCTGCTCAAGCTCAGCATTTGCCAACCCAAGTTTGACCTCGGCTTCCTGAAGGAGCTCGCGATCCTTAGCACTTTGGAGTTTGAGGCGCTCACATTCCTCGGTGAAGTCCTGGCCAACCCTTTTCAGCTCGGTTTGGTGCTGCGCCTTCATCTTAGCCATTTCAGCTTTGAGCTTGGCTATGTCATCATCTTTCGTCTGGAGGAGGGCGAGCTCATCATCTTTCTTCTTCAGCTCGGCTTGATGTTGTCCTGCTTGTTCGAGAAAATGCAGCATCATGTCAGGCACATGCACACTTTCTTCAAGCAATGCTAAAACCGTGTGTTGGCCCGGCAGAGCCGAGGTATGAATGTTTGCCGAGCCAAGGAGGTAAAATGATGAAAAGCACAGTAAGAACAGATAAGAAGGACGTACCCTTGATTTGCTCCAAGTTCTTTTGCATTATTTTGTTTGCAGCTTCCACCCCAGCTGTGGAAACCGAACAGTCAGATCAGTTCGGCAAACGAAGTGGAAGAAAAATGAGGAAAGGAATGAGAAAGAAATTTACCCATTTTCTCATACTCAGCGATGAGTGCAGCCTGTTTCGTGCGAAGATTTTTGTGCGTATCCAACAAGCACTGGAATTCAGCACTTCTGCGGTTGGTGGTCACCTAAAAAAGATACAGAAACTTAAGCCGGCTCTAGGTGTGTGCATGTTCGAAGTGTACTAAAATCCGGGCCAAGTGGAACTTAACCCGGCTCTAGGTGTGTGCATGTTCGAAGTGTACTAAAATCCGGGCCAAGTGGAACTTAACCCGGCTCTAGGTGGATGCATGTTCGAAGTGTACTAAAATCCGGGCCAAGTGGAACTTAACCCGGCTCTAGGTGGGTGCATGTTCGAAGTGTACTAAAATCCGGGCCAAGTGGAACTTAACCCGGCTCTAGGTGTGTGCATGTTCGAAGTGTACTAAAATCCGGGCCAAGTGGAACTTAACCGGGCTCTAGGTGTGTGCATGTTCGAAGTGTACTAAAATCCGGGCCAAGTGGAACTTAACCCGGCTCTAGGTGTGTGCATGTTCGAAGTGTACTAAAATTCGGGCCAAGTGGAACTTAACCCGGCTCTAGGTGTGTGCATGTTCGAAGTGTACTAAAATCCGGGCCAAGTGGAACTTAACCCGGCTCTAGGTGTGTGCATGTTCGAAGTGTACTAAAATCCGGGCCAAGTGGAACTTAACCCGGCGCTAGGTGTGTGCATGTTCGAAGTTATCATGGAGCTACGTTAGTTCTATAAAAGAGCATCCGACCGAGTAACAAGTTACTCCCCCGGAGGCTCGGGGACTAATGGTTATTATCTACAATTTGCAAAGGAGAAACGGCGTACCTCCATCATCCGTCCAACGAGGCTAATGGCCTTGGTGGCGGTATTCACTTGATCAGATTCGTGGATTACCTCGGCCTTGTTCCAGTTCATGCCGAACTCCATCAGGCTCGGGGGACAGCCTCAAACGGTTCAATTATCTCGATATCTGAGTAATCTTCATCATCGGGCCAATCTCTAGCAGAAGAGAAGTTACCCGTGGGTCATTTCGTGGCATCGGTCATGGGGAGGAACATCTCTTGGTCTGGCTCCTCCACGTCCGAAGTCTCCCGGTCTGGTACCCACTTAAGGGTCGGATCCGTGCCGTCCTCGAGCGTTTGCTGAAGGAATAGCTGAGGAAAAGAGTAAACAGACGAATAAAAAATGCAACAATAACAGACAAGTAACTGGTCTGGGGTAAGGTTGCATAATGAAACTTACCATGGGAGGAAGCCGGTCACGGCAGAAATGCTCAATCCCCCAAGTCCAGTCAGAGGAGAAGTCCTTATGAGTGGTGAAGAGATCCTTAACCCGGCGAAAGATCTCCGTGTTGTTCAGTTCGAAAGATGAAGTCCGGTTGGGATCGTGGCCGTAGCTCATATGGCACACCTTGTGGGTGCGCTTCTGGAGAGGGGAGATTCGGTTGCGCACGAAAGTGATCAACGCATCCTCGTTGCGCAACCCGAGCTCCTTCAGCTCCGCGAACCTCTTATTCACTTGGTTGGCCAGGGCTGTAGGTTTCCTCGGAACAGCGTCCCACAGATCCGTGTTCGGTGGACCCGGGGTATAAGGGAGCAACCGGATCAAATCTTCGGTGCCCGTGTTCCGGACGTAAAAGAACGTCCGGGCCCACCCTTTGCAGGATTCAAGCCCTGTGACCCGGGGGAAAACTGAGAACCTCCGGGGTGAGATGGAGGCCGCTCCGAACTGAGTGAGCCGCTTGTCCTCCGGGTCAGTGTGAATGTCGGGAATAACGTTGCGGTGAAGGGCGAAAAACCGGATCCACAGCTCCTTTGTGGGCCATAATCCGGCGTAGCCTTCAACCGTAGAGGCGAAGGCAGAGAGAAGTAATGGCATTGGCTGGAAGATGGTGTGGCTGGAGATGGTAGGTGCTGAGCCAATTATGGAAGAAATCACTCATCGGGAGTCCGAAGCCCTGTTGAAAATGAGACAGGAACACAATGAACTCCCCGGGGTTGCGCGAAGGAGCTAGCTCGGCGGAGGCGAGGCGAGCAGCGACGCTGGCGGGGATGCGTCTGGTCTGGTAGAGCCAGTCCAGATCGTCCTAGCAGACCCAGGAGCCGACCCATGCGCCGCGGTCCGCAGCGGCGGCGTCCTCCTCCATCTCCTGCTCAGCAATGGCGAGCTCTTCTTCCGCCATCTGCTCCTCGAAGCCCTCGCTGGCGCTGGAGGCGGCGGGAGACAGTGGCTTGGATTGGCGAGGACCCGTAGCGGGGGATTGGCGTCGCAGTGATGGTGACGCAGAGGTGAAACGGAGAAGTGCGGCGGCGACGCTGTTTTTTGGCAGTGCTAGCGGCGGCGCAGTCGCGAGGAAGACGAAGGGGAATAGCAGCTAGCAGAGGTGTGCGGAGGGGAAAATCCTAAGGAACACACCCCTCCGCTATTTAACCACCCCCATCAAAGGTGAGTGGGGTCGCACCCTGTGGACCGGTCACACGCTGTGGCCGTGTATTACCCGTCCGGACCAATCAGTGAGGAGCCACACGAAAGGCCACAGGGCGGACAGAATCCTGTGACATAACGCACTGATGCGGTAAATGAGGGGGCAGGCGTGACATGACCCGCGCACAGTGATAACTGACAATTACAGCGGCGGTTACTGTATCGTCCCTAAAAATAAGACGACATAATGATTACCCTTCACATGGGCTAGCGTACGAGAGAAGGAAGTAAGACCCGGATAGAGCTGTGGTAACCCGGCCGGCAAGAGAAAACTTGCAATGTGCGAAGGGAACGTAAATCCAAGCCGTCCGAGGTACAGAGGTAACTCGGCAAATAACGACAGGAGCACAAGATGGAACCTGATGTGGCCTTAGCGGCCAAGGCGGCTAAGACCGCACCAGCTTCGGGGACTAATGTTGGGGGGATACCCTCGGGTAGGGTCACGTCGTGGTATAAAGGCCGAGTTAGCCGAGGTTCGGCAAGGCCAAAGCAGATGCTGGCCGGGTCACCTCAAGGCAGGCCGAATCACGGGGTAATCCGGACCTGGGGGCGTTCGCCTAACTAGCCCTCATCCGACTTGAGCGGTAAGTCGGAAGTGTATGTCTAACCTGTAGGCAGGAAAAGGGTGTGGCCGGATGAACCATCGTCCGGGTCGCAGTAACCTTCTAGGAGAAGGAAGGAATCTCACTGGTCAAAAGGAGCCCCGGTACGCACTGCCTGAGCGAAGCGAGCAAGGACTGGACCACCGGGGCGTGGCCGACAAGCGTGACGACGCCCGTGTCAGCTGACGAGGGCGCCGTAGTGGCTCACATAGCTAAAGCGTAGCTGACGCGGGGGAAAAAGCACCCCGGTCGGTTTACCACTTTGGGAGGGGGCATATTCTTAGGAATATGCCTCCACGTATGCCCTAGGCTGAAACCGAGCCTCCCCTATAAAAGGGGGGCTAGGGATTCAGTAGAGGGGGTTGGCGTTTTATTCTCTGGACAGTTCTGTTAAGGTCTAGGGATTCAGGTGAGATCTGTGGGTGAGAGTAAGAGAGCCTCTTCTTCCTCCTCTCGCCTATACAGCTCTAGGAGCACTTGTAACCTTGGAAGGAAATCAATACAAATTCTTGTGTGGAGAATCACTTCGCTATCCCTCCCTAGATTCCCCTAGCGTGTATTATCCCCACCTTCAGCCTATACATGGCATCTGCCGTGACACCACCACGACAACTCACAAACTTTACTCAATCGCCTTTCTGGTGGAGTGGAGTTTACGTGGGTATCCCGTCCATCGCGTGGTCGTTCCAGGGGAATTCTGTTAGGTGTACGATATGAGACCATGGAAGTCTTAGCTAGTTCGGTTGGAGATTTTTTCATAAAACTTCATATCCGCAACAAGGCTAATAATTTCACATGATCTCTAGTCGTCGTGTATGGAGCTGCCCAGGAAGTTTTTAAGGCTGATTTTTTGCGTGAGATGGTAAATCTTGCAAAGGACAATTCGTATCCTATTCTTATAGGGGGGATTTTAATTTGATGAGATTCCCTCATGAGAAAAGTCGTGGCAGGTTTGACGATCATTGGCCTTTTATGTTTAACGTTGTTATTAATAACTTGGACTTGAGGGAGGTTACAATGTTAGAAAGACAGTTTACTTGGGCTAATAGTCTTTCGGAGCCGACATACGAAAAACTTGATAGGATACTTATGGATACCGATTGGGAAGCGAAGTTTCCCATGGTAACTGTCAGGGATCTAGAACGTATTGAGGCTTTGTCAGATCATGCTCCTTTACTTTTAACAGTTGGGTCACCGCCACAAAATCCCAAGCATGAGTTCAAATTTGAACTAGGCTGGTTGATTCGAGACGGTTTTATGAGATGGTTAAGGCAATTTGGATAAAACCGGTTGGTGGTCTTACACCCGTACAACGTTGGAATAATAAAATACGTGCATTATGTAATTTTCTTCGTGGATGGGCTAGACATACTTCTGGAATACTGAAAAAAGAGAAAATTCGCCTTGCTCCTGTTGTTGATGACTTAGAAGCTTCTGCGGAAGTTAGGCTGTTATCTGCACATGAGATTGAGCTCAAGAGCCAATCGAATGCGGAGATGGCCCGACTTTTGCGTGAGGAGGAACTCAAATGGTACCAGCGCTCCAAAGAAAAATTCATTCTAGAGGGAGATGCAAATACAAGATATTTCCATGCTATTGCCAATGGCAAGCATAAGAAAAAATGTATCCATTCTCTCAACCAGGATGAAGGTATTATTGAGGGATAAGAACATCTTAAGTCGTATATTTCTAATTATTATAAATCTTTGTTTGAGCCACCACCATAGAACTCTTTTAGTATGCATGAATCTCAAACAACAGATATACCACAGGTTTCAGTCGAGGAAAATAACTTTCTAACCGCCCCATATACGGAGGAAGAGGTAAAGAAAGCGGTTTTCCAGATGGAACATAACAAAGCACCAGGTCTAGATGGTTTCCCATCGGAATTCTACCAGAGATTCTAGGAGACTATTAAGGAGGACTCGATTGCCTTGTTTGGTTTTTTACATGTTTGGCAACTTGATCTTTTTAGACAAAACTTTGGCAATATAATTCTAATACCTAAGGTTAACAATGCAGAACGTATACAACAGTATCGTCCTGTCTTCCTTCTTAACGTTAGCTTTAAAAGTTTCACAAAAGTAGCCACAATTAGACTAAATTCAATTGTCGACCATGTTGTCCGGCCTTCTCAAACTGCTTTTCATGCAAGGAAGAAACATCTTAGATGGTGTGGTAATCCTTCACGAAAAAATTCATGAACTACACTCCAAAAAATTCATGAACTACACTCCAAAAATCAAAACGGGGTACTGATCAAGATTGACTTTGAGAAAGTCTATGATAAAGTTAATTGTTCTTTTCTTCAGCAAACACTCAGAATGAAAGGTTTTTCTGACGAGTGGCGTGCTCTCATACAATCTTTTGTGTCTGGTGGTAGTGTTGCCATAAAATTTAATGATGACACTAGTAAATACTTCCAGACTAAGAAAGGTCTGAGGTAAGGGGGTCCACTATCGCCAATACTATTTAATATAGTGGCAGATATGTTGGCTATCCTTATTGAGAGGGCGAAAGCTGAGGACCAAATTGAAGGACTAATCCCACATCTTGTTGATGGAGGACTTTCTATCCTCCAATATGCTGATGATACAATTCTATTTATGGAACATGATTTGGAGAAAGCTAAAAACCAGAAGTTAATACTATCAGCCTTTGAGCAACACTCTGGACTAAAAATTAATTTTCATAAGAGGGATTTGTATTGTTTCGACTAGGCCCAAAACGAGGCACACCTATATGCTGAACTTTTCGGCTGTGGACAGGGGCAATTTCCAATCAACTATTTGGGTATTCCAATACACTATCGGCGTCTCACTATTGCTGAATGGAAACTCGTTGAGAAAAGACTACAAAAACGTCTTAATAGCTGGAAATGCAAGTTGCTATCCCTTGGAGGAAGACTTATACTCATAAACTCAGTACTTACCAACATGGTACTATATATGATCTCATTTTTCCAACTGCCAAAAGGTGTCTTGAATAAAGTGGATTATTTCCGATCAAGATTCTTTTGGCAAGGAGATAGTGAAAAGAAAAACTATCGACTGGCCAAATGGAATATAGTTTGCCGACCGAAAGAATACGGTGGACTTGGTATTCACGATCTACAAGTCAAAAATACCACCCTCTTAGGTAAATGACTGTTTAAGCTACATAATGAAGAGGGAGTCTAGAAAACTATAATCTGGAGAAAATATGTTGGATCCAAAGTTGTGTCTCAAATGGTATGGAAACCTGGTGATTCACATTTTTGGGCTGGACTAATGGCGTCTAAAAACATTTTTTCCATTTTGGTGTGTTTATATTAAGGATGGATCTCAAATTACATTCTGGGAAGATAGATGGCTTGGTCATACTTCTCTCCGGGAACAATACCCGACTCTATATTCAATTGTCAGACACAAAGGGGACACCCTCTCCACAGCAATGGAAACTACTCCTCCTAATGTATCTTTTAGAAAAAGTCTCATTGGTCCTAGACTAGTATCATGGAATAATCTGTTATTACGATTATCCACGATTCAACTGTCGGACGGTGTAGACGAGTTCAGATGGAAACTACATGAGAGTGGTAATTTCTCTGTGGACTCGATGTATAGAGCCTTGATTCAGCCTAATATTCCGGTGATGATAATAGCAAAATTTGGAAAATGAAAATACCCTTGAAAACTAAGATATTTGCTTGTTATCTATGTAAAGGGGTAATTCTTACAAAAGATAATCTTGTTAAGAGAAATTGGCATGGAAGTAAACAATGTGTGTTTTGTCATCACGACGAGACGATCAAACACTTGTTTTTTCAATGCAAATTTGCTCATCATATATGGTCAATCATCCAAGTTGCCTATGGTTTATCTCCTCCACGATCGGTGGCCAATGTATTTGGTAACTGGTTACATGCGATTGATGACAAATACAGGATCTTGTTTAGGGTGAGAGCGCTTGTCATTATTTGGTCGCTGTGGCTGTGTAGAAATGACAAGATTTTTAATACTAATGTGTCTTCAACGTTGCAGGTTATTCATTGAGCTACCGCTATTCTCCGGTCCTGAACTATTCTCCAGCGGTTCGAGTTCCGCAATTTGTTTGTGGAGGGGTGTACACGATTGGAGGATACGACAAGGGATATTTTTTCCCAGCATGGATGGTTGCGTGATCTGCGGATTGAGCTACCTTAGCGTCTTGTCTTAGACAATCTTGGAGACATCTGTTTTTGTTTCTCGCTCTTGTTTTGTTAAATAATTATGTGGTTTGATCGGTTCTGTGCATCTTAGTTATGCAGAGGCCGGGTATAAACATTATAAAAATAATAATGCGCCTATTTCCAAAAAAACAAAAAATTAGCGAGACAACGTCATCCAAAGCTGGATAAGCCCATCTCTGACAACCCACATTAGGAAGATAACCTAACATATCGCGTGTTCTTTTTGCAGAAAAATCCAGATGACAATTTATACGTTGTTAGCTTTTCAAGTGGTGTTTGTGTGGAAGGAATGATAACTCTCACTGAATGTGGCCTATAAAATGATCCTATCGTGTATTTACCACATGTTGTGTGTTTCAGTGGATCTTATCCGATGACCCATTGCGCCGGTGATCTGTTGGACATACTACTCCGTATATGTTTTCAGTGATTATCTGGCAAAATGAACTCATCCTATGTCACTAACGATGATGTAGAGTGTAACCTTTTGGGTGCCATATTTCTCCCTCTCTTTTTCTGAAGACCAAATAAAAAGCAGTTGGTGTGGTGGTTGGTGAAGCGAGAAGGCCCCCCATATAACCCCTTCTCATCCTTCCTGCAAAGCACACCTCATCGCTCGGTCTCGGACTCACTCACACCAAAAACACCCACCAGCATCTCGGTTCGGCTCACGAGAAGCAGAGGCAGAGATGGGCTCCACCGCCGCCGACATGGCCGCGTCCGCCGACGAGGAGGCGTGCATGTTCGCTCTCCAGCTCGCCTCCTCGTCGATCCTCCCCATGACGCTGAAGAACGCCATCGAGCTCGGCCTCCTTGAGACACTGGTGGCCGCCGCCGGCAAGTCGCTGACCCCCTCCGAGGTTGCCGCCAAGCTCCCGTCTGCGGCCAACCCGGCCGCGCCGGACATGGTGGACCGCATGCTCCGTCTGCTAGCGTCGTACAACATCGTGTCGTGCGTGGTGGAGGAAGGCAAGGACGGCCGCCTCTCCCGCCGGTACGGCGCCGCCCCCGTGTGCAAGTACCTCACCCCCAACGAGGACGGCGTCTCCATGGCGGCGCTCGCGCTCATGAACCAGGACAAGGTCCTCATGGAGAGCTGGTGAGTGAGTGGAGTTTAATTACTACCGTAGATCGATCACGGCATCGTGCGTTCCCCCCTTACCTTGCCCATTTCCTGTCGCTGGCGTGTGAGTCCACCCATACAGCTGAGCTGTCTTTCTTTACCAAATTGAGCTTCATAACAGGTAACAGTAGTTCTAAATAAGTACTGTAGTACCGCTACGGACTAGAGAACCTCCGAGTATTTATCTATTCATTCATGTGTCAGTTAGCTAGAAACATTTCTGGACATCGCGTTGCCGTGTGCACCGTGGAAACGGAGTGGAAACTGAAATTGCGTATACAAAATGTGAAGCTGCCATTAGAAGCACAACTGGACCACACGGTGACATTTCTTGCTTTGCTCCTTGCAATAACCACCCGAAAAATAGAAGAGTTTTGTAGAACTTATCAACTAGCCAGAAGGCTTTTACATCGGTATATGCTGTAGCAGTACTTGTTTAAGCAAGTTCAGAGTTCAGTTCGGACAATCTTCAGTCCACCAATCTGTAAAATTGCATTTGCTTGCCTGCCGCAACACGCGAATGGCAAGAAGAGGACATGCTCAATTAGTGCCTGCTAGAGTAGATCATACTGGTAGGTGATAGCAATACTAATTCGCATCGATTGAGTAGCATGAAAATGTTTTCATGGAGACAATTGTTCACACGGGTGGGGTTGAGTTGTTGAGATAAAATGTGTTCACCTCATGAATCCTCAGGTACTACCTCAAGGACGCGGTCCTTGACGGCGGCATCCCGTTCAACAAGGCGTACGGCATGTCCGCGTTCGAGTACCACGGCACGGACCCGCGCTTCAACCGCGTGTTCAACGAAGGGATGAAGAATCACTCCATCATCATCACCAAGAAGCTCCTCGAGCTCTACGACGGCTTCCAGGGCCTGGGCACCCTCGTGGACGTCGGCGGCGGCGTCGGCGCCACCGTGGCCGCGATCACCGCCCACTACCCCACCATCAAAGGGATCAACTTCGACCTCCCCCACGTCATCTCCGAGGCGCCTCCGTTCCCGGGCGTCACCCACGTCGGCGGCGACATGTTCAAGAAGGTGCCCTCGGGGGACGCCATCCTCATGAAGTGGATCCTCCACGACTGGAGCGACGAGCACTGCGCCACGCTGCTCAAGAACTGCTACGACGCGCTGCCGGCGCACGGCAAGGTGGTGCTCGTCGAGTGCATCCTGCCCGTCAACCCGGAGGCCAAGCCCAGCTCGCAGGGGGTCTTCCACGTCGACATGATCATGCTCGCGCACAACCCCGGCGGCAGGGAGAGGTACGAGAGGGAGTTCGAGGCGCTCGCCAGGGGAGCCGGCTTCGCCGGAGTCAAGTCCACATACATCTACGCCAACGCGTGGGCCATCGAGTTCACCAAGTAGATGAGATCCGTCCATCCAGCCACACGTCCACCGATGTGACAACGATCGTCTTCCTTCTCTGTTGGCTGCTCCTGCTGCTGCTGCTCCTGCATCGATCTGCCATATGTACTTCTGCTTGCTCTGGTTTTTCCTCTGTTTCCCACAATTTTCTCTTGCTCTAATCCATTATGAATTCTAATGGTTGTGTCGTCCATCTATTCGAATTGTACCATTAATTAATAATGCTGCTCTCAAAGGTCGCATATGTTATACTACAGTGTGTATACACATATATGATGTAATGACATGATTTCTCTCCTTTGTTAATATACGAGTAAATTGAAGTGCCATCGATCTTCCTCCGGAAAAAGTTTTCAACAATGGTAAGTGCAGGCACCAGCTTCAAGATTCAATCATTGCGAAAACAACTGGGTTAATGGCAATTGTGGATTGTGTAGTCGAAGCCTATAGATCTTCTACCCGCATTAAAACAAGACTATTGGATCTTCTAGACAACAATTGTTTTAGGCCATGTTCGATTCGCCCGTGACATGAAAAAAAATGAATACAATTGCAATGTCATGACTACTTCAATTCTACAGGAATCGACAAGCCCTTCCATCGGTTGCTCCAGATAGAAAGAAACGGCGGAAAAAAAAGACATACGTCTCGCGTCGCTACCGAGCGGGCGACGGAGACGCGCAAACACAGCGCCGCCCTAGCCTCCCCCTCCTTCCCTCCTCCTCCACCGGATCGCCGAAAAGCGCCATCGGGCGAAGCCCACGTGGTGCTGGCGGCGGTGGGACCTCCTCTACCCACACGCAGGGGCGGCCTCGCCAAGCGGCAACGGCCTACGACGGTGCAACATAGGCGGCGGTGACCTCGATCGACGAATCTGGGGCAGTTCTAGGCGGGCACGGAGGTTCTCCAGGCGACGCTGTGGCAGATCTTGGCAGCGGGTTGCTCCAGCGACGATGATTTCCCTTGCAGGCGACGACCTATGATGGGCCCGATCTGGGCCAGCCACGGGCCAGGCGGGCTTGTGGTGGCTGGGAACGGATCATCTGGCGACGGCTACCACCAGAGGTGCAGGAGTCAGTGTGCTGGTCGTCGGCCCGTCGCGTTGCTACGGGCATCTGTGCGGCGCCAGGTCAGATCTGAGCTAGGCTGCCCCAGATCGGACAGCACCCTCACGTCTCGGGAAGGCTAGGCTGTTGATTTGGAGACTATGTTGTTTCGGAGGGACAAGGATGTCTTGATATTGGTGGGGTTGCGCGAAGTGACGGGCTTGACCGGCGGCGGCATGGCGTCGGCAATGGTGTGGCCCGTCCCCGGGCGTCGCGGTCGGGGTGCTCTTATGCACATCCAGTGGCGTGTGGTTTCGGCCAGGGGCCGACTTGCATGGAGTGAGGTGGCGGCGATGCAGCTCCTGGTCGCGGCTGGGTGATCATGGCGGCGGGCTCTGTCGGTTGTGACGAGGGATGGTTTGGCACCCGGTGGCAGGTGGACGGCGGTCGGGCATAGAAACACGACGACGGGGCTAATTGGCCTAATCTAGGTCTGGCAGGCGGCCGAACTCGATCTAGACCTAATCGGCCATGTTGTTGTGTCCGGATGGCGATCACCCCAGGTGGTGGAGGGCAGTTTGCCTCCCCTGGGCTGCCGTGTAGCCTGATAGTTGTAGTCTATATAGTGTTTACCTATCTAGTCCAATCTGTCGGCTTTGCGTTGTGACGCTGGTCGAACCATGGGCTCGAGTTCGTGTATGTCGGGGTGGCGGCCCCGGAAGGTGGACTGCACGGACAGCTCTACGGCGAGCGACATGTCGACGGTGGTGGTCTCTCTCTTCGGCCGTGTGGATGGTGTGGAGCGGACGGTGGGGGATCCTGGTGGTGGTGACGCTTCGGCTTTGGCAGCTCCCAGATCGCTGTCCGGAGGCCTAACTCGAGGACAACAGGCGGCTGAGTTATCGGAAGCGTTGTGAGGATTTTTTTTTTGGGCGAAAGCTCGGCGCCTTGGCGCCAATGGCGGCGATGCCTGCGGGTGTCGTAGCCCTCTTGGGGGTCGTTGTGGTTATCCTCTCTGTGCTACGGCTCCGGGTGAAAACCCTTGACCTTCATCGTCTCAATGGTGGTGGCGCATTACGTCTTTACCCTCTAGGGGGGCGTCGTGGAGCCCCAGTTTCACTCGGTCTTGTTTCAATGTTTTCGGCGGTAGGTTTTGGTTTTTCGTGTTTTTCCTTTTGCTTATCTTTGATCTGCTTTGTAGGAGGTTCTCATCACCTTGTATCAGTTCGGTCGTTATGATTTTATTTATAAAGCAAGACGAAAGACTATTTCGAGATAGAGATCCTACAGGAATCCACAGGCAACAAAGTTTATTCTATTACATCACAGAAAACACGAAGGATTCTAAGAAATAGGTTTGATTGGATGTTCGATTTCCAATACAATTTCGTGCAAAGGATTTCTTAGAAAAAAATTCTACAGAAATAAATCCTACGAATCAAACGACAATCGTAACGGGAAGAAGATCATGTCTCCATCGCGTAGACCCTGCGCCTAGCTAGGTAGCGGTTTGTAGTTAGTGGGGATAAACCGTACTCTATGGGATTCACTTACGCCTAAGATTGCCCAGCCAGTATCGATATCTCTCTAGTCTTCTAATAGCTCTAAGCTCAAATGAAGATCTATGCGTGCTTCCGGTTTGAAGTTCGCTCGTGAAATCGTATGGTGCCACGAACGGGGGTACGTGTCGAGCCTACCGGTTCGATTTTACAGTGTCGGTTCGTTTCGACTTTGGGGTCAACGTTTTGGCTTATCCTAAAAAAACAGAACGTGTGGCGAGGAAGGCCCGCTTGGAGGCCAACGCCGACGCTGAGGACACGGCGGCCGCAGAGTCGAACGCCCCGCTCCTGCTCCCGTCGAAGCCGAGCACAGAGACTCATGGTCCCGACGAGCGTCCGTGGCTCAGGGAGGATTAGATGATCACAGAGGCGCTGTACTCGCTAGACTTCTCCTTCCCGATGTGCGTCGCCGCGGGAAAATTTTGGGCCAGATGGGCGTCGTTTGGGGATACTCTGACGTGTCCCTCTTTGTCTCCATGACCAGCATCTAGCGGTTCTTCTCGGCCGCCTCTCCTCCGGAACCATCTCCAAGCATTCATCAAGTACGTTACCAGTGCCTCCTCCTTGTTTACTGGCCATAATCAATCACCGCTATTAATCCCCATTAATTTGAGTCCAAGTAGTACCTCCGTGTGTCCGTGGTAGGGATTTCGTGCCGTATCTTGCTCAGCATTGAACCCCAACACATGAATGAAATAGTAGAATAGATAATGCACGAAGGATGCAACGATTTCGTACCTGGTGCACTCAGAAAATTGAACTCAGTGTTGTTTACAGATTCATGTGGTCGGCATCTCTATAGTGGTGTCCGTGAAAGGAATTGGGATGAGCCTTTTCTAGGAAAATATTATAAGAACATGGTCAATCTTACTAGATCTAGAATTATTGATATATACTTCTATGATCATAGTTTCCTTTTTCTTTGTGAAATAGCAGCACTACTCAGTACTCGCTCATTTTTCGTCAGCTTGACAAATTAGACAAAATTGAATTGATTAAGCGGCGCATCCGTCGCCTTTGCCGCCTTCGTCGAATCGCCATCAAAGCTAGCAAGGAGGAGCACGCACAGCTATGCACCGCTCATGAGGACGCCAGATCCGGTGGTCGATAACGCCGCCACCATTCTCCTTTCTATGAAGTCAACTGCATTGGTGTCCCTCACCTGTCTTCTTTTTCTCCTCAGACGAGACAAAGTCACAGAGCAGCGAGGTGTGAGGCGCAGGTTGTAGAGGCGGTTGTCCATAGCGTCAATCATCTCATGCAAATCCTCCTCGGCACATTTCTCTGCCTGTTCAGCACTAACAGTTGAATTCGAGGATGCACTATTTGTCCTCCTTTGCGAGCCTCCTCGATTCTCCGGTTCCCAGGTTGTCGCCATCCACAGATCCGACTGTGACAAGCCTAGGCAATACCAGGTCCCTCCATGTCCCCCTAACTATTTCTTATATGCTTTCAGGCATGCAACATCAGGTTCGCTTACCATTAACAGGCCCAATGCAACAATATGAAGAGAAACAAATCGAAGTAATAGTTCGTAGTGCATTACCAAAGAATATAATATAGCAGAAAAACCATATTTAGTCTTTAAAAATGTAACCATTTTGGTTATGTGCTTTTTAGGTTGGTTGATATGTGAAATTTAGAGTGATAGGTGAATTAAATTATTTGAGACAACATTTGAGTTTCTTGCTTTCTCTGTTGCTCGAAGACCACCTAATTCATTTATCCATGTTCATATGAAAAACATGAGGCCATGCCATCCTAGGCTGAACCCTAAAACTAATCATGGCTTACAAATTAATTTAGCTTTACTTCATGTTTATCTACTGGAAATAAAGGCTACAAGTTTACTTGAGTTTTCTTCTAACCTTATTGGGGAGTACTGAATTTTATTATCTCTGACAACGATCTTGCAAAGATAAACATAAGCACATTCTTAGTTAACATCATAGCTCATTAGTCTTGACATGTCTGCTACTTTCGGTTCCTTAGATTGATTAATAGATCATGTATACATTGAGTAGTAAAAATTAACGGTCAAAGATATGTTTGAAGACCGCCGGCATAAAAAATATCACTTGTTTGTGACAGGAGGGAGTATGTTCTAAAATATACATTAGTGTAAATGAGCAGAAGTATATGTTTGAGCTGCATCACTTGGGTAGAAAGATCATATGCAAATTTTATGTTGGGGGTGTTTGATTTGAGGCACATGAAGGCCAAAGTTTGCTTCTACAGAAATGCCAGAACGCTACATTGCATCTACGGGTGATACTATGGGTTGTCAGTTCAAATATTTAGTTTGTCTGCCTTATCTCCAACAGACATATTCATGTTCAATTATAGCAAGTTTATGTGTGCAATTCGTTATTCTACGAGCAGTTTATATTTTGTACGGAACATGCTAATGAAGCTACTTTTGCTGACATAGAACATTTTGTTCTTTGTCCAGGTGCTTTTTTATAATACATGTTTGCAACTCATTATTTCAAAAATAATTTAGAATTTCTTATTCTTCCCTCATGTTTGCAGTCTTCCTGTTAGTCGGTGTTTCATGTGCCAGCTGGGCCAAGAGTTCGGCTCATGGTGTGTGGCTCCAAGGTGCTCAGTGCCAAGCCCTCGAACCATATTTTGAAATAGTTTTCAACATGGGCTAGAAATGGTTGCCTAACTGAAGGCGTTGTGTCACGGGGGGTGCCCCTTGGGCAACTTGCCAAGGATCTGCAATTGGCAATCGTGCATTGTTGGAGTCGCCATGGGATGCCGGCCTTACCTTTTTCCTCAACAGCTCCCACCTCCTCCCCGCCCTCTTCCATTCTGCGACAACAATGCTTTTTCTCCCAAGATAGCAGACTCTTCAGAAGATCTTTTAACGGAATTTTTTCTAGAGAAATCATGTTGCTAGAATATATCGAAATAAGAATCTTTTGGCAAACTAGAATCAGATAGAATTCTTTTACACAGTTCGTACAGAAGATACAGGCTCCAAAATATTAATACTCCATTCGATCCATAATAAGTGGTGTTGATTTAGTACAACTTTGTATTAAATCAACTACATTTATTATGGAGCGGAGGGAGTACAATATTTGTCACACCTAAGGCCAGATTCTGTCTTTCTTTCCCACTGTTGTCATGGAGTGAACTGAAGTACAGTGTTTGGTTAAGAGGCACTTACGGTCCCATCAAGTCTGTTAGGGTCTCGGGCGATATGGGCGACCGCACGGGCGATCGCATCCCGCCGCCGCCGATCCCCTATGAGAGCCCGTCTGAAGGCCGGCGTAGGGCGAGAAAGGAGTCTGGGCGGTCTACGCGATTAGGGAAGGAGTACCACGGAGCTGGAGTCCGGGATGGGTACGACGCCGTTCAGGATAGGGACAGGCGAGCCTTAAAACCCCCTGACGGGAAAGCCCTAGATCACGGAAGCGGTGTCATCCTGAAGAGCACAAAACCCCCGGATCCAGATCGCTCTAACGATCCTCTGTATCTGAGGGAGATGGCGGCGCCGAGTGAGATCCCAAGGAGGACGACTGAACCTCAAGATGGGCATGGCCAGGTGCCCAGTCCTGTGTTGCTGTTGATGGCGCCGTCAGTTGGTGGGGGCGATCAAGGGGGGCTCGGTGAGAGATCTACCCGCCCGAAGCTGACCGGGGGCATTTCGATGGCACCACTGCTGCACCGGTATGCACGGCGAGACGGAGCGGAGACGGAGGAGGGCGCGGGTAATTGGGATGAGGGCCTGGACAGGGAGGAGGAAGGAGGCTTCAGGCATGGACCGGAGGCGCAGATGGGAGGCACGGTGGAGATGGAGGACGATGTGTTCGTGGAGCTTGATGAGGAGGAGAAGGTCGAGAACACCCCAGATGAGCCAGTTTTGGCTCGGTACATGGCGAACTATAAACCAAGCACAGAAGATATGTTCAATCACTTCGCCGAGAAGGTCTGGCACCTGCGCACTGGCTTCAGCTTCTCGGACCATGGAAAAAATTATTTTATGGTCACCCTCTATTCCAAGGGCGACTATGACTTTGTCATGCGAGGGGGCCGTGGATCTTCAATAGGAATGCATTGTTGGTGAAGGCCATTGATGAGGCAGTTCGTCCTTCAGAGATGATTCTTGATTCGGTGCCAATCTGGGTCAGGATCTATGATGTACCGTGGGGAAAACAGAAGGATGACACCTTTGGTATGAGATGCGGCAATGGTCTCGGCAAAGCCATTGAGGTGGACGTGCCCACGGAGGAGAGGCATGGGCATGAATTCTTGAGGGTGCGTGTCGATTTGCCCTATAATAGACGCCTTCAAACACAGATTACCACAGGTACCAAGGGGAAGCCGGGGGAGGTACAAATCTATAAACTGAAGTATGAACGGGTGCCCCGATACTGTCGACATTGCGGTTTCATGGGCCATCGCCAGTAAGAGTGCGAGAAACGTCGCCAAGGTATACCATCACTGGATTATGATGCATATTTGCTCAGGTGTAGCCCATACAAAAAGTATGAGCAAAGGACGCATTACGTACCTCCGCGAGGGAAAGTACCGGCGAAGAGAGGCCTGCAGTTTGCTAGCTTTGGGAGTGCAGGATCTCGCAATTCATCTTGGAAGAAAAATGTGAAGCCGACAACGTCAGCACAGCGACAGGACGGTGGGCTAGAACATGGTGGGTCACATGAGGACTCCGATAACCCGATGCCGCCCCTGATGGATGCCACGCCGCCACATACCTATGAACCGATTCCTGTGGGTATGCATGATGACTTTGAGGAAGCGCAAGGACAAACGTTGGGAGCTGTGGAACAGGATCTGTCAAACCAAGTGAGTGCCATGATGGTGAACGCAAATACACAGGATAATACACAGGAGCAACAGAGGGAGAATAAGCAAGACCAACCAATCATTCAGTTCCCTGATGATGAACCAAACGAGCTACAGAGTGCCAAGGTGGGAGGATCGCAGGCAGTGCTGAAGCAGCACGATGGAAGGAAGCAGAAGAGGGTGCAGAAAAAACCAGGGAAGAAGGGTCTGTCCCTGGACCTGCAGCAGCGCTCACCAAGGTCTTCGGACATGATATCGGCGCTGCGCGGGCTAAGCTCGATGGTACCATCCTATGGCGACTCGGACGTGAAGATGGACGAGGTGGATCAGCTACCACAGAAGCGGACAGCGACAGAAGCGGATAGCAAATATCTCCTATTTGGCCAGGATTTATCTGTGGTACCCTTTGAGGCAAGGGCGAAAGGAGGTGAGCAGAAGAGGGGGCGCACCAAGACGGAGGAAGAACTGAAAGTGGCTGCGGCAAGTTGTGGCGGTGGAGACACAAGGGAAGCGACCGGCCTAGGGGTTGCCGGCAAGCTGACGGGGCCGAGTGTGGCGCCCCGTCAGTCGCTATGAATAGCCTATCCTTCAACTGTCGGGGAGCGGGGAATGCCTCGACAGTACATGAGATTGAGCATATTTCCAAGTCTCTTAGTATTAGTTTACTTTTCTTGTGTGAAACTAGACAAAATAAAGATAGAGTTCGTCGTCTTCGTCATCGGTTAGGGCTTAAGGGTTTTGCTGGCATTAGTAATGATGGTCTTAGTGGAGGCTTAGCATTATTCTGGAACGAGAACCTTTGTGTGGATGTGCAAGATATTAATGAACACTATATTGATGTTTATATCCGTGAGTACCCAGGAGCTCCACAATGACGCCTGACGTGCATATATGGTGAGCCTAGAGTTGAAAAAAAATACCTAACGTGGAACAACCTCGTAAATCTTAAGGCCACCTCTGACTTACCCTGGTTAGTTATGGGGCAAGAGAATTTTTCTTGTATGCTGCGGCCGGAGGGACAGATGAGAGCTTTTCGAGAGACCTTGGCCTGTTGTAATCTTGTTGACCTGGGTTTCATAGGCTTACCATATACATATGATAATAAGCGGAAAGGGCAGGCCAATGTACGGGTACGCTTGGACAGGGCGGTAGCAACCGCGCAGTGGAGGGACATTTTTAGTGAATAACAAGTAGAACACCTGATCACTTCCGTATCTGATCACTCTCCAGTTTTAATTCGGCTTATGCAGGAAAACAGGCAACATCAGCGTAGACCACGGCGACAATATGAGATTTGGTGGGAAAGGGCTGCGGACTTGCCAGAATTGATCAGCACAGCCTGAGAGGAAGCTGGGCGGAAGGAAAACTTAGGCGATATCTGGAAAAGCCTGGACAATGTAATGAAGGTGCTGCAAGATTGGAGCAGGAAAAAGTTCGGGAATCTACTTAACGAGCTGGGCAAGTGCAGGAGGAGGTGCTCCTGAGTACAAATACTGACCGCGATGCTATTAGACGTGTCTTGGACCAGATGAACGAGCTTCTATATCGTGAAAAATGCTCTGGTTGCAACGTTCGCGGATTAACTGGCTAAAAGAAGGGGACCGGAACACTAAATATTTCCATCAAAAGGCGGTTTGGAGGGCGAGGAAAAATAAAATTAAGAGGTTGAAAGAGGAGAATGGCGTCTGGACGGATGCTCCTTCTGACATGGAAAATATGGCAACTTCTTACTTTAAAGAATTATTTACCCGCGATCCTAACCTAAACTTTCAGGAGCTGTGTAACCTTCTGCAGGTCCGAGTCACAGGTGACATGAACACCGCTCTGTGCAGGGAGTTCTCGGATGAGGAGATTGGGGATGCTCTCTTCCAAATTGGACCGCTGAAAGCTCCGGGTATCGATGGCTTCCCGGCAAGGTTTTACCAACGGAACTGGGACATTATGAAGGCTGAGGTAGTAAACGCGGTTAAATTATTCTTTCTCACTAGCAGCATGCCTGATGGTGTCAATGATACTGCAATTGTGCTTATACCAAAAACTGATCACCCGGAAACTCTCAAAGATTTTAGGCCAATCAGTTTGTGCTCTGTCGTGTATAAGATTATTGCAAAATGTCTGGTGAATAGACTACGGCCAATCCTCGGAGATATTATATCCATAAACCAAAGTGCTTTTGTCCCCAGACGTCTCATTACCGATAATGCATTAGTCGCCTTTGAATGCTTACACTTCATAGAGGAAAATAGTAACCAAGAAAAGAACTGTTGTGCTTATAAATTGGATCTGTCAAAAGCTTACGATAGGGTGGATTGGGATTTTCTAAAGAAAGCGATGGAAAGACTGGGTTTTGCTCATAGATGGGTGGACTGGATAATGTCATGCGTCACCACTGTGAGATATTCTGTTAAATTCAATAGAACCCTGCTGGATTCGTTTTCGCCTTCTCGAGGCCTTCGACAAGGTGATCCTCTATCCCCTTTCTATTTCTTTTTGTTGCTGATGGTCTCTCTGCTTTGCTACAAAGAGAGGTACAGGAAAACAATATTCAACCACTAAAAGTCTATAGAAGGGCCCCTGGAGTGTCACACTTATTGTTTGCAGATGGCAACTTGTTGTTCTTTCGGTCTAATGCAGATGAAGCAGCAAGAATTCAGGGGGTACTCACCACTTATGCGACTAGTACAGGACAACTCATTAACCCGAGTAAATGTTCTATATTATTTGGGGAATCATGCAGCGAGGAGGATAATGAGGGGTCAAGCAAGCCTTATAAATAACGCAAGAGACGTTTGAAACAAAGTACCTCGGGCTCCCAACCCCCGAATACAGAATGAGTAGAGGTAAATTCAAATGCCTACAAGAGAAACTCCTCAAGAGACTACTACAATGGGGAGAGATTTATTTATCCCTTGGAGGCAAAGAAGTGTTGATTAAGGCGGTCGCACAAGCAATCCCGGTTTATATCATGGGCATTTTTAAATTACCTTTTGGCCTACTGGATGAGCTAACAAAAATGATTCGTGATTTCTGGTGGGGGGCTGAGAATGGAAAAAGGAAGATGCATTGGGTATCATGGGACAGCATGCTTCGCCCAAAGGACCAAGGGGGGCTCGGATTCAGGGACATGCGAATCTTCAACCAGGCCTTGCTCGCACGTTAGGCATGGCGGCTGCTACAACAACCCAACACCCTATGTGCCCAGGTTTTGAAGGCCAAGTACTTTCCGCATGGCCTACTCACGGACACCGTGTTTACCGGCAATGCGTCAGCAACCTGGAGAGCGCTGGAGTATGGGCTCGAGCTAATTAAGAAAGGATACATATGGCGCATAGGAAATGGCGCAAGTGTTCGTGCTTGGCGTGAGCCTTGGATCCCTCGGGAATCATACCTTAGGCCATACACCGTACAAGGCAGATGCCGGCATAGATGGGTATCCGATTTCCTAAACCCGGATGGGTCATGGAATGAGCTGCTACTGAGGAGATGGTTTATGCCTATGGACGTATAGGAGATCGTGAAAATTCGCACGTCGAGGCGGAATGACTCTGACTTCATTGCCTGGAACCCCGAGAAGTCTGGCGATTTTACTGTCAGGAGCGCGTACCGGTTAGCATTCGAAGAGCAGCTGAGAGAGACGGGATGCCCGGCAAGCAGCTCCTACCCCTTTGGCAATCGACCTGAGTGGAAAATGATCTGGAAAAGCCCGGTTCCCCCCAAGGTACGTACCTTTGCCTGGAAGCTGGCGAGGAATGCCGTGGCTACTCAAGTAAATATGGTCAGGCGGGGCCTAAAGACTTTACCTATGTGTACGATATGTGGACATGAAAATGAGACCATCTTCCATGCGCTGGTTAGATGCCCCATGCACGAGGATTGTGGGATGCAATGAAAGGCGTATGGGATCTCCCTCTGGATGAACTACTGATTGAGGGTAATCCGGACTGGTTTATGCATGCCCTCTCGCGCCTAGACGACGAACAACAGGGCCCGTTCCTGATGCTGCTCTGGAGGATATGGCACGGTCATAACGAGATAACCCACCAGAAAAAGCCGGCCCCTGTCATAGCATCACGACGCTTTTTGGAAAGCTACTTGAAATCGTTGATGATTGGTGAACAACATCCAGCAGCGGACGTAGAGAAGGGCAAGCAGGTAATGGATATCGAACGTGGCCTGGGAAATAAAAAGTACCATGTTGATGAACGCCCTCGGGTGAAACACAAATGGAGGCCACCGGATGAGGGAGTAATGAAATTAAATGTGAACGGTGCATATTCCTCTGACGGCAGAGCAGGGACTGGCATGCTTTTGCGTGATTCTAATGGAGCAGTTGTCTTTGCAGCCTGCAGACAGTTACAATCCTGTGCTGAACCTCTTGAGGCGGAGCTCGCGGCGATGGAGGAGGGGCTCGACCTTGCACTCCACTGGACGCAGGCGCCAGTCATCCTGGAAACAGACTGTGCCGAAGCTATTAGTCTAGTGGCAGCGAAGACCCCAAACCTCTCACACTTTGCCATGAGAATTAGTATTATTCTCGTAGAATTAAGGAGAGAGATGTTGTAATTGCAAAGGTGAACCGGCAGGCAAATAGCGCCAGCCGCGGTTTGGCCTTGTTAGGGAGAGTACATGAGAGAACTGCCACCTGGTTGCAAAACTCCCCGCCGGAAATCGCCGACGCGATCATGGCGGAATGTAATCCTCCTATTTGATAATCAAAACTCTCTTTCCCTGCAGCAAAAAAAAAGGCCAGATTCGGAGATAAGGCAGACAAACTAAATATTTGAACTGACAACCCATAGTATCACCCGTAGTATTATGAAGGCCACTCTGTTGCTCTAATATCAAGTAGTGATATTTTTGTATGACAGATAGCAACGCCTGTTGAACGGACTCCCTTAAAATCATACAACATTCAAATACTATATGAAAAATCAAATTGCAAAAAAAATGTGTTATTTATCCCATAGCAACCATGTAAATTCCTGCATAGAGTATACAATATCATATATGTGTATTAGTAGCTCTAATGTTATCATATTGTTTCCTTTTCACTCTTGACTTCTACCCACAAATATATTATAAATTTGTTAGTGTGCTTTCGTCATTGGTCAAAAATACATAAACCAGCATGTGAAAAACGCGCAGCGCGCGAGGTCCTTCTAGTTAGTGTCCTCGTCGGTAAGACATATCACACGCATACCAAAGTCATTCAACAACTCCGCTGTAGACCAAGACAAAAACAAGTGTTAGATATTTTTTATACTCTGATGAATATAACGCTCTCCGTCCTAAAATAAGTGACGTAAATTTATTTAGATTTGGAGATATCTAGTCACGTTTTTAGTACATAGATACATATAATTTTAGATAAATACAAGTCACTTATTTTGAGACGGAGAAAGTAGTATTGATTATTATCAACAACTTTTCCTCGGTCGACCAACATCTAGAATGCCAAATCTAAATAGAAGAGACATACTCTCTCCGTCCCAAAATGCAAGGCGCCTAAGCTTTAGTCAAAAGTCAACATATTTTAAGTTTGATCAAATTTATACACAAAAATATAAACATTCACAATACCAAATCAATATCAATAGATTCACTAGAAAGTATAGTTTCTCAAAATATCCATTTGATATTGTAGATATTCATATTTTTTTGTATAAACTTGATCAAACTTAGATGATGTTGACTTTTGGTTAAAGCTTAGGCGCCTGACATTTTGGGACGGAGGGAGTAGTACATAACTAAAAAAAACATTTTAGAAAACTAGCAGTGTACACCAAGTGGGACAAGTGGGATAAGTGAGATCCCACTTCCATATTTCTATTGGTATAATTCTAAAATATAAGCAGAATTTAATTTTACTTAGAAAGCAGGTTCTCTTTTCTTTGCGAAATTTCACCGATCTATTAATAATCATCAATAGCAGTACAAAGATTCAAAAAGTAATAAAAATTATAAATAGGTCAATGGACCTAACGACGACTACAAATACTGGCACTAGCCGAAGGGGTGCCGTCGTCCTCGCCCCTCTATCACCGGAGCCGGACAAAGCTTGTCGTAGTAGACCTTATTGTAGTAGCAGGACGGGAAGTCGTCGTGCTAAGGTCCTGAAGGACCAGAGCAGCAACCGTCGCTGAAGATGACCAACGTAGATTGAAAGAGACTGCCCCTCAAAACACACCAACGAATACGAAAAATGACTAGATCCCATGGAATTTGTCGGGCACATGACTCCACACGCCCTCCATGGATGCTACACGCACCACCTAAGCGAGAACAGGGCAGAGATAACATTATTCTGAATCTAGGACATAGCCACCGTCTCAACATCCTGAAAAAGTTAATGAAAATAGTCTAAACAAAACACTAAAACCTCCCACCGGGGAGGGGCCATGATCCGCCACACCTCCAAGGACCTAAGACCACCGGAAACAGGACGGACAAGTGGCATCGCTGACGGAGGGAAGGAATCCTAGATGAATTTTGCCGCGGACTCTCGAGGGAGCTCTATCTTAGTACTGGTTCGGTATATGTTATTCTAAATTTTACTGTTAAAAGAAGGTTCTCACTTGTACCACTTAGTCTAGATAGTTAAGTCTAGAGTTTTTTAAGGGAGACCATCATGTCTAGATTATAATCATATCTAGATTAGAAATATACCATGTCTGTTTTAAAATATAAGATGTTTTATTTTTTATGAAATAAATGTATCTAGATATTTTTAATGTTTAGGTTTGGAACAAATCACACATTAAAATGGGTCTAGACACACCCATTCACAAAAGCTAAGAGCAGTATATTTCGGCGGCGTTACGCGCACAATCTGGGTAGAGCGCGCCACGCGCGATTCTCCTCCGGCGGAGGCGCTAAACGTGAGCGATAAATTTGCAGCACAAACCCTTCCAACAAACGTGCTAAATTGAAGCGCGTGCAAACAAGATTTTACAAAAAATAAGACAGAAAATAGATCTAAAAATTAATTGAAAATATATCACATAGAACATAAAAAAAACATACATAATGCAAGAAAAATACTAGAAATTACTGCTACTACTAGAATCTACTACTACGAGAAATTACTAGAAACTAGTACCAGAATCTAGTCCGGCGAGAAGATCGAGATGTAGTCATCGCCGGTCGAGACCGATGTCGTGTCCGACACCGGTGTCGACGACCACTAGTCGTCCCAACGGGGATCGTCGTTGGAGATGGTCGTCGGTCCGGCCATCTGCGCTTCGATGAAGGCGCGCCTCCGCACCTTGTCCACCTGGCGATCGTGGCGGTCCTGGTGCTTCGCCGCCGCCTTGACCGTGGCCTGCTCGACATCGTGCTTGTGGTGCGTTGTGACGTCTTCGGGGAAACACCGACGCCACTCCGGCCGTGGGCGCTCGTCGCGCTCGACGATGAGGAGGCGGCGCTCCTCCTCCGACATGAGGCGAGGTGGCGACACGAGCGCCTCCGCCTGCTCGCACGTCCAGATGTCGTGAAAATACATCGACGCGCGCGGGCGGCCGTGCCGTCATGCCACGACACGGCGTCGTAGGCGCGTGCGGCCTCATGTGCGGTGTCGAAGGTGCCGAGGACGATGCGCTCATCGCCGGTCCGGATCTCGGCGTAGTAGTTGCCGGTCGGACACGCGCGTACACCGCGGTACTCGGAGCTTCCCCGGCACGGCGGCATGGCGACGGTGGCGCGGGCACGTCGGCAGAGAAGCGGTGAGAAGCGCTGAGCAGTGTGTCAAAAGAAGCGCGTGCAACCGGGCGCGCAGCAGAGTTTTTTTCGCGCGCGGGAAGATACAGCAATTGTTGGAGGACGCGGTGCAGGCTCTCGCGCGGAAAGTTTTTGGGTTTTAACGTGCGGGCACGATTTTAACGCGTTCGTTGAAGTTGCTCTAAAATATATTGGAGGACAGAAATTTTTTAGGTTTTAACGTGCGGGCACGATTTTAATGTGTTCGTCGGAGTTGCTCTAAAACATCTTATATCGCGAGACGCAGGGAGTAGAAGCAAACTCCCATCGTGTGCCACTTCTACGTCTGTGGTCATGCGGTCAAACCGGTTGTGAGGCGGCCCATGAAACGTGCCTATTTCGCACCTTCAAACATTCATGTCACCAGTTTCGGAGTGGAGATTATTTGTTCCCGATCCCTGGTGCTCTTGTTATTTAAAAAATTAAAATTATATTTGTGAGTTTTAGAAAATATTTTTAAAAATTCTGTATGTAGCCTATGATTTATCCCATAAACATGCAAAAAACAATTTTAAATACTTTGTATTCTGAGCTGTACAAAAATGAAGACAGTGCAAGTATCATTTCCGATCCCCAAATTTTATCAGAAATGTCATTTTTGTATAGCACAAAATACAATGAATTTCACGCCACTATTTTTACGTGCTTGTGGGTCTGGAATTTTTTTTATATACTTCTAGATTTTGTAAAATATATTTTTATATTTTCTTAAATGAAGAGAGCACTGGTGCTGAAGAGCAGATACTTCTCACTAGTTTCGTCGCATCTCAAGCCTATCTAGCGCTCTGTAGCGCTCTATAAGGACGTCCGCCGTGGGCCAGCCCATTTACATGTACTATTTTCCTCTTACTTTTTTCATTCTTATTTTATGTTTTTCTGTAATGTTTTACTTTACTTTTTATTGTTCCTTCATTTAAAAAAATAAATTTTAAAATTAATGAACTTTGAGAAGTGTTCAGATTTGAAAGGTATAGATTTTTGAAAAAGTGTAAATTTGAAATTGTTCAAATTTCGGAAAGTGTTCAGGTTTCATAAATGTTAGGTTTTTTTAAAAGTCAGATTTGGACCAAAAAATCATATTTTAAAATAATAAAGTTCATGAATTGTGTTTTTTTTTTAAATAATTCCATTCAGAGACGGTTACAGATTTTTAAAAAGTTTTGAAAAAGGAAAAAAGAATGATACTGAAAAAAAAAGCCATACCTGTTATTGGATGCGGCCCATGAAAGGACTGCTTCAGGCGTAGCCCAGATGGCGTCCGCAGCGAGCGTGGAATAAGAGCTCCCGCCTATATATGGCCCAGTTATGAAGTTCACTTTCAAGCTCAAGAAAGTTTTTTTAAGAATCCGGCCCAAGATTTCCAACAAAGCCAAAACACTCATGTTTTGCACATACAGAAAAAGATAGAAGTCCTTGAGAAAAAAGAAAACCCACCCATTTTCACGCAAAACTACCCCTGCTTTTTTCTTAGTTGACCACCATTCCTTACAAAAGTATTATCGTCCCATCTACAAAAAGCACTTATCAGCTTGGCGTTTTGTACCTGCTTCTCGTAACACCCAGTGGTAGCGGCAGCACGCACACACACTAAATATCATCTATTGTCCAAAAGAAAAAAAGTAAATATCGTCATCGTCTCAAATATAAATTTGCAGGCTCTTGTTTGGAAATTTTCTGTCACCGGAAAACTTCATGATATTGCAGGGAGTGCTTGCTCGGGCGTAGCGTAGTAGATGGAAAGTCTACATGAACTCCCCGTGACCCTATTGGGTACTTAGAGTGTCTCCACCGACGCCCCTAAACCTGGCGCCCATCTGGGTTGGTGACGGAGATAAAAAAAGGGCCAACATCGGAGGTTCCCGACCGTCCTTCGATCTGTCTAACACCCCTATGCCGATCCCGACAACTGGGGGCTAGGCTGGGGCTGCCGGCAACTCGTGCCACGCTAGAAAGGCATCGTCGGACACTCAGCGACCCAAACCGTCCGCCCGCGATGGCTCACCTCCCGATGCTAGAGTAATGGTGTTGCCGCCAATGTTTCTCGCCAAACCTTATCTTTTCGCTGGTTTCAGTGTCCTTTCGCGCCTATTCTATCTGTTTCCCGCCATTCGCAGCCGTTTCCCGCCGCTTTGCGCGAGCTCTCACGCCGGAGCGGCTGCCCTGCTATAAAAAGGGGCTGAGGTTGCGGAGGAGTGGCGCACCATCACCCCTCGGAAACCATCCATGCTTGTCTGTGATCCAAACACGTGGGCGATGCTCACGCCGGCCACTCGGGCTCACTACCCCGCACCGGAATAGCCAGCGGAATCACGCGCCAGCGCAACCGCAACCAGTGGAAGCGGAAGACGACGAGGACAACGGCTGCCTTGACTGGCTCGACGAGCCCACAGAGAAGCCCGTGGATCAGCGAGCTATCCTTGCCAACATTCATATGTGACGCTAGTGAAGGAAGGAGCAACAGGCAGACGACAACGACGACGGCGACTTTGATTCCTTGATTACTAGGCGCAGGCCGAGGCGCCCGTTGACCCAGGGTGCTCAAAGAATCCATTCAGGCGATGTGGCGTGCCACCGATGATCTGAGGGAGGTTGTCTCCCTCAGACACGCGCAACATGCCGCCATCGAACATAGGGGCCTAGGCCGCCAAGGAGGGAGATGAAATAGATCTTATGGGCACCTAGAGGGGGGGTGAATAGGTGCTACACCAATTTTTAATTCTTTTTAATTTTAGGCTTAGCACAAAGGGTAAATTCTCTAGATAAACTATTAGGTGGAATTTCCCTATATGAAACCCTATCTACTAGCGAGTAAAGAGCGAGTGAAAGAGGAACGGGTAAACCGAAGTGAAGCACGCGGAGACACATGATTTGTTTGACCGCAGTTCCTTCCTTGTTAAGGGAAGTATGTCTGCGTTGGAGAGGTGGGCGGTACTAAGACCACCACGCCACAAAAGGCCTCACCCTGTTCTCCGATGGATCTCGCCACCAAAGGCCTGATCCACCTTTCCACTATAGGTACCCTTCGAGGCGGGCATCGGCGCCTTTACACAACTAGCGGGGCAACAACTCCACAACAACTTGGAGGCTCCCGGAATGACAACAAGCTGCCACAAGAACAAAGTTATCAAATACAATAAACAAGATCTAGGTATTGACAAGAATACTAGATCAGGGATTTCTCCAAGTGAATGGAGAGGAGTTGAAGCGCTTGATTCTTGATGATGATGATGATGAACTTCTCCTCCTTCAATTCCCCCAAAGATCAAGACCTTCGGGTGGTTGAAGTGGGAGATCGAGAATGAGAGCTCTTGCACAATGTCTGGACAATTTCGAATGAACCAAGAGTTCTGAACGTTGGGGAAGAAGGGGTATTTATAGCCCCTTCAGAAACCAGCCATTGGGCACTTTGGGGGCCGGATTATCCGGCCCAAATGAGGGCCGGATTATCCGGTCTGGGGAAAACACCGCCCCAGACTCGGAATATCCGGCAGATAATCCGTCCCCTATCAGAGCATCGCGCTGAGCTTTCCCTTGATCAACTTCTAGGGGGGGGGGGGCTTATCCAGTCCTATGCGAGGGCCGGATTATCCGGCCTGGGGAGGAAAAACCGCCCCATTTCGGATTTTCCGGGAGAAAATCCGACCGAATACTGAGCGACGCGCCTTGGCTCCTTTTGCTCGAAAACTGGCGGCTAGATTATCCGGCCCATGCGACAGCCAGATTATCCGGCCTGGGGCGCCCCAGTTCAGATTTTCCGGGAAAAAATCCGACCGGATACCGAGCGACGCGCCTTGGCTTCATTTGAGCGATGAGGTAGGCCGGATTATCCGGCCCCCCTCAAAGCTTCCTGCACACTTAGTGCACATGAATAGTCTCCATAGTATTGTTATCTAACACGCAAAACATAGGAAAACATGAAATGTTCTTTCAATCTCCCCCTTTTTGGTGTTAGATGACAATACCAGGATTTGCAGGAGAAAGTCACAAGACAAACAGAAATACCTTATGAAAGAGACTCCCCCTCAATGTGTGCATAATAGGGTTTTGCATTGGAATACAAATGCACACAAATAGGTGAATCTGTTCCATAGTCATATGAGCAACAAAAAACATACCACCGAGGTAGAGAGAAGGCATCCTTGACATAAGTCACAATTATTACCGGATAACCAATAGGAGCGCCTTCCTTGATAAACCTCCAGCAATAGGATATGAATAAATAGATCCATAAGCATAATCCAGGAAATGAAATCCATAGGCATAATCCAGACAACCACATAAAGTCTCAAACAACCACAAATCACAAATTTAAAGTTCAACGCTAAATGGGCATAAGCAAGAAAATGACGAATAGAAAAGTGCAAGTGCTTATGCCCGACCCATGAAAATCCACGGATAACCTAATAGAACTACTTCTCCCCCTTTGGCATCGACACACCAAAAAGGGGGAAGAGCGATGCTAGCGCCCCACGGGATCACTCGTAGTCCTCGTCCTCGTCCTCTTCCTTGTCTTCATTCTCATCCTCGTCCTCATCTTCAAGCTCCTCAGTGTCACCTTCCTCATCTTCAGCATCAGCAGCAGGCACAGAGGGGAACAAGTGACGCTCTAGCTCACTATAGTTCAACCCGGAGGAAGAGTTCCACCGAGCATACGGAGTGGGAGGTGTAGGAGCCGGAGGAGCACCCGAAGCACCGGACACGTGGTGGAGAATGAGCTGCTGGGAGTGAGCCAACTCATGGCGCTGCTTGTATGCCTCGTACTGACCCTTGCGCGTGTCCACGCACATGCAGAGAATGTGACGCTGGAACTAGTTCAGCTGCTTGATCTCATGAGCAACGGGAGGTACAGGGGGCCTGCGAGCGTCCCTCATGAGGCCCTCAGGAGCAAAGGAGGGGTGAGAGGTCTTCCGAACCTTGGTGTAGATCTTCTTGGCCTTGTGCACGGAGTCTATGTGGAACTCCTCAGCAGGAAGCAGGTGATGAATGAGCATCATAATGTAGGGTGCATAGGGAATGGACAGACGGTTGAACATAGCATCACACAGCTCATGGTAAATGAAGTCCATGACATCCAGCATGTACTGCACTGACTCGTCCTCACAAGAGGCAACCTCATGAGAAAATTGAAGTAGCTGAACAAGGTGACCACGGATGATGTCATTGTTGCCCCCACTCGGAGTAATGGAGTCACGAAAGAGACTCACTAAGGCAGCATAGATGGGAGCAAGACCAGCCAGAGTGTCCATAATGCCATTGTCCACAGTGAAAGGGAAGAGAGCTGCATCTTTGTTGGGCTTCAGCGGGGTGATGATGCGGTGGCCACTGGCTCTATCCCTGCTGCAGAAAGAGTACCCAAGAACCTTAGCAAACACGTGAAAATCAGTAGTCATAGGCATGTCATGAGTCATCCACTTCATAGTGCGATGTTCATCCCCACAAATAACCAAAGTGGAGAAGAACTGCTTCACCACCTCAGAGTCAAAGGAGCACCGGAGAGACATAAGATGGTGCAGCCCCATCCTCTCAGCCACATACATCGCATCCACAAGATGAGCCTTCTCCAAAGCATCAGCAAGTACCAGTGGGTGCATAGGCCTAATGTTCAGCCTGACATATATATCTTCATAGATCCCCTTCTGTTCTGCACACCAAAAACAAGTATCCCCCAGCTCATCATCACGAGGTAGCTCCGCAAACAAGTCACGGTGACGGATGACAGAGTAGGAGACTGCATCCAAAGTCTTGTAGTTGATCTTGGGCTCCTTGCCCTTCCTCTTGGACACCCCCTTCCTAGTCCTCTTTGCTTGGTCAGCCGTGCGCTTCTCTTCGTTCTTTCTTCTCCTCAATTCAACTTCGTCCACTAAGTTACCCTGTCTGTCGTCCCGAAAGTATTTGGTGCGAGGACGACGCTTGTAGGTCTTGGGAACACCGGAACCACCTGTGAGAAGAATAAGGGCGATAGCAAGGGGATAAGCATACACACAAGTCCAAGAGAGAGCATGGAAAAAGTAGTCAAAAAGTTCATAGGACAAAACTACTCAATGCATACTCCATAGTGAAACTGAACCAGAATCAAATCTGTCAGGCCGGATTATCCGGCCTGGCCAGGGGTGGATAATCCGGCCCTGGCAGAAATTTTCGATTTCACCTACATTGAATGCAAAAAAAGTAGATCGGGCCTAGAAACTATAAGACTACGATTTCTATGCGAAAACACATCCTTCTAGACAACGTTCCACCCAACAAGTTACACATCTAGCCAAAGATGGGGAGAGAGGGAGTTACCCTCACTCATTGGAGGAAGAACGCGGAGGAGAAGGTACCCAGAGGCGCGGAGAAGAAGATCCGGGGAGGCCCGAAAATCCGGTGGGCGGAGAGACTCCGGGGAGGGTGGAGGACGACAGGCGGCGGCTGAGGAGGAGGAGAGGGTTGGTGTAACACCCTCGAATCAGCCCTATGCAAGTTTTAGCCATTTCCGCCAAACCCGCATAGAAACGATTCAAGGACGCCCACCAGGCACTTTCGTGCGGGTGGAAACGAAGTAATACCATTACACATCAGTCCTCGATGGGACCAACAGACAGATTTATATACATCAACGACTCCATGAGTCAAGAGTACAGATATACAATACAAAGATCCAAATCACCTTGAAACGATAGAGCGTCCGACTACGGACAAGATGCAAATAGGGCTAAGAGCCCTGAAGAATAACCAATGGCATCCATAACCCTGCCCAGGCCAAGCTGGAAGGGTAACCCTGCTAACGACGTCGATCTCGAACCTGCTAAACACAAGGGGTGCCAACAAAAGGGAAAAGGAAAAAGAGGAGCGTCAGTACTGAGGCCAGTACACGGCGAGGCTAGAATTCGGCGGCCCTCGCCTACATAGGTATGGTGGGCTGAAGCGGCAGCGCAGCGGCACTAAACAACCTATAGAGACTCGGTATCACTGGAGGCTATTAGAGAGGGGTAAGAAAGACCTATTCGGATCCAACCTGAAGCTAACACCAAACAAACCCATCCTGGTATTTCCCCCTCGAGACCAAATGAGGAAGTCGGAACAAGGAACTCACACAGTTGACAGTTTTATTCATTCCATTATAATTGAAGCACTTACTAGTCAGATATAGATAGTGTGGGCCGTCCTGATAGCATAAGTAGTGGCCAGTTTTAATCACCATTCCATTGTAGTTGGGACATTTACTAGTCAGATATAGTTGTCCTGAGGAATCCCAAAAACCCAGCAGTTGTTGGCACTTTTATCACATTCCATTGGAGTTGCAATACTTACTAGGCAGGTATAGCATGGCACAGATCACCACAGATCCACCAGTTGTTGGCATTTTTTTATCCAGTCCATTATAGTGAAACTGATTACTAGTCAGATATATTAAGTCAAATTTATAGCACTACTTCAGTTATGCTTGTCTATGATGGAGATACTGTGTTCCAAGTCGTCCATAATCGCAGACACGGCTTTCAGAAAGTTTTACCCTGCAGGGGTGCACAAATAGCAACACACACTCGATCAACCTCGGAAAAACCAACTCAAAACCCAACGAGGCTTTCACGACAAAGCGATCACAGGATTCATAAATATTTCGGGGGGCCACCCCACTAAGTTACCCGCAACGAAGTTGGCCGGCTCCGAGATGGACCCACGGTTTGTGACAATGGCGGTAAACGACTGGGAACCCGAAAGTGTGACTAGGCTTGTCGATACCGCAAAAACATTCCACGATCCTAAACAGTACAGGTGCTCCACGCACAATCTTAAATAAAGCAGTAAACATGGCATAAGTACAGAATAGTAATAAAGCCCCAAACTACTTGTGGCCCCAAGAAATAGAAATGAATCAAGCTCTGGCTCAGGGGGGTCCATAAGGCCTCCCGGATGTGGATAGTGCGAATAGTCAAGGAACAGGTATCAAGTACTCGGGGTCCTACGGGACACAAGTGAGCGTGGAAGAACCAAATAACATCTATTGCCCACCGATGCCTCTACATTAGTTATATCTAGCAATTTAATAGTTGTGTTTAAAGTCATGATCATCTCCACCACAAACATCTTCCAGCATTCCAACAACTGTGGTACTTGACAACACGAGATCGCACCTGAGCAAGCAACTACGACTCGCAAGGCTAGCTATCTACCAAACACAGGTAATAGGAGGTGTCCAAGGCAATATAGAGGCTGCACGGGATATAACTGGTGTACGGGAACTAAAGCATCGCGACACGGATAACAATAGATCAACATGAGGAAATAAAGACTATAAATGCAAAATAGGTAGAAGGGGGAAGAGATGCTCGCCTGGGAAATACTGCCGAAGGATCATAGCCGGAGAACTTGTCGGTACTCGCATCCACTCATCGGCCTAATCCGTGAAGAAGCAAACACTAGAAGAAACACCGGATGCAATATTTAATACTACGACAGAAGATCCGGCATGGTTATGATATGATGCAGATGCGGTGCAATTAGGCAGTATTAAGCGGAACCGGGGTCCCGACAATTAATTACACGGTGCGAGTTATTTAACTACCCCGCAATTTAAATGTTGTCTTAACAAGGCAAAACAGGGCATCGGTTCGCTACGCCAATTTGAATGGAGTCCGGAATAAGACTAGAATAACCCGCATATGGACTCCATATTTAATTATGAGGTGAATCGGCATAATGCCCCAAAACCACAGATAGGTATGCATGATGAACAATTTATATGCAACAGTTTTATGTATAGCATTTATAAAATAGGGCTCGGGGAAAGGGTTCACACATCTGGGTTCGAACGATCTTGGGGTTCAATGAGGTTCGGGATCCGGTCTTAGGGTTCGACGGGATCGGTCTCGGACAACGAGAGGAGAGCTTGGCGTTCCGGGAAGAAGGCCTTGGTTCGGCGTCGGGGGCGCATCGGATTCGCCCTGGTCGGTGTCGATCTTGTCGTCGCGGAGATCTTCTCGGGTCTGCGTATCAGGTCGGTCTTGGCGTTCGGGGTAAAGAACTTGGCGTCCTCGAGGAAGTACTTGGCGTATCCGAGATGAAGCGCTTGGTGTCCCGTGTCGGCGACCTTGGCGTCCGGGTTCTCAGCCTCGCATCCGGAAAGGAGGTCTTGTCGCAACCGTGGAGATCTTGGTTCGGCCTTGGTCAAAGCGTCCGGAAGCAGATCTTGGTGTTCCGGGCATCTTCCGGTCGGGGTCTCGGCATCGATGAAGAAGCTCGTGTCGTGCTGAGGGGGAACTTAGTTCCAATGTCGGCGAGAAGGCCTCGCCATCGGGCCATGCTTCATCTTCTCGGATACATCGCAGCAGGGCTCGCAACAGTAGTCGCCGATACAAAGTCGTTCTTGATTGCCGAAGATCTTGTTACATGTTGCTCCGTAGCCCTGCCATCACCACTTCGGTACCCAACGAGCCAATGTCCCACGATATGGATAAAGGCCCAAAAGCTTCATGTCGAGCAGCAACTCCACACGGAACAAACACACACAAAAACAGCGAGCGATGTACAACGCCAGGGTCGAGGACGAGGCACCCGCGGTGGCGCGACGCGGTGTAGAGGACGGCGGGCCCGACGAGCTGGCCGTGGAGATGCTTCGGCGGCGGCACACGTCTGCTCGGCAGGGAGAGGCTGCGCGCGCGAGCGATGGGAAGGAGGTCCCTGGCATTGCCGGGCGCGAGGGCACGGGCGGTCTGGGTCGGAGCAGGGGCACGCTGGCACCGACGGGGAGCCAGGGTGACCGGAGGTCGAGGCGCCGGAGAAGGCCGCACGGACGGCGGACCCAGGCTCGGGGGTGCGTGGCGCGGCGGACAAGGACGGAACGGAGGAGGTGGCGGCGGGGAGACGCCGGCCGGGGAACGTCGCCGCTTGGGGAAAGGAGAGCAGCCCGGCGTGGCTCCGGCGGGCGGCGCCAGAGGGGGAAGAGGCACGGCAGGGGAGCGCGGCTCGGGGCAGAGAGAGGTAGCACAACGAGCGGAAGGGGGAGGTAGGTGGGGATTTTGGCTAGGGGAAACATGGCGTGTCGGGGTAGGCCGGATCGCGGGCGAGGATCCCGAGGTAGGGCGGAGATCGAGGCCGGGGCAGCTGTCGGTCGTGGGTGGGACCCAGCACGCGGCAGGTGGAGCAGCCGATGGGGCGTGTCGTGGTTGGTGGCTGGTGGGAGTTGGTGGTGAGGTGGCAGCGGTTGAGTCGGTGTAGAAATGGGCCAGGGTGATGTGGCGCGATGTGATAGGGTGGGGTGAGGTGGAGGGGGCTGGGTAAATTGGGGTTGGGTAGCATTAGGATTTGGTATTTTAGACTAGGGTTTTGGAGGTGGCCGGCCGGGCTTTCGGGCCTAGCGGCTGCCTCCCAAAAATTAAAATAAATATGTTATTATTTAAAACGGGGCTTTTGAAAACCGTTGGTAGACGAAACAAAGTATTCCGGAGACCCAGGTTTTAATTTGAATAAAGACGGGAATATTTAGCAAACAAAACTAGGCGTTTCAAAAATAGTTTAGACAAAAACCATGCATGATGTTGACGATGCTCAAATGCAATGTGGCATGATGACATGAGCATGCGGTCATGATGATGCAATGCACAAAAACACAGCGATTTTCTAGTAGTGGTTTTGCGGGGCGCCACAATTTGAGACCACTAACAATGGATCTCGCTCTCGAGATCCGCCTCATGGTACTGGGAGAAGGGCGGCGGTCGTGAACTTCGCGCTTCATGTAGATCCTCGTGACACCACTAACAAGAGGTCGTTGTCCGTGATCGTCGAGAGAACACTCCGGAAAAACAAAGGACGAAGGTAAAGGTATCAACAAATAAAGCCACCTCTAGCTTCCGTGGAAGGATTAAAATTGCTTGATCCACCGATTCAATGTACAAGAACGAATGATAAGAGTAGTCAGATGGTGATCAGTCCATCGCGCACCCAAACCATTACTCTGCACACGAATAGGAGAATTATGCAACCAACTCTCGGAATTAGACTGAAGATCTCGACAAACGAGGTTTGGAATGAAAGGAGTGATGCAGACTCTGCATCGGATCTGGCGTAGAGGATGTCGTCGCGTCGGAAAACACCGGAAGGCACAGCAAGAAACAGAGAGAAGTCCAACAGATGAAGGATTCCTCAGATAGCATGAAGACCGGAGGTAGAAGCACCGTTACCAAAGAAGGAAGCGAAACCCTGAAGGTACGACGGAAACCCAACCACGAGAAATCCTGGACTCGAAGAAAGAGAAGAGAGCAGATTTAAAACACGCAGAGGTAAGAGGAGAATAGCAGAGGGGTAAGGAGTAAAAGCAGACCTAATCAGATCTATCCAACCGATTTTGCAAAATAGTTTTGACACTCTATTTCGGCCGTTAGCAAGGTTATCCTACAGGCTGGACAAGTGGGGTATCGCAACTGCTGAGCTCTGATACCACTCTGTAACACCCTCGAATCGGCCCTATGCAAGTTTTAGCCATTTCCGCCAAACCCGCATAGAAACGATTCAAGGACGCCCACCAGGCACTTTCGTGCGGGTGGAAACGAAGTAATACCATTACACATCTGTCCTCGATGGGACCCACAGACAAATTTATATACATCAACGACTCCATGAGTCAAGAGTACAGATATACAATACAAAGATCCAAATCACCTTGAAACGATAGAGCGTCCGACTACGGACAAGATGCAAATAGGGCTAAGAGCCCTGAAGAATAACCAATGGCGTCCATAACCCTGCCCACGCCAAGCCGGAAGGGTAACCCTGCTAACGACGTCGATCTCGAACCTGCTAAACACAAGGGGTGCCGACAAAAGGGAAAAGGAAAAAGAGGAGCGTCAGTACTGAGGCCAGTACACGGCGAGGCTAGAATTCGGCGGCTCTCGCCTACATAGGTATGGTGGGCTGAAGCGGCAGCGCAGCGGCACTAAACAACCTATAGAGACTCGGTATCACTGGCGGCTATTAGAGAGGGGTAAGAAAGACCTATTCGGATCCAACCTGAAGCTAACACCAAACAAACCCATCCTGGTATTTCCCCCTCGAGACAAAATGAGGAAGTCGGACCAAGGAACTCACACAGTTGACAGTTTTATTTATTCCATTATAATTGAAGCACTTACTAGTCAGATATAGATAGCATGGGCCGTCCTGATAGCATAAGTAGTGGCCAGTTTTAATCACCATTCCATTGTAGTTGGGACATTTACTAGTCAGATATAATTGTCCCGAGGAATCCCAAAAACCCAGCAGTTGTTGGCACTTTTATCACATTCCATTGGAGTTGCAATACTTACTAGGCAGGTATAGCATGGCACAGATCACCACAGATCCACCAGTTATTGGCATTTTTTTATCCAGTCCATTATAGTGAAACTGATTACTAGTCAGATATATTAAGTCAAATTTATAGCACTACTTCAGTTATGCTTGTCTATGATGGAGATACTGTGTTCCAAGTCGTCCATAATCGCAGACACGGCTTTCAGAAAGTTTTACCCTGCAGGGGTGCACAAATAGCAACACACACTCGATCAACCTCGGAAAAACCAACTCAAAACCCAACGAGGCTTTCACGACAAAGCGATCACAGGATTCATAAATATTTCAGGGGGCCACCCCACTAAGCTACCCGCAACGAAGTTGGCCGGCTCCGAGACGGACCCAGGGTTTGTGACAATGGCGGTAAACGACTGGGAACCCGAAAGTGTGACTAGGCTTGTCGATACCGCAAAAACATTCCACGATCCTAAACAGTACAGGTGCTCCACGCACAATCTTAAATAAAGCAGTAAACATGGCATAAGTACAGAATAGTAATAAATCCCCAAACTACTTGTGGCCCCAAGAAATAGAAATGAATCAAGCTCTGGCTCAGGGGGGTCCATAAGGCCTCCCGGATGTGGATAGTGCGAATAGTCAAGGAACAGGTATCAAGTACTCGGGGTCCTACGGGACACAAGTGAGCGTGGAAGAACCAAATAACATCTATTGCCCACCGATGCCTCTACATTAGTTATATCTAGCAATTTAATAGTTGTGTTTAAATTCATGATCATCTCCACCACAAACATCTTCCAGCATTCCAACAACTGTGGTACTTGACAACACGAGATCGCACCTGAGCAAGCAACTACGACTCGCAAGTCCAGCTATCTACCAAACACAGGTAATAGGAGGTGTCCAAGGCAATATAGAGGCTGCACGGGATATAACTGGTGTACGGGAACTAAATCATCGCGACACGGATAACAATAGATCAACATGAGGAAATAAAGACTATAAATGCAAAATAGGTAGAAGGGGGAAGAGATGCTCGCCTGGGAAATACTGCCGAAGGATCATAGCCGGAGAACTTGTCGGTACTCGCATCCACTCATCGGCCTAATCCGTGAAGAAGCAAACACTAGAAGAAACACCGGATGCAATATTTAATACTACGACAGAAGATCCGGCATGGTTATGATATGATGCAGATGCGGTGCAATTAGGCAGTATTAAGCGGAACCGGGGTCCCGACAATTAATTACACGGTGCGAGTTATTTAACTACCCCGCAATTTAAATGTTGTCTTAACAAGGCAAAACAGGGCATCGGTTCGCTACGCCAATTTGAATGGAGTCCGGAATAAGACTAGAATAACCCGCATATGGACTCCATATTTAATTATGAGGTGAATCGGCATAATGCCCCAAAACCACAGATAGGTATGCATGATGAACAATTTATATGCAACAGTTTTATGTATAGCATTTATAAAATAGGGCTCGGGGAAAGGGTTCACACATCTGGGTTCGAACGATCTTGGGGTTCAATGAGGTTCGGGATCCGGTCTTAGGGTTCGACGGGATCGGTCTCGGACAACGAGAGGAGAGCTTGGCGTTCCGGGAAGAAGGCCTTGGTTCGGCGTCGGGGGCGCATCGGATTCGCCCTGGTCGGTGTCGATCTTGTCGTCGCGGAGATCTTCTCGGGTCTGCGTATCAGGTCGGTCTTGGCGTTCGGGGTAAAGAACTTGGCGTCCTCGAGGAAGTACTTGGCGTATCCGAGATGAAGCGCTTGGTGTCCCGTGTCGGCGACCTTGGCGTCCGGGTTCTCAGCCTCGCATCCGGAAAGGAGGTCTTGTCGCAACCGTGGAGATCTTGGTTCGGCCTTGGTCAAAGCGTCCGGAAGCAGATCTTGGTGTTCCGGGCATCTTCCGGTCGGGGTCTCGGCATCGATGAAGAAGCTCGTGTCGTGCTGAGGGGGAACTTAGTTCCAATGTCGGCGAGAAGGCCTCGCCATCGGGCCATGCTTCATCTTCTCGGGTACATCGCAGCAGGGCTCGCAGCAGTAGTCGCCGAGACAAAGTCGTTCTTGATTGCCGAAGATCTTGTTACATGTTGCTCCGTAGCCGTGCCATCACCACTTCGGTACCCAACGAGCCGATGTCCCACGATATGGATAAAGGCCCAAAAGCTTCATGTCGAGCAGCAACTCCACACGGAACAAACACACACAAAAACAGCGAGCGATGTACAACGCCAGGGTCGAGGACGAGGCACCCGCGGTGGCGCGACGCGGTGTAGAGGACGGCGGGCCCGACGAGCTGGCCGTGAAGATGCTTCGGCGGCGGCACGCGTCTGCTCGGCAGGGAGAGGCTGCGGGCGCGAGCGGTGGGAAGGAGGTCCCTGGCGTTGCCGGGCGCGAGGGCACGGGCGGTCTGGGTCGGAGCAGGGGCACGCTGGCAGCGACGGGGAGCCAGGGTGAACGGAGGTCGAGGCGCCGGAGAAGGTCGCACGGACGGCGGACCCGGGCTCGGGGGTGCATGGCGCGGCGGACAAGGACGGAACGGAGGAGGGCGGTGGCGAGAAGACGCTGGCCGGGGAACGGCGCCGCTTGGGGAAAGGAGAGCAGCCCGGCGTGGCTCCGGCGGGCGGCGCCAGAGGGGGAAGAGGCGCGGCAGGGGAGCACGACTCAGGGCAGAGAGAGGTAGCACAACGAGCGGAAGAGGGAGGTAGGTGGGGATTTCGGCCAGGGGAAACAGGGCGTGTCGGGGTGGGCCGGATCGCGGGCGAGGATCCCGAGGTGGGGCGGAGATCGAGGCCGGGGCGGCTTTCGGTCGTGGGTGGGACCCAGCACGCGGCAGGTGGAGCAGCCGATGGGGCGTGTTGTGGTTGGTGGCTGGTGGGAGTTGGTGGTGAGGTGGCAGCGATTGAGTGGGTGTAGAAATGGGCCAGGGTGATGTGGCGCGATGTGATAGGGTGGGGTGAGGTGGAGGGGGCTGGGTTGGGTAGCATTAGGATTGGGTATTTTAGACTAGGGTTTTGGAGGTGGCCGGCCGGGCTTTCGGGCCTAGCGGCTGCCTCCCAAAAATTAAAATAAATATGTTATTATTTAAAACGGGGCTTTTGAAAACCGTTGGTAGACGAAACAAAGTATTCCGGAGACCCGGGTTTTAATTTGAATAAAGACGGGAATATTTAGCAAACAAAACTAGGCGTTTCAAAAATAGTTTAGACAAAAACCATGCATGATGATGACGATGCTCAAATGCAATGTGGCATGATGACATGAGCATGCGGTCATGATGATGCAATGCACAAAAACACAACGATTTTCTAGTAGTGGTTTTGCGGGGCGCCACAGTTGGGGGAGAAGTGTTGCTCGTTATGAGCCCTTCCCCCCGAGCCCTGCCCTTTAAGATGAAATCCGCCAGGGCCAGATTATCCGTCCTATACTTGGGCCAGATTATCTGGCCTCAAATCTGGGATTCTGTAAACACAGAACCAGGCCCGCGCTTGCCCAAACAACACCCCCACAATGTGTACAAGGGACTTGTGTGCTAGAATAGATGGCTTAGGGGTAGGGGAAGGCTTAGGATTAAGAGAGCCAAACTGAGATGGTACTAGACACTCAAACTTGCAAAATCCAAATCAAACAAAAGCCAAGATTGAGTGTGATTCCCATAAGAACATGAGAGAGCAAAGAATAGCCAAAAAGAGCCAATTCTCCTCAAGGGAGAGGGCGGTGGCCGAGGCCACCTTGTTGGAGTGTATGGTGTGACACCGCGAAGATATATCTTGGGTTCACGACCAATACTCATTAATAAGCTCACATATCACAAAATGATATTAAGAGAAATGATTTATCTTGCTTTTGGCATTATGGGGGAAGGGTTAGCCCAATGAGTTAGGACCACACTCCCCCTATATCCATACCCACACCTAGACCAAAGAAGGATTGAGATGTACGAGTGAGTGCATGGGTAATCAAGACAAGCTCCTGGAATCAATGATATTTAGCTCATTCCTCAAATAGCATAATCTTGCTTCATCAAGTGGCTTTGTAAAAATATCCGCAAGTTGGTTCTTCGTGCTCACAAACGATAGATCAATATCGTCGCGAGCAACATGGTCTCGAATAAAATGATTCCGAATCTAAATATGCTTCGTCCTTGTGTGCTGAACAGGATTGTACGCTATTTTGATTGCACTTTCATTATCACATAAAAGAGGCACTTTGTCACAATTGACACCGTATTCCTTTAAAGTTTGCCTCATCCACAATAATTGGGTGCAAGCGCTGGCAGCAACAACATATTCAACTTCGGCGGTGGAGAGAGATATACAATTCTGCTTTTTAGAGGACCAACAAACGAGAGATCTTCCCAAGAATTGACAAGCTCCAGAAGTAGATTTCCCATCATCCTTATCACCAGCCCAATCCGAGTCAGTATAACCACATAAAGAGAAATTGGAGCCCATGGGATACCAGAGACCAAAGTTAGGGGAATGAACCAAATATCGAAAGATCCTCTTGACCGCCACTAAGTGGCTTTCTTTAGGAGCTGCTTGATACCTTGCACACACCCCCACACTCAACACTATATCGGGGCTAGCTGCGCAGAGGTAAAGAAGAGAACCGATCATGGACCGGTATACCTTTTGGTCCACATATTTACCATGTGGGTTAAGTTCAAGATGACATTTTGTTTGCATCGGAGTGGCGACACCATTTAGATCCGTCATCTTGAATCTCTTGAGCATGTCTTGGATGTACTTTGCTTGATTGATAAAGGTTCCTTCTCTAAGTTGCTTGATCTCGAATCCAAGAAAGAACCGTAATTCCCCCATCATAGACATCTCAAACCTGTCAGTCATAAGCTTTGAAAATTCATCATTAAAAGCTTTATTAGTAGAACCAAAGATGATATCATCTACATATAGTTGGCATACGAAGAGCTCCCCCTTAACCTTCTTAGTAAAAAGAGTGGGATCGATTTGCCCAACTTCGAAGCCACGATCTAACAAAAGCTCTTTAAGGTGCTCATACCACGCACGTGGGGCTTGTTTAAGGCCATAGAGTGCCTTATCGAGTTTGTAGACATGGTTCGGAAAGTTAGGATCCTCAAACCCCGGGGGTTGCTTTACGTATACCAACTCATGTAGAGGAACGTTAAGGAAGGCACGCTTGACGTCCATTTGCTGCAACTTAAAATTGTTATGGGCAGCATAAGCAAGAAGGATACGAATGGACTCAAGGCGAGCCACTAGAGCATAGGTCTCGCCGAAGTCAATGCCCTCAACTTGGGAGTAACCTTGTGCCACAAGTCTTGCCTTGTTCCTCACAACAATGCCATTCTCGTCTTGCTTGTTTTTGAAAATCCACTTGGTGCCGATAACATTGCGACACTCTTTGGGTTTCTCCACGAGTTTCCAGACTTTGTTGCGCTCGAAATTATTCAATTCTTCATGCATAGCAACAACCCAGTCTAGGTCTTCAAGAGCTTCAAAGACCTTCTTAGGTTCGACCATAGAGATATGAGCTTGATGCTCACCAAAACTGACCAATTCTCTTCTTGTAGAAACCCTTCGTCAAAGATCACCAACAACCTTGTCGAGAGTGTGACCCCTCAACTCAAGGTTTCGATCAGCTCGAGCCTTGCGACGAAGTTCAATAAGTTTTTTGTCTCTTGGAGGAGTAGATTCATTACTTGAGTCTTCATTGGAAGCATTTACTCGACCTTGATTAGGAACTAGAATATCAGCAGCAGGTGGTGATGATGCGTGCCCTTGAGGTGAGTCAGTAGCCGTAATAGGAGGCTGCTGAACTGGAGAGTCAGGGCCGGATAATCTGGCCGATGGAGAGGCCGGATAATCCGGCCTGGGAGTATTTGAAGCAGCATCATCAGGAAACCTGGGGCTTGCTTGAACTGGCAAGGGGCCGGATAATCCGGGGCTTGCCGGAAAATCGGGCCTGGAGCCTGCGTTGATATCTTCACCACCGGGAGCAAAATGGTCAGCTGGAGCGGGGTGGCCGGATAATCCGGTGTCCACCGGATAATCCGGCCTAGAGTTTTCTGGAACAGCTTGACCTTCAGCAGTTGATGGAGATGGTGCAGAATTTTCTCCCGTGGTGGGAACTTGTTGGGCATGTGTAGATGAGGGCTCTTCATGGGAAGAGCATTGTCCTTCCCGATCCGCCACAAGGGGTTCCTCAATGGGGCGAAAAAATCCCACACCCATTCTTCCTATGGCATCTTGGGGTATTTCAACATCTGCATCACAAACACCAACTTGCTCCGCACGGGAACCGTCATTTTCCTCGAACACCACACTACAAGATTCTACAACAGTTCCGGAGAGCTTATTGTAGACTCTATAAGTGTGGGATTCGGCACCATAACCAACAAAAATACCTTCTAAAGCCTTAGATTCAAACTTAGATAAACGAACTCCTTTAATAAGAAAGAAACATTACACCCGAATACCCGAAAGTATGAGATGTTTGGATTGTTACCGGTAAGTATTTCATACGGAGTCTTGTCCAAGATTTTGCGGAGGTATAATCGCTTGGATGAATGGAAAGCAGTAGAGATTGCTTCAGCCCAGAAGTTATATGGAGATTTATGGCTAACATTGATCTTGCCATATCCATTAGAGTTCGATTCTTCCTCTCGGCTACACCATTTTGTTGAGGGGTGTACGCAGCGGAATATTGATGTCTTATCCCCTCTTCACTTAGGAACTCATTTAAGGTGTAGTTCTTGAACTCAGAGCCGTTATCACTTCTTATAGCTAGAATTGGGACGCTGTGTTGACGTTGAACCTCGTTGGCGAAGTTGATGACAGTTTGTTGAGTTTCGCTCTTCAACTTGAAGAAACAAACCCAAGTGTATCTTGAGTAATCATCAACAATCACTAGACAATACTTCTTCCCACCGAGGCTTGCATGAGATGGAGGTCCGAAGAGGTCCACATGAAGGAGCTCCAAAATCCTTTTTGAAGAGATAATAGTTTTCCTTCGATGAGGTGAGTCATGCATTTTCCCTTCAACACACGCCCTGCAAACACGATCTTTTGCAAAGGAGACATTTTCTTTTAGTCCAAGAATGTGGCCACCCTTGTGGAGACTTTGCAAACTTCTCATATTGACGTGGGCTAGTCGGCGATGCCATAGCCAGCCCGCGTCAGTCTTTCCGAAAAGACACATCGGGCCTGTAGTGGTTTTCCCCGAAAAGTCCACCACGTACATGTCGTTTTTGACATATCCCACGAAAGCGACTTTTAGAGACTTGCTCCACAAGAGTACCACCAAATCAGCATCAATATAAACTGCAAAGCCCGTCTTACCAAGGGCGCGAACTGAAAGTAAGTTATAACCGAGGGTCTCAACAAGCATGACATCCACGAGAGAGATATCGTGAGCCACCACAATTTTGTCGAGACCCAATACCTCAGACTTTGACTTGTCACCATAGGAAACGGTTATGTGATCATGGTTTGGCCGCATCTATGTGATGATATCCTTGCTTCCGGTCATATGACTCGTGCAACCGCTATCGAGTACCCATTTAGAACCACCGGAAGCATAGCCCTGCAAGAAAATTACTTCTTGGTTTTAGGTATCCATTTTTCAATGGGTCCTCTCATGTTAGTGACAAGGGTCTTGGGAACCCAAATAGACCAAGGAATGTAACAGTCATAAGGCCCTACATAACTAGCATAAACATCACCATAATAATCGCAATATAGTTCAAAGTTAGGATTGTTGATCTCTGCAAAACCATCATAATTAGTCTTGTCATTGGTAATGTTGCTAGTCTTTGGTTGAGAAGTCTTGCTCTTCTTCTTCTTCTTCTTCTTCTTCTTCTTCTTGTTTTTCTTGCTCTTTGTCTTGGGTATGTAACCAAGACCTTCTTTACTATTGTTTGTCATTTTCCTGCTTAGTATCTCATCAATAACCCCTTTACCTTTGTGTTGAGAACTTCTTGCAAGGTCTTCTTTTCCAGAGGATGAGGTGGAGGTACTTGGCACATCATACCGTTTCAATTGAGTTTGGAGCTGGTCATGAGACTCATTTAAAGTAGAATGATCACTCTTCAATGCCTTGTGAGCACTTTCAAGATTATCAAACTTCTCCGAAAGTCTAGCATGAACAGCCCCAAAGTCAATCTTTTCTTTCTTTAGTTTCTTTACCTTGGCAAGAGCATGGTCACGTTCTTTAATGAGCTGAGCTACAGCTTCTTCTTGTGACTCCTCTAAGGATTCGAGTCTCTCTTCCAAAGATACTCGAGCTTCCTCTTCCTCTTCCAAGGCATTCTTCAAAGAAGCTATCTCTAAGGCATCTTCTTTTTCAATTCTGCCCTTTTATTCAAGAACATCTTCGGCTTGAGCAAGTTGACTCATAAGAGCATCAAAATGGAGTTTGTGCTCACCTTGTAGGTTAGTGAGAAAAGTATCCAAAGAAATAACTTCTTCTTTCATTTTAAGACTGTCATGATCATCCATATCCAAAATTATGTTAGTCTTAGGAAATGAAGGGCTAGAAGTTGATACCTCGGACCCTCTTGCCATTAGGCAAGTGGCGTTGTTGTTGATGACGTTCTCGTTTGGCGAGTCAAAGAGAGATGAGGGAGTTGATGTAGTGGCTATAGAAGCCACCTCGCGGGAACTATCATCATCCTCTTCATCTTCACTTGCGGAGGAGTATTCCTCTTGAGCTACCAAGACAATCTTGGGTTGCTTCTTGAAAGGGCCATTCTTCTTAATAAATGGCTTCTTCTTAGGTGCTTTAGATTTCTCTTCAAGAATGAGCCTGCCACCATTGTCTTCTCTATGTTTATATGGACACTCGGCTACAAAGTGCATTCTATCTCCACAATTGAAGCAAGTTCTCAATCTTGGGCCACTTTTTCTTCTTCCATTTGACCCGTTCTTGCGCTCAAGTTTAGACTTGGCTTTGGTAGGGTCCTTCGAAAAGTTCCTTGCATAAAATGCCATGTACTCACCATGAGCACGTTTGACCTCATCGGGGCAGTCCATGGATACCCCCCCAAAAGCTCCTTCATCTTCCTCTTGCTCAACAACATTGGCTTTGAGAGCCACATTGACACCCTTTTGCATTCCAATGGCCCGAGCACGGGCATCTTTAGCATTCTTTGCTGCCACTTTGAATGATGCCATTTCTTGCATGACTTCGTTGGATGTCATTTGATGATAGTTATGTCTACCTTGCAGGCTCTTCAAGTCCGTTGGCTCGAAAGGCATTAAGGCACTCACATATTTCCTTTTTATCCATGCATCATCAATGTGAGTGGCCCCATGCTTTCGAAATGTTGTTGCGATGCCCTTGAGTCTTCTATACATGTCCTCATGGTTTTCACCATCCAACATGTAGAATCCCTCAGCTTCATTACTAAGGGCATCATACCTGTTTCTTCTCATGCTTTCATTTCCAACGAAGAGATCCGTAAGAGCATCCCAAGCTTCTTTAGCTGTGTTGAGATGTTCAATGTGTGGCATGTCCTTGGGGCCCACACCCAGCTGTATCATGTGGAGAGCGGTGGCATTCAACTGGCTGTCCACAACTTCTCTTCTCGTTAGGTTGGTTTGATCTCCAATATGAAGACCCTCTTCAATAATCCTCCACAATTCAATAGAGGAGCTGCAAACATGAGATTTCATTAGGAATTGCCATTGATTAAAGAAGGATGCAGTGAGCTTGGGTGGATCACCCCTATTGTTTATATGAGGATGAGGGATAGGTGGGTCGGGGGAATATACATGGCGAACCTCACTATATTCCTCCTTACCACTTCCCTTCTTGGAGGTGGAACCATTAAGTTTTTCACCTTCCACATCATCATCCTTGGATCCGGTGTTATCCTTTTCCTTAGATGATGGTGTGGCAGCCTCAGAGGAGGATGGAGATGGGGCTATGGATGATGTAAGGCGAGCAATCATTTGATTCATCTCCTCGAGTAACAAGCTAACTCTATGAACTCAAGGGGGAATGAAATTTGGCTTGGTGGAACCATAGATCGGGACCTCCTCTTGCTTTCTACCAAAGGGATTTGAGTTTGATTGGGTAGAATGGGAGATCCTCAAGAAATTGCGTTTCAACAATGGAGAGAGAGAGCTCCAAGTATGAGATATGAACTGAATGCCCTAACCTACTCAAGCTGGAAGAAGAGGTATTTATACTCAAGGGAGAAATCTAGCCGTTTGAAGCACTTTCTGTGAAACTCGGTTTTAAGTTCAGTTGGACCGGTCCACACACCGGACCACCCGGTGTACAGCCCGGTCAACCGGAATCCAAACCGGGATACTCACTATGTGTGAGCCCGGATAGACTCGATATACGAAACCGAGCATCTCGGTTTGGGTCGGTTGACCGGCGCTGGTACCGGACCGTTCGGTCTGGGAACCGGTTCAACCGGCCTGAGAACCGAGTTTGGCAGAGATGTTATCAAACTTAGATTTCTTTCTCCTCTCTCTTTGGTGGTGGAACAAGTGGGTGTATAGGCTGTGTATAAGGCTTAGAAAAACATCCCCAACAAGCTCATCGAGATAACCCCTCTTAATAGTGCGGTGTTCCTAAATACTCAAGAAACATATAAAAGGTAAAACTCCGGCACTTCTCTTCATTATCGAAATGGGGGGGGGTCTTCGATGATCGTCCAACATACCAGCGGACTAAAACCTGTTCAAGACACTGGTAGGTAGCATTAGTCCGCACTAACTACGGTGTCATTGTCAACCAAAAACAATATAGGGTAAATTACCCTTTCAATCTCCCCCTTTTTGGTTGACGATGACAACCCGAGCTAGAGTTCACAAGGATATAATAAAGAGCTATATACCAAGGAATTCCATAGAGACATATGTGAGCTCCCCCATAAAGTGTGCACTTGGTTGAATTTGCGTTTGAATGCAAGGTGCGCCTAAATAAAGTATAGAGAGCTTCCCACATGTCTTTATGGAAGCAAGCATAACATGACAAGATATAGAGCATGGATATCTATGCAAGGCTAGACAAATGAATGAAGTACACATATTCGTAGCACAATAGACATAACCATGGTTCACACACATAGCACACGCTTGTCCAACATACGGAAGTAAAGAAAATAGTTCCAATCACGAAAGCAAATGGTAAGCACAATGCCATAAGAAGCAAAGATAAGGCAAAGGGCATTGTGCAAACGGCGAACCCCAGAAAAACCCTGGCAAGGAACCCGTAGAGACCTAAAAGAACTCTACTCTTCTCCCCCATTGGCATCGAAACACGAAAAAGGAAGAGGAGTAGGGCGATGCTAACGGAACCCAACTAGAAGAACGTGGGAGGAGGCGGAGGGTGAACAGGGGCATCTTCGTCTTCATGGATCTCCTCTTCATCATCATCCTCAACATCATCATCATCAATAGAACCACGGTGAGCAGCAGAGGAGGCACTAGGACCACCATGAGGAAACTGACTAGGGAAGTAGCCGAAGAGCATGGCATCATCAAGGGGCGGCATCTCATAGTTGACATAAGGAACATGAGTCATCTCGGGACCATCTGGAGGAGGAGTGACATGCTGGGTCACGAGAAACTCATTGTGCCTGCGCCGAGTCTCTTGTCTCATCTCAAGAGCCGTATGGCTCACATCATAGGACGAGCGGCACATCTGAAACAACCGCTTGAAGAAAGTGGCAGCACCACCCTTGGGCCTGGGACGTGAGGAGGAGGACTCCAACAGGACGACGAGAACCCGACCGAGTAGCAAAGTGAGGCTGAGGATCATGGACGGCCTTGGTGCGCTGCTCGGGGGGCCTCATCGATGGAACCTCAGGAGACTGACCACGAAGAGAAAGAGTAAGTTGCTCTTGTTCCACACGCTCACCAGCCATCACACCAGGAGGCACAACCCTGTTGAGAAGCTTTTGTACATATACGCAGAAGGTGGGGGTCATCCTGTCCAAAGCAGCCCGGTGTAGCTCAAAGTACACAAAATCACAGCCATCAATCTTCCTCAACCTATCAGGATGACAATAATACAGGAGGTTGGCAAAATACCCATGGCAGTTTGTAGTATCTCCAACTCGGGGAACAAGCGGCTGACGAAAGATGCTGGCCAAGGTGTGGTAGTAAAAGTACATGCGAGAGATGCATCAAGGAGCATACTCAGAATCCTTCGGGTAGCAGAAGGCCAGACAGTTAGCAGGCTTGATCTTCTCACTATGAACGCAAAAACCACCTGGCTTATTAGAATAGCCCATGACCTCAACCAGATCCTCAAAGGTGGCACGGAAACGCCACGTGCCGGTCATCCACGACATAGTGCGGTCATCATCATCATGAAAATAGACTGTGCAGAAGAACTGACGAATATACTCAGGATAGTAGTCCTCCTTGAGACACATAAGGTCAAAGAGATCCATTTTCTTCAAGGCATCATCAACAAAGCGATAATCTGAGGCATCATACATGTTGAACCAGTCCACATTGAAAGCAAGAATGTTACCGCAGGAGGTGACCTTGAACTGAGTGTAAATATGTTCCCACATCAAGGATTGAGTCTCAGTCCAAAACTTCTTGTTAGTGCCAGTGTAAGTGCGAGACTTGAAGCGATAGGGATTCTGCTTGCGAATGGTCCGGTACATAGCAATCTCCATATTCTTCAGGTTTTGAGAAGGTACATCTTCTTCGTCATCATGCACGACAGGTTTCTTGCCCTTGGTGGCCTTGCTCTTGAAGCGACCAGAACGGGCGCTGCCCTCTTCCTCATGCTGCACTGACTGACTGGCTTGACGAGCCCTCTTACCCTTGCTGGTTTCCTCAGGCACATACTCATCACTCACATAGTCATCATCATCTGCACTGTGAAAAAGAGAGAGAGGTTTGGGAGCACAAGGATAAGTACACATACCAAACAACAAAAACGAAGGAAAAACTTGGATTTGGGCAAGTGCATGATAGAAAAGAGACATTGCAGAGAGATTCGGTGCCAGGGCCGGTCTGACCGGCTCCAGAACCGGACGGTCTGGTGTCAGCACCGGACAATCGAACCGAAACCAGACAGTCCGGTGTCAGCACCGGAAAACCGAACCGGAACCGGATGACCCGGTGTCAGATCCGGTCCAACCGGGCCTGGAACCGAGTTGGTCGAGGAGGCCCCAAAACTGCTCTATGCAATGCAAAAGATCTACCCATGTCTCAATACTTGCACAAATACAAACTTCTCAAGAGAGGTAGGCCATGGTTTGACGTGGTTGGCATACAAGAAGGAAGGTGGGAACCCTAACTTGGCAAATCCATCAAAATGTGTAGCAAAACATGGGATTTGACAAGGAAAAGGGAGAGGAGCAAGGGATTACCTGAGGACATGGCTTCCCGTGGAGGAAAGCCCCAAAAGCCCTTGAGGAAGAAGATTGCAAGAAGCTCCCAAACTACCACGAGATGGAGAGATTCCTTCGGTGGAGAGCCTCCAAAGGTCCTTCTCCGTGAAATGGTGGCCCGATCTACGAATCCTAGGGGTGGAAACACCCTAGGAGAGGGGGGAAGGTGGGAAGGGCGGCAATGGAGAGTGGATGGGTTGGGGGAAGTGAAGGGGTAACTTGTGGAGGAGCGGGGGTGTCCTGGTGGTGAATACGGGAAGAAGAAGGGAAAAAGATTTTTCAGTTCTCGTTTTGAGTTCGGTCCAACCGAGATGTAAACCGGGCCGCTCGGTGCACGGCCCGGTCAACCGAGCCATAAACCGAATCTGCAGGAATTCTGACACGAGGGAGATTCGGTTTTCAGTCCGGTCAACTGGCTCCACAACTGGAGTACTCGGTTGAAAAACGGACTAGCAAACGAACTCGTTCAGTAACCTCCTATCTGCAGACCCGGATAAACTCGGTTGAGAACCGGGCTGGAAACCGGATGGTCCGGTTCTGGAGCCGGTTGGACCAGGCCAGAAACCGAACATCAGAAAAAACTTCGGAAAAGTTTGTGAAAACAGGAAATTTTCGAGAATGGCATGTGCAAGGCAGAAGATAGTAGACTCCAAAAGGGTTGGGGAGGCAGGTGATCTAGGCATGCCTATTGGAGAAGAACCAAAACAACACAGTTAATAGCAACAATAGGCATGATTCGAAGATATCAAAAGCCACAAGAGACCAAAGTTGGCGGGGGATTTCTCCCCCTATGTTTAAGCACACATGTCATGGCGCCTCAAAGATAGATGATTGGACCCATATCATGACACAAGATCAATTAATATCGCACGTATAGGTATGCATCAAACCAAGACATGGTAAGATGACTATCCCTATGTGTGCTATGTGACTAGGCTACATAGCAAGTTAAGAGCTAAAATATAATGCAAGAAGTGAATCAACCCAAGTTTTTGGGATCTAGAATACCAAGTTCTCGCCTCAACATGACAAAATGGGCTTCATCCAAAGGCTTCGTGAAAATATCCGCCAATTGGAACATCATTCCCACATGAGTGAGATTGATGTCACCATTTGCGACATGGTCACGTAGGAAGTGGTGGCGGATGTCAATATGTTTGGTGCGGCAATGTTGGACGGGGTTATTGGCGATCTTTATTGCGCTTTCATTGTCACATAGAAGAGGCACTGTACCAAGAGACACACCATAGTCTTTCAAGGTTTGCCTCATCCATAACAATTGAGCGCAACAAGATGCCGCGGAAATGTATTCGGCTTCAGCGGTGGATAAAGCGGTGGAGTTTTGTTTCTTGGATGAACAACTCACCAATGACCTGCCAATAAATTGGCAAGCCCCGGAGGTCGACTTCCGGTCAACCTTATCACCGGCCCAATCAGAATCCGAATAGCCAACAAGCTCAAAGGTTGACCCCTTTGGATACCAAAGCCCAAGAGTAGGAGTAAGAACAAGGTACCTAAAAATCCGTTTGACTGCCATCAAGTGGCACTCCTTAGGAGCGGATTGAAAACGAGCACACATTCCAACACTTAACATGATATCCGGCCTAGAAGCACAAAGGTAAAGCAAGGAGCCAATCATGGAGTGATATACCTTTTGGTCCACATCCTTCTCACCTTCTCCAAGGCCAAGTTGCCCATTGAGTGGCATGGGTGTCTTCATGGGGTTGGCATTGGTCATCTCAAATTTCGGAAGCATGTCATTCACGTACTTCTCTTGGGAAATGAAGGTGCCTTGAGCAAGTTGCTTCACAATGAAGCCTAAGAAGTACTTCTAATCCGCCATCATGGACATCCTAAATTTTTGGGTCATCAACTCGGCAAAAGATTTGTTATGAGATTCGTTAGCTCCACCAAAAATAATATCATCAACATAAATTTGAACAGTAAACAAGCCACCCCCTTTAACCCGTTTGGTGAAAGGGTGGAATCGACTTTACCCACGCTAAACCTGTCCATGAGTAGGAAATCCCTAAGTTGCTCATACCAAGCACGAGGAGCTTGCTTTAGTCCGTAGAGCGCCTTATGGAGTAGATACACATGGTTGGGCAAGCGTGTGTTTTCGAAACCCGGGGGTTGAGCCACATATGCAACCTCTTTCAAGGGACCATTAAGAAATGCACTCTTCACATCCATTTGATAAAGCTTGAAGTTATGAAAAGATGCATATGCAAGCAAGAGACGAATAGCTTCAAGGCGAGCAACGGGCGCAAAGGTGTCCTCATAGTCAATACCCTCTATTTGGGCATACCCTTGCACTACTAACCTTGCTTTGTTCCTTGTGACGGTTCTGTTCTCATCTTGCTTGTTCTTGAATACCCACTTGGTCCCAATAACATTGATGCGATGATCTTTAGGTCTCTCCACAAGAGACCAAACTTCGTTGCGGGTGAAGCACTCGAGTTCGTCTTGCATGGCGATGACCCAATCCGGATCTTCTAGAGCTTCATGGACCTTGAGAGGCTCGAAGTTGGACACAAAAGCATGATGGCCACAAAAGGCAGTGAGTTGCTTCTTCTTGTTGCGGGTCTCGATACCTCTGGATATGCTTCCAAGTATATTATTGACTTGGAGTCCACTTGCAATAGAGGCGGACTTGATCTTCCGGATAGTTCCTTCATGATCAACAAATTCATCCTTCATTGGTCCTTGATCATTAACTGCATCTTGAGCTTGACCTTGATCTTGGGAAATTACAACGTCTTCTTGGTCTTGCTCAATGGTTTGAGGGCTTGGTTCTTGTTCTTCGGTTTGCGAGAGTTGTTCGTCGTGAGGTACACTTGATGGTTCAACTTGAGTAGAGCTTGGCTCTTCTTGAGTTGGGCTTGATTCTCCCCCATCAACATCTTTGTCATGAGTGTGATGCTCAGTGGGCAAGATATGCCCAATTTCCATCAACTTGATGACTTGAGAGGAATCTCCATCGCCTACAACATGTGGAACAACTGGCCCCCCTTGGGGACCATTATCTTCCAAAAACACCACGTCACAAGATACTTCAACACAACCATTGGCTTTGTTGTGGTATCTATAGGCGTGAGAGTTTTCCGCATAACCAACAAAGATACCCTCGATAGTTCTAGATTCGAATTTACCGAGTTTTTCTTTCTTGTTCTTGACGAGGCACTTGCACCCAAAGACTCGTAAGTAGTTGACATTGGGCTTGTTCTTTGTGATAATCTCGTACGGAGACATGTCAAAGGGAGCTCGGAGGAAAAGCCGGTTCGAGTAGTGAACCGCGGTGTGATGGCTCAATGCACGGCGCCCAGAAAATCTTTAATGGCGTGTAGTTGACGTGGAGCTCGTTGGGAACCCCAAGAGGAAGGTATGATGAGCACAGCAACAAGTTTCCCTCAGTTATGAAACCAAGGTTTAATCGAACCAGTAGGAGCAAGGAAACACCTCCAAGGTGTTACTAGCTGAGCTTTGGCAGGGCGCACTATCGGTGCTAGTAGCAACGTGGAGACCTGCACATCGCAACCACAGAACTTTGTCCCCAACTTGCGGTGAGGTTGTCAATCTCACCGTGTTTTGCGGAAAACAAAGGATTAAATGTATCGAATGGAAAGAAGTAAAAGTTTGCATAAAGTAAACACAAAGAAGTAAATTATTGTCACTTCCCCAGATTACCAGAGGCATGAACCCACTATCGAGCATAAATACTAACTCTTGGAGTTGCTAGCATCTACTTGGCCAAGATAGCTACTAACAACGGAAAGCATGCAAGATCACAAATAACAAAGACATGATAGAATCAATAATCAATCTGAAATAGCATCACAATATCCATCAGATCCCCGCAAACACAACATGCAGAATTACAAATAGATGATCTTGATCATGAACGGAGCTCACAAGATCTAAACATGAAAGCACAAAGGAGGAGAACCAGCCATCTAGCTACTACACGGATCTGTGGTCCAAGGATGAACTACTCACGCATCACACCGGAGGCTTGCATGGTGATGAAGAAGGCCTCAAGGGTGAATTCCCCTCTCTGGCAGTGTGCCGGGAAGAGCTTCAGATCCCTCCCGATCTAGGGATGGAGATGATGGCGGCTACAGACTCTTTCATGGATTTTTGATTGGGCACTTAGGATTTTCGTCCCGAGGGCAATATATAGGCGGAAGGAGAGGCCGAGGGGGTGCCTGGGCTGGCCACAACACCTCCTGGCGTGGGCCAGCCCTGGCCGCGCGGCCAGGTGGTGTGCCCGCCCTCTGGCCCCTCTCCGTCTCGTATTCTGGCACTTGATCTCTTCCGGAAAAATAGGTACTTTGGCTTTTGTCCCGTCCAATTCCGAGAATATCATTTTCTGACTTTCCTAGAACCAAAAACAGCAGAAAACAGGCAGCTGGTACTTTGGCTCTTGTTAATAGGTTAGTCCAAGAAATCATATGAAAAGTACTCCAAAGTTGGAACAAAACACAAGAAAGTGGATAAACCAAGCATGGAACATCAAAAATTATAGATACCTTTGCAATGTATCAACATCCCCAAGCTTAACTCCTGCTCGTCCTCGAGTAGGTAAGTGATAAAAAGAAAGAATAATTTTTGAGGTGACATGCACCATCAAAGATTTGATCAAAGTATTTGCAAAACATTCAAAGCTGGGATCATAGTACTTCAATCATAACATGAAAGGCAAAGTTCTAGCAATAAGCAAAGAAACTATGATGCAACATGAAAAGGCACAAACAAAAGATTCATGAATAACAATTCTTTGCAAGACGTTTGTTTGTTTCACATAAAGAAAACATAGCATAAAAGTATTCAGCTTGTCCCTCAATAGAGTAGCAAATATAAATGCATAGGACACCTTCAAAGTTCATAAGAGTGACTAGATACAATAGTTTAAAACAAGCAATATCAAAGTATGCATCAATCAACTAGTCTTGGGACAATGCACATAGAACTAAGAATGGCCACTATGCTCTCAAAGTAGGTGAATAAAGATAGAAGGTGGAGACTCAATATAATGGTGGAAGAAAGGCCTTTTGTAAAAGGAAGTAGGGATTCAAGTCTCATAAAGAGCTTCCAAAAATTATGGTACTTATAGCTTTCAACTCTCATTGCCCCTATCATAAGCATCTTGAAGTGATTAAGATTAAAGTGGGTGTACATGCTTGACGAAGTATAAGTCTTCATGTCCCTTGTATAGGAGGGCCGCTCCTCATGCTACTCAAGTTTAGTCACCGGTAAGTTCTTGTCATTGTAAGTACATGTGTATCATAGAGAACCGCCAACGGGGTACCCCTTTCCCGATGATACGGAAGAATCCCCATATCAAAATGACAAGGCAAGCAGACAACGAGCATCTCAGCAATCTTCTTATTTACCATGGGAATATGGTGCTTTTTTTCTCTTTCCTCTTTTCATAATCTCTTTTTTTCTCTTTTTTCTCAATGTCTGACTCTTTTTTTATAAGAATAATGCTTCATAGACAGCTCATTATGGTTATGCTGCAGGTTTCCACCATGTCAGCATGGATTAGAGCAGCGACCCAGGCGTTTCTCTAACACATATACATAACTCCATGGACTTACAAGCTCCCCTTTCATTTCACACCGACGACATCCATATACAAAAGAGCATGATATCAACTAGGTACAAGTACCAAGTGCAATGTTGAAAGCGTTCCCCATGAAAGCCTGGTTCTGCTAATTCCCAACAAATAAGTGCAAGCATATACAACATAGAAGACACAATGGTTCAAGTTTATTAAGGGCAAGTAAAGTAAAGTGTGCCATCAAGTTCGTGAGAGTTTTAATCACTAGTTTTCTCATAACAAGTGGAAGGTAAACAAAAGCATGAATATACTTGGAATAGCATAAGCTAGTAGGTAGGTATGGTGGACTCTTTGGAAAAACTTGGTTTAGGGAGTTGGATGCATGAGTGGAACTCATACTTTGTTGTGGAGGCTAGCAAAAGACTGGGAGCGACAAACTAAGAGAGCAATAATGGCCATAATCATGCAGAGCGACAAAACATCATTGATAAAAGAATAATGTGATACTACAAGTTGAAAACTAAAGGATCATAAAGGCTATGGTGACTTGAGATAGTCATAACATGGTGTGAGCATGTGCCAAGTCAACCCAAATAAAGCATCAAAGGAGAATACCACTATACTATGCTTTAATATGCTAAAACAACGCATGATTCATCCAAGGCACATTAAGCAATCTCAATTGTTTATAACAAGTCATGCTACAGCAAAGCATACTAAGCATAAAGCCAAAAAATATCAAGCATGGCATGACAGAGCATAGGCCACAGTCAAAAACGAGCTCTTTTTACCACAAAAGTATGAACTTTCCTACTCTTTTCCAAACCAAACCTAACTATTTGCAAACCAATGTATGAAAGAGGGGGTCCAACCAATTTATTCAGAAAATTAAGCAAACCAAAGCAAACGAAAAACCAAAATGAAAACAAAAAGAAGACGCTCCAAGAAAAACACAACTGTGCATGAAACAATAAAAATGAAGTGTTTGGAAGAAACCTGGGATTTTTATTGATGAAGAAGAGGATGCCTTGGGCATCCCCAAGCTTTGACTCTTGTACTTCTTGGATATTTCTTGGGGTGACACGTGTGGCATCCCCAAGCTTGAGCTTTAGTCCATCCTTCATCTCATTACTCATTCCTTCCATACACCTGAAATTTTCCTTCATACAAAACTTCACACAATCTCATTAGCAACATTAGTGCACTTAAGATAAATAAGTCTTAAGGTTCAGTTCTAACACCAAATAAACTTCCATTAGAACACTAGCTACTGTATAACTTCCCTCAAAAATCTCAATTCCCCAAAAGAACTCAAAAAGGAACCCACAAGAAGCAAATGCAGAAAATGGCAGAAATCTGTCAAAACAGACCAGCAGGTAAATATGGATTTTTTCGAAGACCTTCTGTTGCACAAATCAAAACGTGTTGAACTAACGAAAGTTAGATAACAACCTGGGGCAGTAGCACAAAAAAATTACAGCTCAATCTGACATACAGAGCTCTCTCACGAATGTTTACGGTGAAGCACAGAAATCTATTTCGGGACAGCAACTTTCCCAATCATTACTTCTCTCTCATTAGAGGTTACTATTGGCACAAAAAGCAAATAAAAAGGATAAGCAGAGGTTATTACAGAGGTAATAACTTCCAATACTCATCTAAAACTTTTGGGTTATCTCCGAATAAGTATTTTTCTTTAACGCCTTTAAGTTAGGCATAAGAAGCAAAGAAAGAATCAAGTGTTCGCAAATGAAGAAGCATTGAAACCAACTTTCTTGCCCTTACCTCGCTTACTTTTATTCTTAACCTTGGGGAAAATATGATTGTTTGGTGGATAAGAAAGGTGCATGGTCCCATTTCCCACATCTATTATTGCTCCAAGGAATTCTAATAGGGACCTTCCAAGTGTAATTTGTCCTTTTCCTGCACATTCAATAACAAGATAATCAATAGAAATTGTTTTCCCAAGGATCTTTGTAAACACTCCTTCAGCTATTCTAAGAGGTAATATGGTAGTATTATTAGTAAGAGATATTTCTTTTCCTCCCTCAATGAGCCCCCAAGTATTCAGAGATTTATAAATATCTTTGGGCATAAGGCAAAATTCAGACATGATATCACAGCGAGCTTGAAAAGTTTCAGTGTTCATCTCAATCTTTACTATAGGGAACCATTTTGATGGTTCAGAGTTTATTGGAACAAAATCGTGATGCTCCCTAAGCGTATTATAGCAACTTTCTAATCTAGTAATGCTAGCTAATGAACCACAAGTATAGAGGGTGTATCGCAATATTTTCGAGGGAAGTGACACCCAATTTATTGATTCGACACAAGGGAAGCCAAAGAATATTTATAAGCCTTAACAACTGAGTTCTCAATTTAGCTGCACCTAGAAACAATCTTGCTCACAGCAGTTTATCAGTAGCAACAGTTTTGTAGTAGGAATAGTAAAGTAACAACAATAGTAAAGCAAAGACAGTAGTAACAAAAGTAGTAAACAGTGGGATTCGAGTGCGGTAGGCATAGGGATGGATGGACGGGCGTTGCATGGACAAGAAAATTCACATAGCAATCAGAACATAGGGCAATTGCAGATAAATAAGATAAAACATCCAAGTACTAGACAATCCTAGGCATGTGTTCCATATATAGTCATACGTGCTCACAATGAGAACTTGCACAACATCTTTTGTCCTGCCAGCCCGTTTGCAGCGGGGCCTCTAGGGAACTACTGGCAATTAAGGTGCTCCTTTTAATAGAGCACCGGAGCAAAGCATTAACACACCATGAACACATGTGATCCTCACATCAAAGCCAGTCCCTTCCGGTTATCCTGATTTCTGTCACTTCGGGGCCATAGGTTCCGGACAACAACGTGTGTATACAACTTGTAGATAAGACTAGAAACAATACTATCATAATGAATCAATAACATGTTCAGATCTGAAATCATGGAACTCGGGCCCTAGTGACAACCATTAAGCACAACAAGTCGCAACAAAGTCATAAAGCACTAATAAAATATACTAGGCACGATGCCTTAACAATCTGATGCCATTACATGAACGATCTCATCCAATCCCTACCATCCCCATAGCCTACAGCGGGGGATTACTCACTCATAGATGGGGGAAACATGGATGGTCGATGGAGATGATGGTGAAGATCGATGGAGATGGCTCCAGGGGCACTTCCCCGTCCCGGCAGGGTGCCGGAACAGAGACTTTCTATCCCCCGAATCTCCCCTTCGGTGGTGGCGGCGCAGCGGAACTTTTCGTGCAAAAACGTCGAACCCCCCGAACTTTTTAGGTCAGAAGGCTTCTTATAGGCGAAGAGGGGGACCGAGGGGATGCCCAGGGCCACCACACCATGCCCTAGCACGGCCAGGCCCAGGCCGCGCCTGGGGGTGGTGTGGCCAGCCCTTGGCCCTCCTCCGTCTCGTATTCTGGCTCCTGGAGTCTTCTGGAAAAATAGGCACTTTGGCTTTTGTCCTGTACAATTCCGAGAATATTCATTTTCTGACTTTCCTGGAACCAAAAACAGCAGAAAACAGGCAGCTGGCACTGTGGCTCTTGTTAATAGGTTAGTCCAAGAAATCATATGAAAAGTTCTCCAAAGTGTAGACAAAACACAAGAAAGTGAATAAAACCAAGCATGGAGCATCAAAAATTATAGATACATTTGCAATGTATCAACATCCCCAAGCTTAACTCCTGCTCGTCCTCGAGTAGGTAAGTGATAAAAAGAAAGAATAATTTTTTAGGTGACATGCACCATCAAAGACTTGACCAAAGTATTTGTAAACATTCCAAGCTAGGATCATAGTACTTCAATCATAACATGAAAGACAAAATTCTAGAAATAAGACAAAGAAACTATGATACAACATGAAAAGGCACAAACAAAAGATTCATGAATAATAATTCTTTGCAAGACGTTTATTTGTTTCACATAAAGAAAACATAGCATAGTGGCATTCATCTTGTCCCTCAATAGAGTAGCAAAAGTAAATGCATAGGACACCTTCAAAGTTTACAAGAGTTACTAGATACAAATAGTTTAAAACAAGCAGTATCAAGGTATGCATCAATCAACAATTCTTGGGACAATGCACATAGAACTAAGAATGGCCACTATGCTCTCAAGAAAGTGCTCAAAGAATATGTGGAGACTCAACAAGTAGAAGAAAAGGTTTTGAATAATTTGAAAGGCTTCCAAATCCTGAAAGTATGGTACTCGTTAGCTTTGAGCTCTCATTGCCCCTATCATAAGCATCTTTAATGTGGTTAAGGTGAAAGTGAGGTCCAATCTGAGTTATATGCTTGATAGACTATAAACTGAAAATCCCAAGTCCCTTGAGTACGAGGGTCGCTCCTCATGCTACTCAACTTTAGTTACCGGTAAGTTCTTGTCATCATAAGTATGTGCATATCATTGAGAACCGCCAACGGGGTACCCCTTGCCCGATGATATGGAAGAATCCCCATATCAAAATGACAAGGCAAGCAGACAATGAGTATCTCAGCAATCTTCTTATTTACCATGGGAAAATGGTGCTTTTTTCTCTCTTTCCTCTTTTCATAAAACTCTTTTTTTTCTTTTTCTCAATAGCTATCTCTCTCTTTTTTTATAAGAAGAATGCTTCATAGATATCATTATGGTTACGCTGCAGGTTTCCACCATGTCAGCATGGATTAGACCAGCGGCCCAGACGTTTCTCTAACACACATACATAACTCATGGACTTACAAGCTCCCCTTTTATTTCACACCGACGACATCCGCAAACAAAAGAGCAAGGTATCAACTGGGTATATATTTACAAGTGTTGAAAGTGTTCCCCGTGACAGCACGGTTCTGCTAATCCCATCCTATAATTTGCAAGCATATAACTTTCATGGAGAGTTCACAATGGTTCAGGTTTATTAAGTGCGGGAAATAAAGTGTGCCATCAAGTTCGTGAGAGCTTTACTAACTAACTTTCTCATAACAAGCAAACATTTTATTCAGAAGAAAACAAGGCATATTGAATATGCACGGAAGTAGAAAATGATGCTAATAGGTAGGTATAGTGGACACTTTGGCAATATTTGGTTTTAGGGAGTTGGAAACATGAGTAAAACATACTCAGTGTAAGTAAAGGCTAGCAACAGTAAGGGAGCGACAAATGACAGAGCAATAATGGCCATAATCATGCAGAGCGACAAAACATCATTGATCAAAGCATAAAGTGATACTACAAGTTCAAAATTAAAGGATCATAAAGTCTATGGTGACTTGAGATAGTCATATCATGGTGTGAGCATGTGCCAAGTCAACCCAAATAAAGCATCAAAGGAGAATACCACAATACTATGCTTTAATATGCTAAAACAACGCGTGATTCATCCAAGGCACATTAAGCAATCTCAATTGTTTATAACAAGTCATGCTACATCAAATAATACTAAGCATAAAGCCAAGACAATATCAAGCATGGCATGACAAAGCATAGGCCACAGTCAAAAACAAGCTCTCTTAACCACTTAAGCATGAGCTTTCCTACTCTTTTCCAAACCAAACCAAACTATTTGAACACCAATATATGAAAGAGGAGGTCCAACCAATTTATTCAGAAAACTAAGAAAACCAAGCAAACTAAAACCAAAACAAAAAACGAAAAAGAAGACGCTCCAAGAACAACACTATTGTGCATGAAACAATAAAAATGAAGTGTTTGGAAGAAACCTAGGATTTTTATTGATGAAGAAGGGGATGCCTTGGGCATCCCCAAGCTTTGACGCTTGTACTTCTTGGATATTTCTTGGGGTGACACGCATGGTATCCCCAAGCTTTAGCTTTAGTCCATCCTTCATCTCATTACTCATTCTTTCCATACACCTGAAATTTTTCCTTCATACAAAACTTTACACAATCTTTTATTAGCAACATTAGTGCACTAAAGATAAATAAGTCTTAAGGTTCAGTTCTAACACCAAATAAACTTCCATTAGAACACTAGCTAATGTAGCACTTCCCTCAAAAATCTCAATTCCCCAAAAGAACTCAAAAAGGAACCAACAAGAAGCAAATGCAGAAAATGGCAGAAATCTATCAAAACAGACCAGCAGGTAAAGACGAATTTGTTCGAAGACCTTCTGTCGCTCAAATCAAAACGTGTTGAACTAACGAAAGTTAGATAACAACTGGGGGCAGAAGCACAAAAATTCGCGCCTCAAAAAGACGACCAGAGATTTTACAAGATTTTTTTACGATGAAGCACAGAAATCTGTTTTGGGACAGCAACTTTCCCAATCATTACTTCTCTCTCATTAGAGGTTACTCTTGGCACAAAAAGTAAATAAAAAGGATAAGGAGCGGTTATTACTGAAGTAATAACTTCCAAAACTCATCTAAAACTTTTGGCTTATCTCTCAATAAGTACTTTCTTTAACGCCTTTAAGTTAGGGATAAGAAGCAAAAACTAAAATGGATAGAATAGAAGTAAGCGGAGATAATCCTGGTGAAAACATTATTTTGTTCAATGAAATCCTTTTGTTAACAAGGTTGATCAGGTGTTGTTACCAAAACAACTCCATGTGAGACAAAACTTTGTATTCCACTTATGATTATGTTACCTAAAGCTTGATAGCAATGGTCCCAATCATAATAGTTTCAAATTTTTCTCTTGGTATGGGACAATATATTTCTCCAACTTGAATGCCCTCAACATGTTCAATTGATTTCAAACCATAAGTCCTTTCAATCTTCTTGGGGAAATAGACAGTATGTTCCTTGTTATTAACATTGAAGGTCACCTTCCCTTGATTACAATTAATAACAACTCCTGCAGTATTTAAGAAAAGGTCTCCCAAGAATAATAGACATATTATCATCTTCAGGCATAAAACTTTGAGAGGATGCTCTCATAAGAAATATGAGTTGAAGTAAAAGAGAGCATCAAGAAGCAAATTCAAAACACATTTAAGTCTAACCCACTTCCTATGCATAGGAATCGTGTATGCAAATAAATTGGCAAAGAACAAAGTGACGGGCATAGGAAGATAAAACAAGAGTGACTTCAAAACTTTCAGCACATAGAGAGGTGTTTCAATACCAGGAAAACTTCTACCACCATATTTTCCTCTCTCAAAATAATTTTTAGTAGCCTCATGAATAAACTCAACAATATAACTATCACATAAAGCATGCTTTTCATGATCTACAAGCACTAGAGCTTTATCATAAACATCTTCAAAAGAATCCTCAGGAACATAACATTCATTCTCCTTTAGTAAGCAAGGGGACAATCAAATAATGTAAGGGATAAAGAGTTACTCTCATTAGAAGGTAGGCATGGGTAGCTAATCCATTCTTCCTCCTTTTTTTCATCACTCTCCTCCTTTTTTCATTTAATGAGATTTCAGGTTCATCAATTTCTTCTTCCATAGGATCCTTCAAGGCATTAATCTCTTCCATTTGTGGAAAGCATCTATTAAAATATTCAAGAATATAGCCATTTTCATCCTTGTAATTATCAAAGAAAAATTTAAGTATACCATACACCTCATATTTGTAAGGTGAATCATCAATATTTTCAAGCAAACTAGCAAGTTCAAAATCACCCTTCCAAGCAATAAATTCTTCAATTTGTTCCGCATCATAAAAGTCATAAATTCCTTTAGCATAGGAAGATATGGTATCATTATCACTATACTCACATTGAAAAGGGAGGTGTTTATACCTCTTTCTGCAACAAGACTCATCACAGCAATAAGTAATATTATAAGTAGAGCACACGTTCCTAGCAATGGTATACAATCTATCAATTTGTTCCCATAAGTGTTTCCCTTTTTGTGACAAGCGGTGTTCCTTATTATAATATTTTTGATCTTCCGTGAACCCACCTTGCCAATAAGCTTCAGTTTCACAGAAACCAACCATTGCCAACAAGCATGATAAAGCAAGACAATAACAGACCAACGAAAATAACAACTAGAGTAGGAACTAATTTTTTTTGTATTTTTGATAAAGAAACAAGCAAAAAAGGAGAAAGATAAACTTAGCTTGAACAATAGTGAATCCAAGTGAACTTGATAAATAAAGCTATGCTCCCCGGCAACGGCACCAGAAAATAGTCTTGATGACCCACAAGTATAGGGGGTGTATCGCAGTATTTTCGAGGGAAGTGAAACCCAATTTATTGATTCGACACAAGGGGAGCCAAAGAATATTTATAAGCCTTAACAACTGAGTTGTCAATTCAGCTGCACCTGGAAACAATCTTGCTCACAACAGTTTATCGGTAGCAACAGTTCTGTAGTAGGAATAGTAAAGTAACAGCAGTAGTAAAGTAAAGACAGTAGTAACAATAGCAGTAAACAGTAGGATTCGAGTGCGGTAGGCATAGGGATGGATGGACGGGCGTTGCATGGACAAGACAATTCACATAGAAATCAGAACATAGGACAATTGCAGATAAATAAGATAAAGCATCCAAGTACTAGATAATCCTAGGCATGTGTTCCATACATAGTCATACGTGCTCGCAATGAGAACTTGCACAACATCTTTTGTCCTGCCAGCCCGTTTGCAGCGGGGCCTCAAGGGAACTACTGGCAATTAAGGTGCTCCTTTTAATAGAGCACCGGAGCAAAGCATTAACACTCCATGAACACATGTGATCCTCACATCAAAGCCATTCCCTTCTGGTTATCCCGATTTCTGTCACTTCGGAGCCATAGGTTCCAGACAACAACGTGTGTATACAACTTGTAGATAAGACCAGAAGCAATACTATCATAATGAATCAATAACATGTTTAGATCTGAAATCATGGCACTCGGGCCCTAGTGACAAGCATTAAGCACAACAAGTCGCAACAAAGTCATAAAGCACTAATAAAAGATACTAGGTACCATGCCTTAACAATCTGATGCCATTACATGAACGATCTCATCCAATCCCTGCCATCCCCATAGCCTACAGTGGGGGATTACTCACTCATAGATGGGGGAAACATGGATGGTCGATGGAGATGATGGTGAAGATCGATGGAGATGGCTCCGGGGGCACTTCCCCGTCCCGGCAGGGTGCCGGAACAGAGACTTTCTGTCCCTCGAATCTCCCCTTCGGTGGTAGCGGCACAGCGGAACATTTCGTGGAAAAACATCGAACCCCCGAAGTTTTTAGGTCAGAAGGCTTCTTATAGGCGAAGACGGGGACCGAGGGGTGCCTAGGGCCACCACACCATGCCCTGGCGCGGCCAGGCCCAGCCCGCGCCTGGGGGTGGTGTGGCCAGCCCTTGGCCCTCCTACGTCTCGTATTCTGGCCCCTGGAGTCTTCTGGAAAAATAGGCACTTTGGCTTTTGTCCCGTCCAATTCCGAGAATATTCATTTTCTGACTTTCCTGGAACAAAAAATAGCAGAAAACAGGCAGTTGGTACTGTGGCTCTTGTTAATAGGTTAGTCCAAGAAATCATATGAAAAGTGCTCCAAAGTGTGGACAAAACACAAGAAAGTGGATAAAACCAAGCATGGAGCACCAAAAATTATAGATACATTTCCAATGTATCACTAGCCTGAAGAGTGTCCAACCTAGCAAATATTTTTGCGAAAGAAATATCAGTTTGGCTAGGCATGTTGTAAGTGAGGGTCAATTTCTTTATAGCATTAATAACATCATCCTCATTACATTGGAGGAAATCTCCTCCCACAACAGCATCTAAAGCATATCTATAGCAAAGAGCAATCCCAAGGTAAAAACTGCTAAGGAACAAGCTTTGAGTCATTTTAGGCTCAGTTTTTTCATGTAGATCAGAGAATCTAGACCAAGCTTCCTTAAAACTTTCCTCAATTCCTTGTTTAAAAGTGAAAATCATTTCCTCGGGTGACATAGTGACTGGAGCAAGGCTAGACATAATGAGATAGGAACTAATTTTTTGTGTTTTTCAAATAAGAAAGCAAACTAGTAAAACTAATTTTTTTGTGTTTTTGAAGAACAAAACAAGCAAAGCAAAAAGAAACTAAGCAAAACAAAAATAACAAAGTAAAGAGATTGGTTATGAGGGACTCCCCTTGTGAAGATGTCCTTAACTCCCCGGCAACAGCGCCAGGAAATCGCTTGATGGCTCAATGCACGGCGCCTAGAAAATCTTTAACGGCGTGTAGTTGACGTGGAGCTCGTTGGGAACCCCAAGAGGAAGGTATGATGAGCACAGTAGCAAGTTTCCCTCAGTTATGAAACCAAGGTTTAATCGAACCAGTAGGAGCAAGGAAACACCTCCAAGGTGTTACTAGCTGAGCTTTGGCAGGGCGCACTACCGGTGCTAGTAGCAACGTGGAGACCTGCACAACACAACCACATAACTTTGTCCCCAACTTGCGATGAGCTTATCAATCTCACCGTGTTTTGCGGAAAACAAAGGATTAAACGTATCGAATGGAAAGAAGTAAAAGTTTGCAGAAAGTAAACACAAAGAAGTAAAAGATTGTAGATTGTACGTAAAGAAAAGGACCGGGATCCATAGTTCACTAGAGGTGGCTCTCCTTAAGATAGATAACATGTTGGGTGAACAAATTACAGCGGGGCAATTGACAAACACCAAGAAAGAAATACATGCATATACTAATCATCTTGACTCCTTTGAGACTTGATTGGGCATTACAACATTATACATAGACCGGCATCCAATTGCATCTATGACTAATAATCCACCTTCAGGTTATCATCCGAACCCCCTCTAGTATTAAGTTGCAAGCAACAGATTATTGCTTTACGAACTGCGTGTAAAGTAAACAATTCGATTGTTCTATGAACAAAGGATTGTTGTTTTCTCCCTAGTAGCAACAGCACATCTAGTACCTTAGAGATTTCTGTCACTTCCCCAGATTACCAGAGGCATGAACCCACTATCGAGCATAAATACTAACTCTTGGAGTTGCTAGCATCTACTTGGCCAAGATAGCTACTAACAACGGAAAGCATGCAAGATCACAAATATCAAAGACATGATAGAATCAATAATCAATCTGAAATAGCATCTCAATATCCATCGGATCCCCGCAAACACAACATGCAGAATTACAAATAGATGATCTTGATCATGAACGGAGCTCACAAGATCTAAACATGAAAGCACAAAGGAGGATAACCAGCCATCTAGCTACTACATGGATCCGTAGTCCAAGGATGAACTACTCACGCATCACACTGGAGGCTTGCATGGTGATGAAGAAGGCCTCCAGGGTGAATTCCCCTCTCAGGCAGGGTGACGGGAAGAGCTTCAGATCCCTCCCGACTAGGGGTGGAGATGACGGTGGCTATAGACTCTTTTGTGGATTTTTGATCGGGCACTTAGGGTTTTCGTCCCGAGGGCAATATATAGGCGGAAGGAGAGGCCGAGGGGGTGCCTGGGCTGGCCACACCACCCCCTGGCGCGGGACAGACCTGGCCGCGCGGCCAGGTGGTGTGGCCGCCCTCTGGCCCCTCTCCGTCTCGTATTCTGGCACTTGATCTCTTCCGGAAAAATAGGCACTTTGGCTTTTGTCCCGTACAATTTCGAGAATATTCATTTTCTGACTTTCCTAGAACCAAAAACAGCAGAAAACAGGCAGCTAGCACTGTGGGTCCTATTAATAGGTTAGTCCAAGAAATCATATGAAAAGTACTCCAAAGTTGGAACAAAACACAAGAAAGTGGATAAAACCAAGCATGGAACATCAAAAATTATAGATACATTTGGAATGTATCACGGTGGCGATGGCTTCTCCCCAAAAGTTGTGTGGTGACTTGTACTCACTCAGCATAGTTCTTTCCATCTCAATGATAGTCCGGTTCTTCCTTTCAACAACGCCATTTTGTTGAGGAGTATAAGGAGCCGAGAATTCATGCTTGATTCCCTCATCTTGAACAAACTCTTGCATGGTATAGTTCTTGAATTCGGTGCCATTGTCGGTCCTAATGGTCTTGATCTCCACTCCATGGGTGCGTTGAGCTTGCTTGGCGAAGATCATGAAGTACTTGTAGGTCTCATCCTTTGACTTGAGAAGGAATACCCAAGTGTATCTTGAGTAATCATCGATGATGACAAGACCATATCTCCTTCCACCAAGAGAATCATATGTTGATGGTCCGAAGAGATCCAAATGGAGAAGCTCCAAAGGTCTTGACGTGGCCACCTTTGATATTGATGGATGACTCCTCCCATGTTGTTTTCCTAAAATGCAAGCACTACACACACGATCTTTCTCAAAAGACACACCGGTTAGTCCAACAATATGTTCACCCTTTAGGAGTTGTTTGAGATTTCTCATGTTGACATGGCGAAGGTGACGATGCCAAAGCCATCCCTCATCAACTTTGGCCATTAGACATGTAGGAAGAGATTGACTCTCTTGCGAGAGGTCGACCACATAGAGGTCGTCTTCCACATATCCAACAAGGACCAACTTGAGATTACCACTCCTAAAGACATTCACACAAGTTCTAGAGAAATAGGAATCATAGCCGACATCCGCAAGATGTTTTATGGAAAGTAAGTTGTAACCAAGGTTTTCAACAAGCATGACGGTCTCTAGAGACAAGGCCTTGGAAACCACCAACTTGCCAAAAGCTAGTATCTTTCCTTTAGAGTTGTCTCCAAAAGTGATGCTTGACGTTGAATTGACATCATGGATAAATTGATCAAGCGCACTTCTACCTCCGGTCATATGATTGGTGCATTGATGACCCACAGGTATAGGGGGTGTATTGAAGTATTTTCGAGGGAAGTGAAACCCAATTTATTCATTCGACACAAGGGGCGCCAAACACTATTTATAAGCCAAAACAACTGAGTTGTCAATTTAGCTGCACCTGGAAACAATCTTGCTCACAACAGTTTATCGGTAGCAACAGTTTTGTAGTAGGAATAGTAAAGTAACAGCAGTAGTAAAGTAAAGACAGTAGTAACAATAGCAGTAAACAGTAGGATTCGAGTGCGGTAGGCATATGGATGGATGGACGGGCGTTGCATGGACAAGACAATTCACATAGAAATCAGAACATAGGACAATTGCAGATAAATAAGATAAAGCATCCAAGTACTAGATAATCCTAGGCATGTGTTCCATACATAGTCATACGTGCTCGCAATGAGAACTTGCACAACATCTTTTGTCCTGCCAGCCCGTTTGCAGCGGGTCCTCAAGGGAACTACTAGCAATTAAGGTGCTCCTTTTAATAGAGCACCGGAGCAAAGCATTAACACTCTGTGAACACATGTGATCCTCACATCAAAGCCATTCCCTCCAGTTATCCCGATTTCTGTCACTTCGGGGCCATTGGTTCCGGACAACAACGTGTGTATACAACTTGCAGGTAAGACCAAAAACAATACTATCATAATGAATCAATAACATGTTCATATCTGAAATCATGACACTCGGGCCCTAGTGACAAGCATTAAACATAAAAAGTCGCAACAAAGTCATAAATCACTAATAGAAGATACTAGGCACCATGCCCTAACAATCTGATGCCATTACATGAACGATCTCATCCAATCCCTACCATCCCCATAGCCTACAGTGGGGGATTACTCACTCATAGATGGGGGAAACATGGATGGTCGATGGAGAAGCGATGGTGATGATGATGGCGATGATCTCCTCCAATTCCTCGTCCCAGCAGGGTGCCAGAATGGAGTTTCTGGTGCTGTTTCATGGAATCTGGTGGTGGCGGCGGAGCAGAACTCCTTCTGGAAAAACGTCAAACCCCCCTGAGTTTTTAGGTCAGAAGGCTTCTTATAGGCAAAGAGGGAGACCGAGGGGTGTCTGGGGCGGCTAGACCACCCCCTGGCGCAGCCAGGCCTAGCCCGCGCGGCCTGGTGGTGTGGCTGGGCCCCAGCCCAACTCCGTCTCATATTCTGGCTCCGGGAGTCTTTTGGTGAAATAGGATTTTTGGCTTTTGTCCCGTCCAATTCCGAGAATATTCATTTTCTGACTTTCCTGGAACCAAAAACAGCAGAAAACAGGTAGCTGGCACTGTGGCTCTTGTTAATACGTTAGTCCAAGAAATCATATGAAAATTACTCCAAAGTGTGGACAAAACATAAAAAAGTAGATAAAAGCAAACATGGAACATCAAAAATTATATATATATTTGCAATGTATTAACATCCCCAAGCTTAACTCCTGCTCGTCCTCGAGTAGGTAAGTGATAAATAGAAAGAATAATTTTTGAGGTGACATGCACCATCATAAACTTGATCAAAGTATTTGTAAAATATTCAAAGCTGGGATCATAGTACTTCAATCATAACATGAAAGACAAAGTTCTAGCAATAAGACAAAGAAACTATGATGCAACATGAAAAGGCACAAACAAAAGATTCATGAATAACAATGCTTTGCAAGACGTTTGTTTGTTTCACATAAAGAAAACATAGCATAATAGTATTCATCTTGTCTCTCATAGAGTAGCAAATATAAATGCATAGGACACCTTCAAAGTTCATAAGAGTGACTAGATACAAATAGTTTAAAACAAGCAATATCAAGGTATGCATTAATCAACAAGTCTTGGGACAATGCACATAGAACTAAGAATAGCCACTATGCTCTCAAAGTAAGTGCATAAAGGTAGAAGGTGGAGACTCAATATATATAGTGGAAGAAAGGCCTTTATAGAAGGAAGTAGGATTCAAGTCTCATAAAGAGCTTCCAAAAATTATGGTACTTATAGTTTTCAGCTCTCATTGCCCCTATCATAAGCATCTTGAAGTGATTAAGGTTAAAGTGAACAAACTATGGTGTACATGCTTGATGAAGTATAAGTTAGAAATCTCATGTCCCTTGAATACAAGGGACGCTCCTCATGCTACTCAAGTTTAGTCACGGGTAAGTTCTTGTCATCGTAAGTACTCGTGTATCATTGAGAACCGCCAACGGGGTACCCCTTGCCCGATGATACGGAAGAATCCCCATATCAAAATGACAAGGCAAGCAGACAACGAGCATCTCAGCAATCTTCTTATTTACCAAGGGAATGTGGTGCTTTTTTCTCTCTTTCCTCTTTTCATAATCTCTTTTTTCTTTTTCTTTTTCTTTTTTTTCTCAATATAGGACTCTTTTTTATAAAAAAGAATGCTTCATAGACTGCTCATTATGGTTACGCTGCAGGTTTCCACCATGTCTGCATGGATTAGACCAGCGGCCCAGGCGTTTCTCTAACACATATACATAACTCCATGGACTTACAAGCTCCCCTTTCATTTCACACCGACGACATCCATAGACAAAAGAGCATGATATCAACTAGGTACAAAGTACCAGTGCAATGTTGAAAGCGTTCCCCATGACAGCATGGTTCTTCTAATCCCCAACAAATAAGTGCAAGCATATACAACATAGGCGACACAATGGTTCAATTTTATTAAGGGCAAGAAAAGTAAAGTGTGCCATCAAGTTCGTGAGAGCTTTAATCACTAGTTTTCTCATAACAAGTTTAATTTGGAAGGTAAACAAAAACATGAATATACTTGGAATAGCATATGCTAGTAGGTAGGTATGGTGGACACTTTGGAATAACTTGGTTTAGGGAGTTGGATGCATGAGTGGAACTCATACTTGGTTGTGGAGGCTAGCAAAAGACTGGGAGCGACAAACTAGGACAGCAATAATGGCCATAATCATGCAGAGCGACAAAACATCATTGATCAAAGCATAAAGTGATACTACAAGTTGAAAACTAAAGGATTATAAAGGCTTATGGTGACTTGGGATCGTCATAACATGGTGTGAGCATGCGCCAAGTCAACCCAAATAAAGCATCAAAGGAGAATACCACTATACTATGCTTTAATATGCTAAAACAACGCATGGTTCATCCAAGGCACATTAAGCAATCTCAATTGTTTATAACAAGTCATGCTACAGCAAAGAATACTAATCATAAATCCAAAACAATATCAAGCATGGCATGACAAAGCATAGGCCACAGTCAAAAACAAGCTCTCTTTACCACTTAAGCATGAACTTTCCTACTCTTTTCCAAAGCAAACCAAACTATTTAAAAACCAATGTATGAAAAAGGGGGTCCAACCAATTTATTCAGAAAACTAAGCAAACAAAGCAAACGAAAAAAACAAAACGAAAACGAAAAAGAAGACGCTCCAAGAACAACACAACTGTGCATGAAACAATAAAAATGAAGCGTTTGGAAGAAACCTGGGGTTTTTATTGATGAAGAAGGGGATACCTTGGGCATCCCCAAGCTTTGACGCTTGTACTTCTTGGATATTTCTTGAGGTGACACGCGTGGCATCCCCAAGCTTGAGATTTAGTCCATCCTTCATCTCATTACTCATTCCTTCCAAGCACCTGAAAATTTTCCTTCATACAAAACTTCACACAATCTTTATTAGCAATATTAGTGCACTCAAGATAATAAGTCTTAGGTTCAGTTCTAACACCAATAAAACTTCCATTAAACACTAGCTACTGTAGCACTTCCCTCAAAAAGCTCAGTTTCCCAAAAGAACTCAAAAAGGAACCAACAAGAAGCAAATGCAGAAAATGGCAGAAATATGTCAAAACAGACTAGCAAGTAAAGACGAATTTTTTCGAAGACCTTCTGTTGCTCAAATCAAAAAGTGTTGAACTGACAAAAGTTAGATAACAACCGGGGGCAGAAGCACAAACATTTACGCCTCAAAAGGACGTACAGAGATTTTACACGAATTTTTATGGTGAAGCACACAAATCTGTTTCGGGACAGCAACTTTTCCAATCATTACTTCTCTCTTATTAGATGTTACTCTTGGCACAAAAAGCAAATAAAAAGGATAATGAGCGGTTATTAATGAAGTAATAACTTCTAAGACTCATCTAAAACTTTTGGGTTATCTCCCAATCAGTACTTTTCTTTAACGCCTTTAAGTTAGGCATAAAAATAAAAGTAAATAAAGATAATCATGGTGAAAACATTGTTTTTCTCAATGAAATCCTTTTGTTAACAAGGTTGATCAGGTCTTGTTGCCAAAACAATTTTATATGACAAAACTTTGTATTCCACTAATGATTATGTTATCTCAACTTTGATTGCAATGGCCCCAATCATAATAATTTCAAATTTTTCTCTTGGTATGGGACAATATATCTCTCCAACTTGAATGCCCTCAACATGTTCAATTGAATTCGAACCATAAGTCCTATCAATCTTCTTGGGGAAATAGACAGTATGTTACTTGTCATTAACATTGAAAGTCACCTTTCCTTGATTATAATTAATAACAGCTCCTGTAGTATTAAGAAAATGTCTCCCAAGAATAATAGACATATTATCATCTTCGGGCATTTCAAGCACAACAAAATCAGTTAATATCAAGCAATTATGAGCCACTTGAACAGGTACATCCTCACATATACCAACAGGAATAGTGGTAGATTTATCGGCTATTTGCAAAGATATATCAGTAGGTATCAGTTTTTCTAGTTGAAGTCTCTTATAGAGAGAGAAAGGCATAACACTAACTTCAACTCCTAAATCACACAAAGTAGTTCTAACATAACTATTCTCAATAGAGCAAGGGATAGTTGGAATCCCTAGGTCTCTAAGTTTCTTTGGAACCTTACCATTAAAGGAATAATTAGCAAGCAAAGTAGAGATTTTTTCATTAGGGATCTTCCTTTTGTTCGAGACAATATCCTTCATATACTTTGAGTAAGGAGGCAGTTTAATAGCATCAGTCAAAGGAATTTGCAAGAATAAAGGTTTCATCCACTCACAAAACTTATTATAGTGTTCATCTTCCTTTGACTTGTGTTTCTTATCAGGGAAAGGCATAGGTTTTTGGACCCAAGGCTCTCTTTCACTACCATGTTTCTTAGAAATAAAATCTTCTTTAGTGTATTTAGTACTCTTAGTGTGCTTTTCAGGTTCGTCTTCAACTTTTTCTTCATTAGGAACATCATTTTCTTTATTACCACTTTCAGTTTCAGCATCAGAGATATACTATTAGGATCTTTAGCAGGTTCAGAGGGTTCTACAATAGTTTTATGTTTCTTTTTCCTTTTCTTACGAGTAGAGCCACTATTTTCAGCTTGTTGAGAATCCTGCTCGATTCTTTTGGGATGCCCCTCAAGATATAGAGGATCCTGGGTAGCAGCACCACTTCTAGTTCTAATTTCATAAGCATGTTTTTCTTTAGCAGCGTTAACTAGCAAGTCTTTTTGCACTTTAATGAGTTGATCTATTTGAGTTTGAACCATTTGAAAGTTTTTAACAATCATTTCAACATCATTATAGGTTCTTTCCACATTATCTTTTAACTCGACAATAGCTCTAGTGTTTTCCATTAGATGATTTTGCACCCTTTTATTAAAATTATCTTGCTTAACAATAAACATAACGAATTCTTCTAAGCATTGATCAGGAGGTTTAGAGTAAGGGATATCACCTTCATCAAAGTGTTGGAGAGAGTGTACCTTAATAGTGGATGATTAAGGGATAGGCTTACATAATTCTTCAATGGGAGGTAAATTCTTGGCATCTGAGGCTTTAATTCCCTTCTCCTTAAGACATTTCTTAGCTTCCTTCATCACTTCATCATTTAATTCAATAACTCCCCTCTTCTTTGATGTTGGAATAGGCACCGGTATAGTAGGTTCTGGTACAATTACTTCAGGTATAGCTTGTTCAGGAGGATTCTAATCCTCATAGTTCTTGCTTATTTTAGCCATTAATTCCTCAGCTTCCTTGGGAGTCCTATTCTTGAAAACACAATCAGCACAACTATCTAGGTATGTCCTAGATTCTTCAGTTAGTCCATTATAAAATATATCAAGAAGCTCATTCTTAGGTAATGGACTTCCAGCCTATGCATGAATCAAAGCACAAAACCTTGCCCATGATTCAGGCAATATCTCTTTTTCTCCCTGTTGAAAATCAAAAAGTTCCTACAAAATAGCATGTCTAGCACTAGGAGGAAAATATTTCCGCAGGAAAGTACTAATCAAGCAATCAGGGCTATCAATAGATCCAGGAGGTAAATTACTAAACCAGGTTTTAGCTTCTCCTTTCAGTGAAAAGGGGAAATCTTAGCAACAAAGTAAGTACGCATCTTAATATCATCAGAAAACAAGCCACTAATGGTAGAAAGCTCATTCATATGTGCTATCGCACTTTCATTCTTAGTCCCACAAAAAGGTTCTTTCTCAACAATAGCTATGTAAGATAGATCGAGAGAGAAATCATAATCTTTATCTTTAATGTTTATGGGAGAAGCATAAAACTTTGCAATAAGAGACAATTTGGGTCTAATAGTACGCCTCTCAAGGAGACTCTTAGCAGCGCTCCTATCATGGGTGTTTTTACATTCTTTAATAAATTCATCGGTCATCTCAACATAACCATCTTCAATATCATAACTCTCACTAGACTCAGGTGAACTAACAGGTGTAGTAGTGTCTTCATTAGGAGTTTCAGTATTTCCAGCTATAGTTCTAGCAATCGTAGCATCTAGGAAAGGACCTAATGAACCACTCTTATCAAGCACAGTAGAAGCAACATCATAAGTATCAGAAGTTTCAGATTCAGCAGTAGTAGCAGTGTGTGTAGCATGTGTGTGTGGTGGTGTAACGAGCTTACTCATAACAGATGGTGAATCAAGAGCAATAGAGGTATTCAGAACCGTACCTCTTCTTGTAGTGGATGGTAAAACAGGAACCTTGCCATCACGAGACTTACCCATGATGGATGGATGGCAGCGAACGATAGAGAATCCAAGTGAACTTAATAAATAAAGCGATGCTCCCCAGCAACGGCGCCAGAAAATAGTCTTAATGACCCACAAGTATAGGGGGTGTATCAGAGTATTTTCGAGGGAAGTGAAACCCAATTTATTGATTCGACACAAGGGGAGCCAAAGAATATTTATAAGCCTAACAACTGAGTTGTCAATTCAGCTGCACTTGGAAACAATCTTGCTCACAACAATTTATCAGTAGCAACAGTTTTGTAGTAGGAATAGTAAAGTAACAGCAGTAGTAAAGTAAAGACAACAGTAACAATAGTAGTAAACAGCAGGATTCGAGTGCGGTAGGTATAGGGATGGATGGACGGGCGTTGCATGGACAAGACAACTCACATAGCAATCAGAACATAGGGCAATTGCAGATAAATAAGATAAAGCATCCAAGTACTAGATAATCCTAGGCATGTGTTCCATATATAGTCATACGTGCTCGCAATGAGAACTTGCACAACATCTTTTGTCCTGCCAGCCCGTTTGCAGCGGGGCCTCAAGGGAACTACTGGCAATTAAGGTGCTCCTTTTAATAGAGCACCGGAGCAAAGCATTAACACTCCGTGAACACATGTGATCCTCACATCAAAGCCATTCCCTCTAGTTATCCTGATTTCTATCACTTCGGGGCCATTGGTTCCGGACAACAACGTATGTATACAACTTGCAGGTAAGACCAAAAACAATACTATCATAATGAATCAATAACATGTTCAGATCTCAAATCATGGCACTCGGGCCCTAGTGACAAGCATTAAGCATAACAAGTCGCAACAAAGTCATAAAGCACTAATAGAAGATACTAGGCACCATGCCCTAACAATCTGATGCCATTACATGAATGATCTCATCCAATCCCTACCATCCCCATAGCCTACAGCGGTGGATTAATCACTCATAGATGGGGGAAACATGGATGGTCGATGGAGAAGCGATGGTGATGATGATGGCGATGATCTCCTCCAATTCCCCGTCCCGGCAGGGTGCCAGAACGGAGTTTTTGGTGCTGTTTCGTGAAATCTGGTGGTGGCGGCGGAGCAGAACTCCTTCTAGAAAAATGTCGAACCCCCTGAGTTTTTAGGTCAGAAGGCTTCTTATAGGCGAAGAGGGAGACCGAGGGGGTGTCTGCGGCGGCCAGACCACCCCCTGGCGCGGCAAGGCCCAGCCCGCATGGCTAGGTGGTGTGGCTGGGCCCCAGCCCAACTCCGTCTATATTCTGGCTCCGGGAGTCTTCTGGTGAAATATGATTTTTGGCTTTTGTCCTGTCCAATTCCGAGAATATTCATTTTCTGACTTTCCTGGAACCAAAAACAGCAGAAAACAGGCAGCTGGCACTGTGGCTCTTGTTAATACGTTAGTCCAAGAAATCATATGAAAAGTACTCCAAAGTGTGGACAAAACATAAGAAAGTAGATAAAACCAAGCATGGAACATCAAAAATTATAGATACATTTGCAATGTATCATGCATCCACTATCAAACACCCATTTTGATCCACTGGAGGCATACCCCTACAAAATCAATTCTTTGATTTAGGAACCCATTGAGTAATGGGTCCCTTAGCATTAGCAACAAGATCTTTTGGTGCCCAAATTGAGTACCATCTATAAGCATAACCATTGCGAGGGCCAACGTATTTGGCATAAACATCTCCTTGGGCGCCATTTCATAGCACATAGGAGGGATTAGATTTTCCCGCAAACTTGTGGTTGGGGTTGCCCCTATTGGCTCCCCCATTCAAAACATTCTTCTTTACTTGGTCAACCACCTTGTGCCCTTCAGCACAAAGTTGATCCTTTTAGGTGGGTTGGCACCATTCTTGTCATTCTTGGGGTCATACCCCATACCTTGCCTTGGATCTCTCATCGTTTGTCGAGCAAGAATCTCATCAAGAATCTTTCCCTTGGTGATAGGTTTGAGACGCGCCATCTCAAGTTGTTCCCTCAACTTCTTATTCTCCTCAAGGAGACTAGCTTGATCCAAGGAAGGGTTAGAGGCACAAGTAATATCCTCAACAATAATAGGATCCTTCAATGTACCAAGAGCTTTCTCATAGGACACTCGAAGTTGATCATGATTCTCCCCAAGTTTTATGAGCTCACACTTGACAAGCAAATTAGCTTTCTCAAGGTTATTAAGGTCATTGGTGAGAGAAGCATGAGCAACTTCAAGTTCTTTCTTCGAAGTATCAAGCTCTTGGGACAAGGTGATAGCTCTATCTATGGTATCCATATCTTTTGCCTTATCTAGTTCATAGACTTCAATTCGTTCCTTAAGAAGAGAAGTAATGTCCCTTTCCTTGCTTAGCTCGTGCTCAAGAAGATTGAATCTTAGTTTCTCATCATCAATATGAGACTTCAAACTATCAATGGTCTCATCACGTGAATTTACAAGGCTCATTAATTGTTTGAATCTAGCACGAGCATTGCTAGGAAGGGACTTCATGATTTTACACATTTCTTGAACATAGTTTTCATCGAATTCATTATCGTCACTATCATTGGTACTAACATGATCATCCAAGATGCTAGAGAGAGATGGAGGGGAAGAGATTACCTTGGTACTCCTTGCCATGAGGCAAGTACCGGCGACCTTGGGAGTGATGGAGTCATCGGCATAGTCTTTGGTGTAATCATATGTGAAGAGTGACCTGGGTTCGGCAAACGCCAAACGGGCCACTCCCACAACCTTCTCCTCATATTCACTCTCCGCATCGGATAGGTACTCTTAGCCAAGAAAGCCTTTGCCATCACGCTTCTTGTTCCTCTCGTATCTCTCGTTGATGGGATTTGGCTTTAATCTTGGCTTGGCGCCCTCTTCATAATTGGGTTGTCAAGTCTCTTCTCATATGGGCATTTGTCGGCAAAGTGGTCCGACTCATCACAATTGTAACAATTTCTCTTCTTCTCGCTTGGTCCGATTGAGATTCTTCTTCTTTGGAACTTCAAGTTCTTGGTGAAGAGAGCAACTTGAGCTAGCATGTCATCGATGCCCTCGCTATCACTATCTTCATCATTTACACCACTTTCTTGCGCATACTTGGCCTTCAGTGCAAGGGATTGAGAGGGCCCAATGGCACGGTTGATCTCCTTGATCTTTTGTCCTTCATCCACCATATTGTCCGTGGCAACAAGATAGGACACGAGATCATCAGGCGAGAAGTGGCAAGCTAAATCAAGAAGTTCTAAGTTCAAGGCAAGCTTCTTGTCAGAGGCACCAATCATGGAGAGAACCTTGGACTTGATAAGCTCATCATTCAAGTTGAACCCATCTTCATACTTGTCACAACCAAGACCATCAATCTTTACATGGAGGGCAACAAGTCTCTTGTATGCTTCGGCGATGGACTCACCATCATTGTTCATGAACATGCTCATCTCTGACTTGGCGGCTTCATACTTGGACTTTTGGATAAGGGAAGTTCCCTCTTGGAGAATGACAATCCTCTCCCACAACTCCTTTGTGGTAGGAATGTTGCTAACTTGATCATAGAGAGTGCGGTGAATGGCACTCCTTATCTTGTCACAAGTCGTTGCATTTAGTTGACAATCATAGTACTCTCCCAGAGTGAGATCATTGGGATCTTGTGGATAGAAGCCTTTGCCCACAATCTCCCAAAGCTCCACGCTGCAACTGCGAAGATGAGATTCCATAGAAACTTTCCAATGAGAGAAGTGAGTTCCATCGTAATGAGGTGCAGGACCCAAACCATTAATATGAGGCATGATGTTCTTTTGTTTGGGATATATATATACAGAAATGGATTAGGAGGCATGGAGGCTTTCGTCGGGTCACTCTCGCTAGAGGCCTCGTTCATAGCCTCCTTACCGGTGTCCATCGGCCTCCCTTGAGGTACTACCGAAGGTCCGGCAAGCATGACCCCCTCGCCCATCCCCGTAAAGCTACCTTCAAGAAAACTTATTCGAGCAAGGAGATCGGAATCCGCCTTAGCCTTTTCAAGGGATTGTTTGGCAAAGAGTTCACGGATCTCCTTGACCGAATTAGTCTTTCCCTCCTCATCATCGTAGAAAACCATCTTTTCTCTTAGGCGGTAAAGCCCTTAGAAGAGCACTTGGCTCTGATACCAATTGAAAGTGTAAGATGGTTTACCTAGAGGGGGTGAATAGGTTTCTAACAAATTCTTTATAATCTTTTGCAAGTTTTAGGCTTTGCGGAATATAAGTGTGCCTAAATGCAAACTAGGTGAGGCAACCTAGATGATGATACAAGATACTTCAAGCACGAAGGGTATCATAAAGTAAACAACACAAGTAAGAGAGGGGTTAAGGAATAACCCAAGCACGCGGAGACGAAGATGTATTCTCGTGTTCACCACCTTTGGGAAGGGGGCTACGTTACGTTGGAGAGGTGTGAGGTTCTACGAAGGATTCCCCAATGCCACGAAGGCTCACCTTCTTCTCCGAGCCTATCCCACGAAGGAATAGCTCACTTACTCGTGGTAGACTTTTAAGGTAGTCTCCAAACCCTCACAAACTTTCCACGGAGAAAATCACAAGCCGAAAGCTTCCGGGCAACCCTAGCCGCCTAGGGTTTCCCACAAACCCAAGAGTAACAAGCTAATTCGATGAACTCAAGGGGGAATGAAATTTGGCTTGGTGGAAACATAGATCGGGACCTCCTCTTGCTTTCTACCAAAGGAATTTGAGTTTGATTGGGTAGAATGGGAGATCCTCAAGAAATTGTGTTTCAACAGTGGAAAGAGAGAGAGAGCTCCAAGTATGAGATATGAACTGAATGCCCTAACCTACTCAAGCTGTAAGAAGAGGTATTTATACTCAAGGGAGAAATCTAGCCGTTTGAAGCACTTTCTGTGAAACTCGGTTTTAAGTTCGGTTGGACCGGTCCACACACCAGACCACCCGGTGTACAACCCGGTCAACCGGAATCCAAACCGGGATGCTCACTGTGTGTGAGCCCGGATAGACTCGGTATACGAAACCGAGCATCCCGGTTTGGGTTTGGTTGACCGGCGCTGGTACCGAACCGTCCGGTCTGGGAACCGGTTCAACCGGCCTGAGAACCGAGTTTGGCAGAGATGTTATCAAACTTAGCTTTTTTCTCCTCTCTCTTTGGTGATGGAACAAGTGGGTGTATAGGATGTGTATAAGGCTTAGAAAAACATCCCCAGCAAGCTCATCGAGATAACCCCTCTTAATAGTGCGGTGTTCCTAAATACTCAAGAAACATATAAAAGGTAAAACTCTGGCACTTCTCTTCATTATCGAAATGTGAGGGTCTTAGATGGTCTTCCAACATACCGGTGGACTAAAACCTGTTCAAGACACTGGTAGGTAGCATTAGTCTGCACTAACTATGATGTCATTTTCCACCAAAAACAATATAGGGTAAATTACCCTTTCATGCCCCCAGCAGGCTCGACCCATTTTCTCGCGAACTACAAAACACAAATAAATGAAAATAAAATAAAAACTTAGCTACATTACACAATAGTCTTAATTTACATACTATAAAATAGGAAACGGGCATCACTAAATAAACCCTAGCTACGGCTAATGCATCTGGTGGGCGGCAAGACAGTGGTGGCGGCGGCGACGCTGCCTAGTCATTGGGCTTGTTGGAGAGGTCGATGAGCACCGGCGGCAACCATGGCCCCGGCAGATAGTATGTCGGTGGTCGTGATGGCTGTTGGTGCGCCAGTGGTGGTGGCGGCTGCTAGTGTAGCGACATCATGGGTATGGGTGGGGCGGGCGGTGGCTATTCCCAAACGGCATGCCCCCACACCTGGGCGCGGGCAGGCCACCAGCCGACAGCGGTGGCGGTGGGGCAGTTGATTGCCATAGTCCACCAGGTGGGTAGAGAGAGCTAGACGGCGTCCTCCAGCCCCTCCCACCACCACTTGGCATCCTCCTCCGCCTTGGATGCTTCCATGGCGGCGCGTGTGGCCTCCTCATCGTCGTAACCCGGTGGCGGGAACACGACCAGCAACATGGGCTCCTCCTTCTCCTCCTTGACGTTTGCCAGCTCCTCCCCTAGCCTTCATCTTCATCCTCGCTGGCGGAGAAGTCGATGTCAGGGAGGTTGACGTTGTCCTCAACCGGGAAGTCACCCATGTAGGGCTTGAGGCCCTCGCCTCTTGCTCCCAGTCGAGGAACTTCATCTAGAAGTTTCGAAGAGTGTATGCGGGATCGTTGTGGAGGTGCGCCGACAGATGGTGTCGACAGTGCTCAATCTCCCAGTAGAGCATTGCCTCGTCTGTCAGCACCGACGCGCACCCAGTTCAAGTGCCACCCCCGACAGAGACACGTCATGATGCTCGTAGGCGTAGCGCTCCTTCCGGCGGTGCTGGTACTCGGCGACAGACACGTACCACCAGTCCCTCTCTTTGTCGGGGAGATGATGGGCACGACCTGCTAAAGTAGAAGACCGTCCAGCGCGGGCAGTTGCGGCTGCATCAACGAAGTCCCGCACATGTGGATGCAGTGGCAGGGGTGCGCGGGGGCCCTGCACTGTTGGTGGAGGCGATGACTATAGCGAAGAAGGAGGTGCACCGCGTTGATGGCGGTGGCCCGACGGAGAACCGCCGGCCTCATGGTCCTTTCTCATTGTATTCTTCCACCGGTTGGGTATGGCGTTGGCGAAGGGGGGACTGGTTTGGTTCCTTGTTCGTCCGCCAGCTTTTGGTTGGCCTCGGCCATCAATGGCACGCTGACCGGTGCGTTGACCGTGGCAGCAGGCGAAGCCGGTCACTGCCAGGCGGTTCCATGTGCGAGGACACGAGGGAGGACATGTGCGTTATCCTCGACGACGCGTTTCAAACGCATATTTGGAGCAGGAATGCGTCGGACCGGCCACACATGGTAGTTTGGATCGGACCAGGAATGGGTTTTCAGGTCCGGCTATGCACGGACCGATTTGAACCGCCGGTGGTCGAATGGGTCGGAGTGGCCTAAAGTAGGGCTGGACATAAAACTCGAAACTGGACGAGTTTAATGAGCACGCGTTTGCTCGACTCGTTCAAAATCGACTCGTTTCCTTAACGATCCGAGCTGAGCTGCAGTTTTTGCTCGATATCCTTAATAAGCTAAACGATCGAGTTAACGATGTGCGTGAGCTACTCGTTAAGATTGGTAACAACCAAGGTATGGCTCGCTTATGTTTCTATATGTCTAATTTGGCAACCCATCTAAGACAAATAGTTGCCCCATTGAGGAAGATCGATTGATCCAGGAGCGAGAGCGACCAACCAAAGACCTTACCCTAGACTCTCCTGATCGATCCAGAATATTTCTCGTCTGTTTCGTTGACTCGTCTTCTCCCCACCGCATACCCCATCTTCATTTTCTCGATCTGGATCTATGACCGCGGCGCCGACTGAGCCATGTCTGCTGTCGTTTTTAATTATCGGTATGCCTATGTCTGAGGATGATGTATTTTGTTAACGAGCAGCTCGTGAGCGATCGTTAATATCTAATCGAACCGAGCCGAACTTTACTTTTTGCTCGTTATCCTTAACAAATTTAATGATTTAAGTCTTAACGAGTGTGAGCCTTAACAAGTCGAGCTGATCGATAGTTCAGCAAGCTAATCGACACGCTAGATTCCGTTGGAAGGAGAAATGGCTAGGTACTTTCTACCTACATACATGTTAGCTTTGCGACAAGTAAATAACAAAGAACGAAAATAAAATCGCAGCAAGGAGGACACGGATTTAACGTGGAAAACCCTCTCCAACAAAGAGAATGGAAAAACCACGGGCGCCGGCCAGCGAAACTTCACTATAACAAGGAGTGTTTACACAACACCGGGGATTTCACAGATACAACTTATCTCAACCGGCGGCTTACAAGAAATATATATAGCGGTGGTAACCAAGGTCATCAACGATCCGTACCAAGCCTCCAGCGACGGGTCTCGCTCCGCTTCATCAGAAATTGGGCTTTACTTTATAGAAATTTGAATTAACATATAACAATACAGATGGGAGATTGCTAATGGCTGATGACGAAGTTGTCCACAGGCACACGTTTCGTTGCCACGCGAGGCTGGCTGGCCCCGCAAAACAGCCTGGAAACTGACCAGTGCACGCGCGGGCACAGGGAGCCAGGACAAACCCATTACCGTCGTGACAAAAGCGAACCTAGGTTTGGGGTCCTTCCCTAATCCCTAGTGCTCCCGTAGGCTGCCTGTATCATTGCAATGTGGGCCGACCACCATCACATCCAAGTCATTTTGTTTAAGCACTAACACAAGGAGTACGGAGTACACTACAGAGTCGACCGGCAGTAACATGTTCTCGCTGGCATACCCGAATTCTGGAACACGTGTGGCCGATTAATCCATAGACTCTTAGACTCGTGGGTTTTTATAATATTAAAGTTCAATTCAAATTTATCAAGCAGGCTAACTTCTAACGAGCGAAGTATGATCCGTCGCCGGTAAGTTTGCACCGAGTGGAGCGGAGTCTGAAGAACTAGGTTTCCACCGTTATATATACCTCTTATAAGCCGCTGACTGAAATAAGTCGCATCTGATAATTCTGGTGTTGTGTAAACACTCCCTACATAGTGAAATTTCGTTAGTTAGTTCCTCTTATTATTGGAGAGGTTTTGCACGTTAAATGTTGTGTCTCCTGCTGTGATTTCGTTTTCGTCCTTCATTCTTGCTTATCATGTTTATAACCAAAAAAGATATATTATAAATTTAATAAAATGTTATGGCTTGCTAGAGTTGTCCAAGACACAAACAATATTGCAAGAGCCAAGGGTTTGAGCTTAATTAAAATACTATGGGAGGAAAATTAATGCTGCTAAAAAAACCTTCAGCTATTCTCGCAGCCATGGATCTTAGATCCTAGAACGACGACACAAGTCGGATGTGGCAGCACAACATCCAAAAATAAATAACACAAAGACCCTAAGCGGACCTTAAAGCAAAACACCCTCACCCACCCTTGTATGTCGTCGTCGCCAAAGCATCCCTAGAGATAGGGTAGAAACCAACTTGCCCATGACCAAAGGAATACATAGAAGTCAAAGTTGCTTTGCGAGCCATTTGGGCGACCAGAGTCCTTGTGTCTTGTCGGTCAGGGATCTTCTCCATGCCCACTGCCCCGCAGCTCTACCATCCTCATTCAACGTTGTCGAAGAACAACTGGAGTCAACTACATGGATCTATCTTTACCAAGTCGAACTCATTGTCTTCCAGATCAAGTCTCTACCACCGCGCTCGATGGAGACAACACAGATGACCATGATGCATCCTACATAAGGCGTTGGGTTTCCACCACGACACCGGAACAAACACCTTCACGACGAAGCACATAAGGACACCCGAAAGCACCTTTATCGTTGTGTCAACTTTGCTTGCCTACCACACCAAGTAGAACTTTCGTCAGCATCAGCGAGGATTGAGCATCAAGGAGGGATCCCTCCCTTGGCTATACATTGTTAGGTAGGTGAGATCTCTCCAACATGTTTTTTAACACGGGATAGAACCTCATTAATCAATGAGCGTTTCTGCGACTCGAACCTAGGTGGACTGGCTCGGCACCTTGAGCACTAGGCACCAAGCCATCACTTGGTTTTCGATCTGAAGGAACTTGTTCCATGCTACCATTGCAACCGCTAGAGCAAGATACATGGCTGGGAAACACTTAAGCAAACTATCCTAAAACTATTTCTATACACAGACCTAGTGCGGGGTCCGGATACCCCCTCCTACCAACAACCCGGATGTCACCAGTAGAGGAGAGCCACCATAGACATCACCGGGAAACGAGAGCGATGAGGACATACGGTTTTCTTTTCTCCTCACAGTGATGGGAACGAACATTTTAACTTAATATTAGAATTTATGTGAAATTTATATTTGCTCAATATGATGCTAACATTTGTCCGAGATTTTTCCCAGTTGCTTTGCGGCGTGTCCAGGCGTCGATAAATTTCTGGATCTTCCACTTCCTACAAACATGCAAATCAAAAGAGAAATTCTTTGAATTTTGGGCTATAACAAAATAGCAAAATCTGATACATTTTATAGTTTTAAAATGTGGACTATTTACTAGACTTGGACCCATACTTTTGTCTTTTTTTTGTATCCTATAATACAAAGTAGTTGTATTGAGATTTTACATGCTTGTAGTACATATCATTGACTGTATTAAGGCCTGTTTCATTTTTTATGAAACACTGAAATTTGTTTCAATTTTTTAAATAGCGAGCATTTCTGTAGCCATGGTAGGTGCATCCGGCTCGAGTTTCGGCCTCCATTTGGAGTTTCCGTGGCTCGCTTGTCCTTTTTAGCCTTTGGTCGTTGGTGCATCCGACGCCTGCTTTTGTTGATGTTATTTTATTTGTGTTTGTGTATCTTTTCAGGTTGTCTAATATTGTCGAATATGTTGTACAGTATAATTATATTGAAATTGTTCATTCTGGTTTAGGTACGCCCTAGTTGGGCATAACAAGGGAGAGCAGTTCATCCGACGGGGAAAGAATTTGAGGCAAATAATTCGTGTTAACACACATGTGTTCCTCCGTTCCCCTATTTCAGTCGATTATTGTTTCATGCCTTTTGTACAGATTTAGAGGATACAAACCCCTTAGAGTAAGTTTAATAGTATAGCCTATTGTTGGCTATAAGTCACTGCCATGTCATCTGTAGTCACCACTATAGCCAACAAGTATAATAGCTAACTACAAACATGTACTATTTTACTAATATATGGCTCACATGTCACTCTCATAAAGTGCCTAGGAGCACGTGTTGTAGCTGGCTCTTAACTTACAGCCAGCTCTTCTTCTCTCTTTTTTTCTCTCTCCTCTAACTCAGCTAAAATATAGTATTTTATCTCTTATAGCCAGCTGATGTCATCATATATTGTACTTGCTTACTCCCTGGAAACACGAGGAAGCTATCCACACTTTTAAGGTGGTAATTATGAGCGTCGACTTTTTTATGGCGCCCCCAGACTCGCCACTGCCAACAAGAACACTGTCGCAGGAGGACGCTAGTGGTTTGGCTCTTCTCACAGGACAGACAGACAAAGGTTGATTGATTGCGATGCCCCGCAAAGCAAAGCTAATCCGACAAAAAAAAGATATGTTATTATCTCCATTATACCTAATCCTAGCGATTAGTTTAGCTTAGCCTAGTTTAGTTGGCAACCGCATCGGCCTCCAGATGTGCTATAGTACCTAGATATTCTTCCTTTCCTGGGACCGATTAAATATGCTTTGCTTCGCGTCTCCGCGAGGGAAAGAGACACCACTGGAAAGATGCTTCTTAAGAAACACAGTTCTACCCACTAGCCAAACCCAGTTTGGTGCCCCAAGAGTTTTTCTATAGAACCCTAATGACCGGTTCTTTCATTGGCCGTGAGAGTTTTTCTGGAACCCTCACCCGATGTGAAGAAAGAACAGGCTCGAAAACCAAAGCATGGGAGAATATTTTGGAGGGCATAGTCAAAGCTGGAAGGAGGCCAGAATAGATTAAAGCAGAAGATACCGGGATGAGTCAAGCAAGTGTACACGGGGGTCGGTCCCGAGAATCATTGGCACGAGTTGCCCTGGGATTTAAAGTTATTTGCAGCACAAGGCTGACGAGGATGATGGGCTGCGGGCCCGGCTCGCCACGATGGTCTGTCCAGGGAGGGCGAGGTGGGCACGCACGGCACCGGCACCGGCACCGGCACCGGCACCGGCGTTGCTTTCTCTACCTCCCTCAGCCACTCCAATCGGAAGAATCAATCGCTTGTTTGTTTGTTTTAGTGATGGTTAAGGTGACGCTAAATAGGTGGGTGCGTGATGGGCTTTTGGTGCCCTGCTTTTGCCAGGCAGGGGCGCAGGATTAACCCCACCGGGCACTGCGTCCGCTCCACGATAGACGAGGTGGAGTGGAGGAATGATGTTATGTCGAGGGAGAGTCGAGCACTGTTCTTACTCCGAGGAGGGTCTGGTGGCACGATCCTCTGCCGCGGCACAGTAATGGCTGGCCGGCTGGCTGGCTGGGCAAAGACACAAAGCCGGCCGGCGTGGGGGTGCCACCCATCCACCGCGGCGGCAGACACAATAAAACAACATTGCTTGCCGGCCGTCCGGCGCTACACCTGCCAGCGTGGCACCCACCCATCCACCGCGGCGGCACAACAGTCACGCGCGCGACGCTGGTATCTTTGGCCGTTTTATTTATTTTTTCCGGTCACTCCCGTTGCTTCGATTGACAGGCGGCGTCAGCAACAACAACAGCAACGGCCAACGGCGGCGTCGATATGTGGGAGATGAGTTTTAAGGCATATTCCAGCTGTTTGCTCACTCGTCGTATCCTGATAGCCTGCGGAGCAGGACGCTGAACCGCCCGAGCTAAGGTTAAGATTAGTTTATTAGGATGGAAGTGATTAGCCATCCGTTCAAGTTTAGGTGCTGCTCCTTTATTTGCCTTTTCTTATTTGTTCATGAACGTGAAGAAAGCACAACTTTTTCTTTAATTGGAGACAAGAGAAACAACAGATGCCTAGAGATGACAACTTATAACAGAATAACAGAAAAAACTATGTCTCGAAACTATTTACAGCTAGGAACGGTTGCACCACTAGTGGAAAAAAGGGCCTCTAGTCCCGGTTCATAAGGGCCATTGGTCCTGGTTCCCGAATCGGGACCAATCACTCGGGACTAATGCTAGTCCCGGTTCGAGACCAATTGGTCTCCACGTGGGCGGGCGCGCGACGAGGGGGTGGATCATTGGTCCTGGTTCGTGGAAAAAATCGGGACCAATGGGTCCCCACGTGGCAGCGCCAGAGACGGCCGGGGCTGGATCACTGGTCCCGGTTCTTGGCACGAACCGGGATCGTTGGTCTCTGTGCCGCGGCAGGATTTTTGGATTTTTCTGCCGCGGCAGGATTTTGGGCTATTTTTCTGCCGTGGCAGGATTTTTTTATCAATTTAATGGTACTACATATATACAGCAATAATAAAACCATGATATATATATTACACATCATGCATGATCACAAATATATACACCGTCTCATCCGTCTTCTTGGTCGAAACATATTATAATTACAAACGATACTCTCACACGAATTTGATCTAATTTACATCTTCTTTTATACACCTCACCCTTCCAAATGAAGCAGGTAATAGTATTCTCCTTTCGGATCTATGACTTGTTCTAACAAGAATCCGGCAATTTTCTCTTGAATTGCTTGCACGCGTTCTTGTGATAGAAGACCGTCCCGCATCCATTCGATCTAATATAAAGAAGGGGATCAATATATATGAATGAAACTAAACACAATTGGTGGTAATAAAATAAAGTTGTGATTATTATTTATCGTACTTCAATTTTTTTGATGTTCCGGTCTGCCCCCTTCCCTTTGGTCGTCTGGCGAATGAACTCGCAGACATAGTATCCACATAAGTTATTCCTGGCTTCCTGCCTCAAGCACTTTACGAGAACGGAGTTCAATCAAAATAATAATCAAGCATGATAATGGTGGTATTAAAACTAGAATCAAAGAGATGCATGGATCTAGCAAGTAGTACTTACAGTCAATGGTTGAAATGTAAGCTCTGGCTTTCAAACACCCCTAGTTTTGGTGGTGAACCGTTTCCAAGCCTTCTAGAGGCATTCCTGCATGTCCGCCCACTTTTCTAATGGTGTGCGTTACGAGTCTAGGACTTTTACTACTCCGGTGTCAACAACAATGATTAACAGAATATAGTGGAAGCTTGACACACTAACAAAATATAACACGAGTCAATTATACGCTTAACATTGAGTAAGCGAAAATAGAATGTGTATAAGTCAGTAACACTCACCCAGCGTTGTAAGGAAATAGTATTTCCGTTCTGTTGCTGAAATACTTCAATGCTTGGAACAAGTTATCCTCTGTCTCTTTGGGATTTGTTTTTAGAGTAACTTCATAAACGAAATTACAGTCAACAAACCCAATGTCATAGATTTGTCCTTTGTTGCCTTCTTGATTCTTCATTCTGCATATATAATTAGTATAGTGATTAGTAAGATTATACAAGCAACGAATGAGCTGAGCTAGAAAGACTTAATTACAGAAATTAATAATACTTACAAAGAATAGGCACTGACGATAGCTTTGTCGAGGACGTCTTGTTGGTAAAACTGAAATAATTCTAGAAATTTAATCATTATGAAGCCATCTCTATGACCGTAATGGTGGTGTTTATATGCAACATAGATCCAGCTTTTGGAATCAGCACAGGCTTGGATGTACCAGTTATGCAATCTTCGCATTTTTGTTGGTAGATCTTTGACTAACACGGGTTTGACGAGAGGAGCCCCGTACTGGTACACGTATGCTGTTTCTTGGTACCCCTCGAACTCATACATACGGCTCATGTACTCAGTAATAGACAGTCCATATAATTGGGCCTTTTCTCCGTACAGTCGAACAAACTCCAGATCAATGTCCGGATCATGCCGCTACTAGATCATCCACTCATTGGTATCGTACACTTTGAGCGGTTTGATCGATTGATTTTTCTGTTGTCCGAGCTGGGCAACTTCTTTCCCGACTCTCCGCTCTTTTGCCTCAGCCGACTTGGTAATAGAGCGATTATAGTCTGATGTGAGCGCTATGGGTTGGTGAAGCTGAATCTTAAGCGCGTCTGCTTTGGCTTATTTTCTGCGGTGATCGAGAAAAAATGCCTCTATCGGCTTTTTCTTGTTAGCCATGTCAATCTTCCACTTTTCATAATGGGCAGCTGCGGCCGCATCAGTTTCCTCATCTGTCTTCTCGCAAGGTAGCTTCTTCATATTCTGATGAGGTACTTTTGGGAGGGGCGATAGCTTATGTTTCGGTGATCGGAACGTGCTCTTGCTGCTGGTGGTGGTGCTGCCTCCCTTAGTATACTTCCTCTTTTGTCTCTGAGGCTCAGGGGACGGAGACGGCTGACGCGGCGGCGGAGACGGTTGACGTGGCGGCGGAGACGGCTGAGGCGGCGATGGAGACGGTTGCGATGAGTGGTGAGGCGATGAAGGCGACGGTTGCACTGGAGAATGGTGAGGTGGCGGCGAAGGTGGATTGCTGCTCTGAGGAGTGGGTGGCCTTAGCGGCACATAATTTGGAAGCATGATGCGCTCCTTTAGCCATAGAATAGTCCCCCCTTTGGCTTCTCCTAGTTGAGTCAGCTCCATATCTTCCCCTGCAGGGTGGTCTAGCTTCAGCTCCTCAAAATCTTCCTTCACCTCATCCACCATGACGACAACGTACCCTTTTGGAACCGGTCTGCAATGCCAAGTTGGGTTATGTGCAATTGGTACCGCCATGCCGACCGCCGCCGTCACCCTTAAGTTTATAACCTGCACCTTTAGCTCACAAGTTGTTGTCTCCGTGATATCATCCACTGGGTAGCGTTTAAGAGGAGATGTCGTCGATGCATCATCATCAACATCATGGAGCTGCGTGGAAGCGACGCTGCTTTTCTTATTCGATAGGGCGCCGGTACCCTCGAATGCAGCTTCTACCACGTGCCGCTGAGATTGGCCGCTAGTACTTTGCTGGCTAAGTCTATTGAGTTGATCCTGGTGCCGCTTTAATGTTTCTTCTACATTACGCAGCTGGTCTGCAGCGGCCGCTTTCTCAGCTGCCTCCCTTTCCTTTCTCCTCTGATGGCTTTTATCGGGATATCTCTTTATTTCCGGGGGGAAGGCAACCTTCCACGGCTTGGAGCCTGGTGTGCCTCGTGCTCGTCCGTCGTGTTCAGGATTTTTAAGGGCCCGTGTGAGCTCGTCATTCTCTCTATTGGGAATGAACCGTCCCGCTGCAACATCATCTACTTCATTTCCAATATCGTCGATGGGCAGTAGGGGATCATCTTTGTGTTTCTGATTATATATTGCCCTCCCTTCTTTGTCCAACGTGCCCCCATGGCCGTAAAACCAGTTTCTCGCCCGTGGTGTCCATGTTGCGGGCTCTGGTCTGATCCCGGCAGCTATGTAATTGACCTCAAGTGCATCCCACTTAGGCATGCAACCGGCATAGCCAGCAGGCCCCATGTTATGATGGTACAGTTTCTTAGCAGCGTTCTCCATATTTATTCTAGACCTTTCCTTAGCTTTCTCCGATGTCTTGTACTTCACAAAATCCTCCCACAGGTGTCTTAACTTAGCATAGCCGGCTTCATTGAAATTCAGAGTCTTCTCTACCTTGACAAAGTTATTGTACAGTTTCTTCTTCTAGTTCTTGAATGCATCGGCCATCTTGCTGAGAGAAAACTTCTTAACTCTTTGCACAAGCTCCCTTCTTGCTCTCTCCTCCTCATCTGGAGTCACATCTGGTACCAGCAGGAGGAAATTAGTCATGAGCTTGTCAAAAAGCTTATCTTTGGCATTGTCGCCGACATACGGGACTCCACCGCCGCTTGGCCGATTCCATTCTTGAATGGTGATCGGGATGTAGTCCCTCACAAGAACTCCGCATTACTTGACAAATTTTCTTGCGACATCGACGGGAGCTTGCGGTTCGCCATCTACACCGACCACTTCGATCCTATACCTCACAGTGTCATCCAACTTTTTTGTTGGGCCTCGTTTCGTTCTTACGGAAGAAGTTCTCGACCCGGAGGGCTAAAAGAAGAAAGAGTGTTAATATATGCATGTATATATATAGACAGCAGCATTTTAATTACAAAAATACATATATACACCTCGTCGACGTTTGCGAGATTTAAGGTTCCACCGGAGCCGTCGCCTTCTTCCTTATCGGCTTCTCCCCTGTCCCAGGCTTCGGCTTCTACCTCACCGGAGCCGTCTCCTCGGTTGAGAGACTCATCTCCCTGACCGGAATCGTTCAGAAACTCACTCGTGACATCCGTATCGATACCTTCATTTTCGTAGATCATCCCTTAGAGGATGTTTTCCTGATGTGTTGGATCCATAGTATCTGCAAGTTAAACAATCAACACATGGCATCGATAATGATATGACAAGTTAAACATAGTTGAAATTTAACCCTAAGGCATGCTTGGCAATTTAAGTGGGATCCGAAGGGTCCAAACCCTAGTACAGGAGAGACCCCGAAATCACCTACGAGGGGTTGATTTCAATCTCTTATTAAACTTGTAATTAAAGTTGTTGAACAATGCATGATTATGAGTCTATTATGTAGATCTCATTTTTCTGAACGTTTTGATATATTATACATATTTTTCTGACTTAGAAATAATTAGTTATTAAATTTATAAGATTAAACTCTTTTCTGAAATTATTTAAACAAATATTAAACTTTTACTGCGTCATTATGACGTCAGCTCGGGGTGGGTTGTTTTTTCTCCACGGCTAAACTAGCCACAGAGACTGACGCGGGGGGCCCAAGCCACCTCAGATGCCACGCTGGCGGGGCTTGGTCAGCGCCCACGTCACGCACATGCGACGCCACGTCGACGCCACTGTGGCGCCACGTAGGCTCGCCGACGAACTGCCAGGCGGTGGTGGAAGACGGCGGAGAGAAGCGCGCGGGGTGACGCCACTGTCCCGGTTCAAACCAGCGCGATGCGGGCTACCTAAAACGGGCGGCACCGCTACGAGAGGTGCGCCGGAGCAAGCTGTTTGATGGTAGCCGGCAGCAGCAGGTGCTCGTGGAGTGGACGATGTACAGTGAGGGAGGGAGATGTAGGAGTGGTGCTGGAGCACCAGTGGCTCACCAGGAGGCCGATGGAGGGTGCGGCGAGGCCGGAGGAGGCCGGGCGCTACCGAAATCAGTGGAGAATGCGGCGACCGGAGTCGGGGAAGGTGGGGTCGATTGCAGCGAGGCGGAGCTTCCTTGCCTGCTCGCGGCGGCGGACAGTGGCGCTCGGCGACGGGCATCGACGACGTGAAGCAGCCGCTCTGGATTTGGGCAGCCTGCCAGCGTGATTTTGCTCCGCCGCAAATTTTCCTTAACCGCGCGTCGATGTGCTCTGTGAATTGAGGGAGTTGGGGAGGAGGAAGGGCCAGAGCTGTTAACTGTATAGACCATTGGTCCCGGGTCGTCCCAATAACTGGGACCAAAGGGCCAACGGTCCCGGTTCGTGCCACCAACCGGGATCAAAGGTCTGGGGCACGAGCATTGCTGTGCTACCACGTGCGCGGCCTTTGGTCCCGGTTCGTCCCACCAACCGGGACCAAAGGATCAACGGTCCCGGTCAGTGCCAACAACCGGGACCAAAGGCATGTTAATGGCAGCGCGCACATTCAGGATCATCGGTCCCGGTTGGTGGGACGAATCGGGATCATTGACCCGTTTTTTAGATTTTGGCAAACCTTTTGGTCTTCCCGCCATTTTCAAATTTGTTTCTTGTTTAATTAATAAGATGTTTCCATTTAAGATGATTATTTATTTGGAATTTCAAAAAACTTTCAACAGGAAAAGTGCTTCAATTTACATAACTAATCAAAAACTATTTTCTGTTTTCAAATATTTTTATTTGAACTATACAATTTCACTATTTTCAATTAAAATTGCATTATCAAATATTTATTGCATAATTTGGAAGTTGAAAAAACTTTCAACAGGAAAAGCGCTTCAATTTACATAACTAATCAAAAACCATTTTCTGTTTTCAAATATTTTTATTTGAATTATACAATTTTACTATTTTCAATTAAAATTGCATTACCAAATATTTATTGCATAATTTGGAATTTGAAAAAACTTTCAACAGGAAAAGTGCTTAAATTTAAATAACTAATCAAAAACCATTTTCTGTCTTCAAATATTTTTATTTGAACTATACAATTTTAGTATTTTCAATTATAATTGCATTAACAAATATTTATTGCATAATTTGGAATTTCAAAAAACTTTTAACAGGAAAAGTGCTTCAATTTACATAACTAATCAAAACCCATTTTCTGTTTTCAAATATTTTTATTTAAACTATACAATTTTACTATTTTCAATTAAAAAATTTAACTATAATTTTACTAGTTTCCGAATCAGCAGGAGGTTGTCAAGATTTGAACTACAAGTACATTATATAATGCTTGTGAATTTTTTAAAAAATCATTTATAGGTTCACAACGTGCTATTTCTTCAGAGATTCACTTCAAGTTCAGCGAGACTCGGCCCCGGGCTAAGAAGCTTCATGCCCGCCGTTTTGAATATAGTTTGAAATGGGCATAAAAAATTCAAAAATGATCCAAACAATATGAAACCTTCGCGTGGTGTCATATTATGTGTCATAGTTGCAAGGAAAAATATTGAACTTGAAAAATTGCAAACATCATAAAAAATCCTTCACAAAATGACCTATCATGTTCGAGGTTTCATGGCATTTAGGTCAAACCACCAATGTTATGGCTAGAATCAGGGCATAGTTTGTGATAATATGCCCATATTGTGCACACATGTGCATCTTGGGATGGCTTACGATGTTGCAGGAGGAAGTTTTCCCTTTCGACGCACGAAAAAGGCAATTTCCATTTTTGAGGTGCCAAAATCGGGGTGTTCTGTGAAGCAACCACCAAATTAAAGTTTGGAATTGGTCCCAAACCATTTTTCAAAAATACTATACCACTTTATATGGAAAATTTCCCAACTGGTGTATCTGAAACCTTTCTGTCCATCCCTCATGAAAAATACAAATGCATGCCGAATCGGTAGGAGGTTGCCAAGATTTGAACTACAAGTACATGATATAATGCTTGTGAATTTTTAAAAAAATCATTTATAGGTTCACAACATGCTATTTTATCAGAGATCCACTTCAAGTTCAGCGAGGCTCAGCCCCGGGCTAAGAAGCTTCATACCCGCTGTTTTGAATATAGTTTGAAACGGGCATAAGAAATTCAAAAATGATCCAAACAATGTGAAACCTTCGCGTGGTGTCATATTATGTGTCACAGTTGCAAGGAAAAATATTGAACTTGAAAAATTACAAACATCATAAAAAATCCTTAACAAAATGACCTATCATGTTCGAGGTTTCATGGCATTTAGGTTAAACCACCAATGTTATGGCTAGAATCAGGGCATAGTTTGTGATAATGTGCCCATATTGTACACACATGTGCATCTTGGGCTGGCTTACGATGTTGCAGGAGGAAGTTTTCCCTTTCGACGCACGAAAAAGCCAACCGAGACTAAAGCTGTCGGTGGGATAAGGACGCGTGGGTAAACTTTAGTCCCGGCTGGTGGGTGAAACCGAGACTAAAGATGTTAGTGGGATAAGGACGTGTGGGTAACCTTTAGTCCCGGCTGGTGGGTGTAACCGAGACTATAGCTGTCGGTGGGATAAGGACGCGTGGGTAACCTTTAGTCCCGGCTGGTGGGTCCAACCGAGACTAAAGCTGTCGGCGGGATAAGGACATGTGGGTGGACACGTTGCTCGATGAGATAAAGCATGTAGCGCACGACGCCCTGTCAGAGGAACAAGACAAAGTAGAAGCGGCGTCGTGCCTATAAAAGGACCATCGATACGCCATGGCAAGCAGCTCAACAAGCCAACATAGGTAGTGAGAGTTTCATCCCCGTGGATGGAGGGTTGGGAAATCTCCCGTGGCGGAGCTTCTCGAAGATGTCGTTGGTGCACACGCCCTACGGCATCTTCGGAAGCTCCGCCTCGGAAAAATTTCCCTACAAGCCCATGAAAGACTCCATCTCCTCTAACAGTGTTGGGGAAAGGGTTGAGAAATCTCCCGTGGCGGAGCTTCTCGAAGATGTCATTGGTGCGCATGCCCTACGGCATCTCCGGAAGCTCCGCCTCGGAAAAATTTCCCTGCAAGCCCGTGAAAGACTCCATCTCCTCTAACAGTGTTGGGGAAAGGGTTGAGAAATCTCCCGTGGCAGAGCTTCTCGAAGATGTCGTTGGTGCACACGCCCTACAACATCTTCGGAAACTCCGCGTCGGAAAAATTTCCATGCAAGCCCGTGAAAGACTCCATTACATAAAGTTTCGATACATCACATAAAGTTTCCATACATCACATAAAGTTTCCATACATTACATAGATTTACATAGGGTTTAGGGTTTAGGATATGAATCCTTCGTCGCGTATGTCGATCCCTTGCCTATGATCGCTTCTTAGGCCGTAACCATGGAGCATCTTCTTTGCTTAACGGGATGCTTGGGTCAGTTTTCACGGTGAAGGGCAGAGTTTCATCAAACTTATCATAATCTGCTGACATGTATGTCTTGTCCTTGACTTCCGCGATGTTTCTTTTCCCTGAAAGAACTATGTGACGTCTGGGCTCATCGTCTGATGTATTCGTTTCCTTGTTTTTTCTTTTTTCGGTCTAGAGGACATGTCCTTCACATAAAAAACATGAGCCACATCATTGGCCTGGACGAATGGTTCGTCTCTGTAACCAAGATTCTTGAGATCCACTGTTGTCATTCCGTACAGCTGGTCTACCTTTACCCCTTCTCCATTCATGTTGACCCAACTGCACCGAAACAATGGGACCTTAAAACTAGCTCCATAGTCAAGTTCCCATATCTCCTCTATGTAACCATAGTATGTGTCCTTTTTCCCATTCTTGCATGTTGCGTCAAAGCGAACACCACTGTTTTGGTTGGTGCTCTTTTTATCTTGGGCAATCGTGTAAAATGTATTCCCATTTATCTCGTACCCTTGGAAAGTCAATACAGTCGCAGATGGTGTCGCGGCCAACAAGTAGAGCTGATCTCCAATAGTGGTGTCATTCATGAGATGTAATTGCAACCAAGTGCCGAAAGTCTCCATGTGATTTTTTTTAATCTAGTAGTCATCCTTCCCCGAGAAATTGGAGCATACAACATTCATGTGTTCCTCGATATACGGAGCCACGAAGGTAGAACTGTGGAGAACTATGTAGTGTGCTTGATTCAAAGAATGTCCGTCCCTAAATATCATTGCTTTCTTTCTTAGCATGCCTTTTCCACTCAGTCTCCCCTCATACCGTGATTCAGGAACACCAATCGGCTTAAGGTCAGGAAGAAAGTCTACACAGAACCCAATGACCTCCTCTGTTCCATAGCCCTTGGAGATGCTTCCTTCTGGCCTAGCACGATTATGAACATATTTCTTTAAGACTCCCATGAACCTCTCAAAGGGGAACATATTGTGCAGAAATACAGGACCGAGAATGTAAATCTCTTCGACTAGGTGAACTAAGATATGCGTCATAATATTGAAGAAGGACGGGGGGAACACCAACTCAAAACTGACAAGACATTGAACCACATCCTTCTGTAGCCTTTCCAGACTTTCTCGATCGATTACCTTCTGAGATATTGCATTGAGGAATGCACATAGCTTCACAATGGCTAATCGAACATTTTCCGGTAGAAGCCCCCTCAATGCAACCGGAAGCAACTGTGTCATAATCACGTGGCAATCATGAGACTTCAGGTTCTGAAATTTTTTCTCTGCCATATTTATTATTCCCTTTATATTTGACGAGAAGCCAGCCGGGACCTTGATACTGTAAAGGACTTCAAAAAATATTTCCTTCTCTGCTTTGGTAAGAGCATAGCTACTTAAGTATGTACGTCCTTTATTAGTATGCTTGTTGTGTGGGTCTTTGATACGTTGCTGGTCCTCCCGTGCTTCTGGTGTATCTTTTGTCTTCCCATACACGCCCAGGAAGACTAGCAGGTTCACACAAAGATTCTTCGTCACGTGCATCACGTCGATTAAAGAACGGACCTCTAGGTCTTTCCAATACTCAAGCTCCCAAAATATAGATTTCTTTTTCCACATGGCCGTGTGTCCGGTAATGGGGTCTTTCGGAACAGATTGACCGCCAGGACCCTTTCCAAAGATTACTTCTAGGTCCTTCACCATACCAAATACATCAGCACCTTTAGGGAGCTTAGGCTTCTTCCGGTAATCCGCCTCACCGTTGAAATTCTTGCCTTTCTTTCTTACTTGATGATTGGTCGGAAGAAATTTACGACACCCCAGGTACACAACCTTCTTACATTTATCCAAATATGTACCTTTAGTATTATCTAAACAGTGCGTGCATGCATTGTATCCCTTGTTGACTGTCCTGAAATGTTACTAAGAGCAAGTCAATCATTGATGGTTACGAACAACAACGCTCGTAGGTCAAATGGCTCCTGTTTGTGCTCATCCCCCACCTTTACACCTGGTTCTGCCCACAACTGCAAAAGTTCATCGACTAATGGCCTTAGGTACACATCAATGTCGTTGCCGTGTTGCTTCGGTCCTTGGATGAGCACTGGCATCATAATGAACTTCCGCTTCATGCACAACCAAGGAGGAAGGTTGTAGATACATAGAGTAACTGGCCAGGTGCTGTGACTACAGCTCTGCTCCCCAAAAGGATTCATGCCGTCTGTACTTAGACCAAACCATAAGTTCCTCGTGTCACCTGCAAAGTTCGAGTACTTTCTCTCGATGTGTCTCCACTACGACCCATCAGCGGGGTGTCTCAGTTTCCCGTCTTTCTTACTCTCTTCTTTGTGCCATCTCAACAACCTGGCATGCTCTTTATTTCTGAACAGACGTTTCAACCGTGGTATTATAGGAGCATACCACATAACCTTAGCAGGAACCCTCTTCCTGGAGGGCTCGTCATCGCCCTCAACATCACTAAGGTCATCTTGTCTGATCTTGTATCGACATGCATTGCATACCGGGCATTTATCCATATTCTCGTACTTCTCACCGCGGTACAGGATGCAGTCATTAATGCATGCATGTATCTTCTCCACATCTAATCCTAGAGGGCATATAGTCTTCTTTGCTTCGTACGTTGTCTCGGGCAGCTCGTTATCCTTTGGAAGCTTCGGCTTCATTATTTTCAGTAACTTCTCAAATCCCTTGTCAGATAAGTCAGTCTCTGCCTTCCATTTCAGCAGTTCAAGTGTGGTACCGAGCTTTGTGCTGCCATCTTCGCAATTTGGGTACAATAACTTTTTGTGATCCTTTTGCATGGCCTCCAACTTAAACTTCTCCCTTTCTATATCATATTGTTGCTTTGCATCAGAAATGACCTGACCAAGACCATCAGCGGGCTCATCCGATGCCCGTTGTTCTTCTTCATTGCCGCCTCCCTCTTCTTTATTGTCTTCCATTGTAGTATCACCGTATTCTTCAAGGGACATAGGATAGTTGTCATCATCCTCCTCTTCTTCATTTTCTTCGATCCTAACCCCTCTTTCTCCGTGCATGGCCCAACAATAATATACGGGCATGAAACCTCTCCGAAGCAGATGGCTTTGAAGGATTCTCGGGGCAGAGTGCTTCGCCACGTTCCGACAGTCGACGCAGGGATAAGGCATAAAATTATCCACTTTGTTTGCCTTAGCCAAATCGATAAATTTATGGAGGCCTGCAATAAAATCGGAATGGCGTGGGTCGCCATACATCCATCGCATTCGTGCATCGATCTGCGTCATAATAATTAACCATTACAATAACATCGTGAATAGTAAAATGACCACCCTACATGGACAGATGCAATATTTTTGTATCAATTACAGATAAAGAAGATAAGGTTGCTAACCTTAACCGAGGATACCGTGTTGTGCGAACGAAAGTGTGGCTCAGACATTTCGTCGAACACCTTGTGTGCAATCAAAGAAAAAAAGAGCTAGCACCCACACCTCACACACAATCCAGCAAAATTTGGTGGGCAAAGGGCTGGGCTTATATATAGCCAGGGAAGGGTTTTTGGTCCCGGTTATTGCCACGAATCGGGACCAAAGCCCCTCCCACGGGACACGTGGCGGCCCAGCAGCTCGCACCCCACCCAGGTTAATGGTCCCGGTTAATGGCACGACCCGAGACCAATGACCTGGGTGGGGGCGCGCTGCTGGGCCCCCACATGTCGCTTGGGAGGGCTTTGGTCTCGGTTCGTGGCAACAACCGGGACCAATGCCCACCGTCGCTTTGTCGTCCCCGTGTATAAATATGAGGCCACAGCGCTCGCTTTCGCCATCGCCTCTGCCTCTCTGCAGTCCCTCTCCACCCCACCCCTTTAGCCATCGCCTCTCCATCGCGCCGTCGTCTCACCTCCCCTCCCTCTCCAATCTCCACCACGCCGTCATGGAGGTGCCCACGCTCAACCACTACGAGGCGGCGATGTTTGCGATCTACGGCATCCTCGCGCCGCCGCGCGCGACCATGCCTGCCGGATTTCGCATCAGCGAGGCGGGTGTGCCAGTGGCTCCGCTCCTCAACCCCCGCGGATACGAGATGGAGTACGTCATCGCGGAGCGTCGCCGCCAACTGCCCGTGTGCATGAGGGCGTTGCCCCGGTACGCGGCGGCCAACGAGTACTGGCCCCGGCTGTTCAAGAAGGAGCGGAAGACCAAGCTTGGCAACCGCTTCGTGGACGGGCGCCTGGTGCACCTGGATCGCCGCAACCAGGAAGGGCGGGAGATGTTCTGGTCCGTCCTTGGACGGACCATCTACACCGCCATCGACGCCGCTAGGCACGCAGAGGAGATCCGTCTCCCGAACAACGCCGAAATCGTGGAGATTTCGTCCGATGACGACGAGGAAGCCGGCGGCTCGGAGGACAACGGCTCGGAAGACAGCGGCAGCGGAAGTGTTGTCGACTAGGAATTTGTAAAGTCCCATCTTTGTATGGAAAATTTTGTGGTCGAATAATAAATGTCTCAATTTAGACCTTTGTCTCGATTAATTCGTGAAAGATTTTTTTAAAAATAGTGATCAATTCAATTTCTACCTCGAATTAATTTCTGCCCCGAATTAATTTTACATTAATTGTCCTGGACTGTTGATCATCGCGGGGTTTTTGGTCCCGGTTCGTGGCATGAACCGGGACCAATGGCCCGCAGAGCGCCACGTGTGTGTCGCGGGGGCATTGGTCCCGGTTTGTGCCACCAACCGGTACCAATGCTTACAGATGAACCGGAATCAATGCCCAGGCGACATGAACCGGGACCGGTACCTGACATTGGTCCCGATTATGGAAACGAACCGGGACCAATGGAATTTGGGCGCTGGACCAAAGGCCCTCTTTCTACCAGTGCACGGGATATATACAACCGGTGCATCTGGTGTTCTCATCTACGGATAACATGTTCATGCGGTTTTTAGTTTTTCGTTACATGATCCATGATGTAATGCTTTCCTAATAGTTGTATGATACTACAATAATGCAATAAAAGACCGTGTGTATCAATCGTTACAAGGGATTACACCCCCACTTTGACTCACACAATTGATAAGAAAGAAACAAACAATTCAGTAAAGCTCTCATTTATGCGACTAAAGATGAAACAATTTACGATACTTTGGTTCGGCCAATCTTGACCACTTAGTGGGAGAGCGAATCTAAGATCTTTGAAATTGGCCGTTCGCGGGATATGCTCTGAAGCAAGTTGAAGCAAAGTTTTGCCGTCATAAATTTGCAAAAAAAATATCACAAAACTATACCTTGTCTGCAGGAAAAAAATCGATAAATTGAACTTTATTAATTAAAGTGTTGCATCAAGATAATATAAATAGAAGGTATTGCACCCTGCCTCTCACACACACACAACTGATAACAAAGAAACAAAAAAATCCAATAAATCTCTTATTTAGCAACAAAAGATGAATCAATTTAAGAGATCTTTGAGGTTATGCCCAGCTAGGGATATGCTCTGAAGGTAAAAAAATGTTGCGAAAAATTCACAGAAAAATTGTGTCATAGAACAATGCCATATATCCATAAAACGATAAAAATGATCTTTTATTAACTCAAAAGTCACATCTAATCTATCTATACTATAATAAGTCTAGTGGTAGGTTCGCCTGCGGAATTTCCGTCCGAAATTTTATGGACAAGTTTACCCCTGCAAGTTTGGAGGTACTACACTTTTGCCACCTCCAAGTCAAAGCGGATCAATCTATCTGAGGCAGCCTCGCGCGGCCAGATTAGAGGAGGCGGGCCGCCGTCGCGGACGTAGAGCAGAGGCTCCGTCGCGGACGTAGAGCAGAGGCAGTGGCGTCGGGTGGCGCGTTGCGACATGGAGGAGGCCGATGTCTTGCCGGAACTGCTGCTTCCAGCGTCCTGGACTAGACTTGGCGCGGCGCGACCCCTCCGTCCCCGCTCCTCTACCGCCGGTTCGAGGCGAGCGTCGTGCCGTGCCGCCCCTCCGTCCCTGCTCTGCTACTGCCGACACTCCCTTGGCTCGCTCTACTGAGGCTCGTCAAGCATACCACGCGGCTCAGTGGCTCACGATAGAGCAGCTGCCGGAAGGCGGCTCAAGGAGCGGAACATGGCGTGGGTAAAAGGATCATCGTGGCCTGCAATGAGTCAAAGAGCTACTACCATTACCGGGACAACCGCGGACTGCTTGCGCATGTCGACTGGAAACGAAGGACCTCGCGCAGCGGCGGGAGCGAGAGTTCTGACTTTCAGAATGCTCAATTGCTCATGTCGTCGCACTTGTCCCGGGCAACCCATACTGCAGTCGGTCTTTGTTAGACAGCAACCTGCTGCGAGAGCAAGCGATAATTACCTACATAATGATGTTGTTGCAATGAGGAGTAAGATCGATACAGCTGAGGATATCATATTGGATCGGTTGCGATGTCTAGCTAAGCTCATAGCTCTACCAAGCTTTCAGTTTTTGTATGAGAATAACATTTCACTATTTCAGCACCGTGCGCGCACTGAAGGAGATCTCCCGTCAGGGTCAAGGGATCCATGTCTTGGATCCACATAGTTTCAGAGGATCCATGTCATGTACTCACGTAGTTGCATTATATCTGATGCTTACTCATCTGTTTACATCTATGAAGGAATTCTTACTCATCTTTTTACATAAATTGAAATGTCATTGTATTAGCTGTTTGCTCTCCGGCTCACAAATGAACTACTGATTGTGTATTCTATTCTTTCCCTAAGGAGTACAAGTGTGAGGAGCAACAATTGTGGGGAAGAAGAAATTAGAGCGTGGATATATGTACTCCCTCCGACCAAAATTAGTTAGCTTAGATTTGTTTAGATTCTATTGTATCTAGAGATGATTTAGTATTAAATACATTTGTATCTTCACAAATCCGAGTCAACCAATATGGATTGGAAGGAGTACTTTTTTATCTACTTATGAGACTATATGGATGTTTGGAAATTTTCGTCTGCCGTTAAATGTCTATTTTGCCCCTGGCTGTTCTGAAATATTTACCCACGCTGCCATTGAAAAGTCGATCGGAAACATCCCCAACATCCCCACGACGCCCGCTCACCCATCGATCCCCTTCTCACACGGGAACTCGTCGCCCGCCTCCTCTTTCTATCTGGAGGACGCGAGCTCTCCCCCTGCCGTCGCCCCAGTACCGCCACTCTCCAAGGTCGCGCCCCCTCCCCCCTCTAGCACCGCTTCGTCCCAGTCTGCATCGTAGCGGATGTCCTGAGACCATCCCGGGCCGGGAGGAGCAGATCCCTAACCGCACTTGGCTCAGCAGTGGAGGAGGCTAGCTGACCATGTCGCTACGTGGTTGTGGCCGCCGAGACCATGTTTGATCTAGGCACCAGGTGGCATCTGTTGAAAACCCTGTCCCATACTTGCTAAGCGAAGAAGCAGGCCAGGAGCAGATGGAGTGCAGATTCTTGTTGGATGAAGCAAAGTGAGAAGATAGAGTATTTCATAATTCCATGATAAGGCACGGGTTTCTACCTAACGTTTTTTTAGAAGATAACTGCATTCATCAGGTTACTCATACAGACTCAATACAAACGCAGAAATCTCGAGAGAGCTCGAGAAGAAAAAAGTGCCCGAGCAAAAAGGCAACAAGCCCCAGAATAAACATAAATTACAAACAGGTTCCTGTGAGGCCTCTCTGCCACCGACACCATGCCCGCAGCCAACCGCCGCCGCCACCACAGGACGCCGGAGAAGGGTACGAGCCATCATCTTCCCAGAAGGCCAAGATCACACCATTGCCAAACCTGGTTTTGTGAGTCGAGGAGGACCTCGCCGTGACCGGCGAGGCAAAGCCGTTGGGGCGCGTCGACCGAGGCTTTCCCCATGCTTTCTCGGCTCCGGAGCCAGTGCCTCCAATCGAAGTCTACGAAGCATTACCGGATCTGCCGCCTCGAGCCACCAACCTTGCGCCAGGGCACGAGAACTCCCGAGTGCCGACGCGAGAGAACTCAACGCCGGCCACCAAGCTCCTACAGAAGCTTCTGGATCCGCGACCAGAGTTGGAGGGAACTCTGTCGCGACGGCTTTGGATCCAAAGCACAAAATACCAGGGTCTGGACGATGGCGCCCTCTTGCCGACCAAACCTAGCCAGACCCCCTCAAGATCTGTGACCGGCGACGACGGGAGAAGCCTCACAGGGCCCGGATCTGAAGGAACTTTATTCGACGTCGCTGTCTACCTCGCGAGAGCATAGCAACGAACGCCCGAAGACCCAGCTCTGCAGCCTACACCTAGACCAAGACTACAGCTATACATAGCCGGGTGCTGGATCCATTGATCCTCCTTCGGCCAGAGAGCCTGAGGCCCTCGGGGAAGAGGAATCGCCGGAGCCAGCACCGGCAACGCGGTCATCTCTCTTTTTGCCTCCTCAAGCACTGTAGAAGGGAGAGAGGGGACGGAGAGGATATTTGTTTTGCATTGGAGAAAATTGAGTATCTACCTAATGTGTTTAGGTGTGTGGTGGAAAAGTAGATGACCCGTAGCAACGCACGGGCATTCAACTAGTCAGCATAATAAACAGATAATAAAGCTACTCCACATCATTATAACAAAGAAACAAATACAGGCAATAAAGCTCTTGTTTATGCGAATATCAAACAACATGCTATGCAGCCAAGACTTCCATGATTCGGCCACCTTCTCAAAACAATACTACTGCATTAACTGCACTTGATCTTTGGCACACACACCATGTTCATCCTTTGTGAAAGTACGTACTGGAGTACAAAATTAATCAAGTTTGAGTTACGTCACAGGAGAGCGCACGCACATGCCCTGTCAGAAACCGTGACCCTAATAATTCCAGGGCAACATTTTGTAGCAGACGCGTACCGTCGGTGGGCCAGTCTCCCTCACGGCTCACGCACACCCATATGCCTTTCCTGAGGTTAGCACGAGGCGGCGGCCCTACCGCACACATGGCTTGCCCTCCGTCTAATCAACCCGACCAACCCAGCAACGCAACCATCCGTCCACACACACGCACGCACCCCTTCGATCCGCCAACCCAAACCCGAACCAAAGCATGAACAGTGGCAGTGCGTTGCGATGGCAAAGCAAGATCGAGAAGATTCCTCGACGGTTGAAAGTTACGCAGCAGCCGATCGAACCCAACCCAACCCAACCAACGAATCGGCCGGTGATGGAGCAGAGATTGGTAAGGTAGATCTCCATCAGAGTCAGTGCCCAACCGAAGCGGTGTTGAGATGGATCCAACGTACTACTACTACAGCGGAACGGGAATCTCTCATCATCATGTAACCAACAGCAGCGGTCAAGTGAGACAGCACATGTGTGCGCGTACGTGCGGCCCATATAAGTATCTGTAAATGTTACGCGTACTACCAAAGTTTCTTACATGCCAATGAATCAAAGACCTATTTAGAAAAAGAAAAAAATCAAAGACTATTTTGTAGGAAATATTTATACGTGTGGCTTGCAACATTATAATCCGTACTAATGTGAATCTAGACGAATTCAAGTCTATTATTTCTGAACGGAGGGAGTACACTATTTGCTCTTGGAATTACTAAGTATGGAAATTACATTTGCATTGGATATTGCCTAACTCATATGGAATTTATTTGAGGAAGCCGGTATAATATATTATGGAATTACAGTGTTGTTTATATGCTGGAATTATGTCTCATACTTCTGTATGAATAGCCCGGGCACATATATATTGGAATAACAAGTTGTTCATGGGTTGGCTCCATGGATTGATAAAGCTCGTGAATCTGATGTTTTTGTTCGGATTCGGCACACAACTCACATGTGTGCGTTTTGGGACTTTGCAGATAAATTAGACTCCTTGTATGCTACTAATGATCGTGGTTGGTTTAGATAGCTAGGAGTCTTGGTTTAAACAGTCCATCTGAAACTTATCTGCAGTTTTGACAGTTTGATTCAAACTGGAATTAACACGGTATATATAGTCCCTAATCCTTGGCCTCAACGATCAATGCGAGCGGCACCACGGAAAAGGATCGAGCAACAACGGTTAGACTAAATCCGTACTGGAAACTTACATTGGTATCAAAGCCAAAATTACGAGATTGGCGTTTGATCGGCGGTAAGCATCGGCGTGAACTTGTCGTCTCTCTGTCGGTCCCGTGAAGCCAAAGTCGGCCTGATCCGTCTACTAATCAGGCCGGCAACTCGCTAGAGAGGAATAGCCTGACCCGTGTACATCCGCCGCCTTTACATAGCTGGAACATCATCTTGAGCTTCAAATCATCGTCAATAGGAAGCAAACCTTCTTTTTTCTAGCTTGCATGTTGCTCTACCCTCCTCCATCAGCAGTGCACGGAACTTGTTCGATAGATCGCCCACAAGCAACAGGACAACTTCTGTATAGTAAACAACTCATCCTCAATGGCCTCCAATGATGTCTTTGCTGAGTTGATGCGTTTGTACTGGCTGGATGGAAACAACTTCACAGTTTGGAAGAGGAAATTGTTGTATTTGCTTACTTCTGAGAACATAGACTATGCATTTGAGATGGCTGAACGAAACTACCCAACAGAGGATGCTATTGATGAAGAGAAGCAGGAATACGAGGATGAATTTAAGCAATGGAAGAAGGATAATAAGAATGCTAGGGTTTTCATGCTTGGTTCAATGAAAGATTATTTGGCTGCAGTACGACTCCAAAGATACAACCTATGGCATCATGCAAAGGCTGGAACAAGACTTTGGGGAAGTTTCTCTAATGAAAGTATTAGGTCTGGTGAACAAGTTCATAAAGACAAACATGGGTAACAAATCTATTAATGAACACTTGAACAAGCTTGTTGTCTTGGCCGGGGAATTAAAGGGTGTTGGTTATCCTTTCTAGGAGGAAGTACAAGTTATGGTGGTTCTCAATTCCCTGCCACCGTCGTGGGAACAATTTAAAATTTCTTTTTGCCACTCAGAATGCACCCTTAACATGAGGAATCTGAGGCAACACTTGCTGATGGAGGAAGACATGAAGCTCAACAATGGGGAAGAAAGGAACTCTTCACATGCATAACTTCACCTTGGTGAGCACCAAAACAATGGATACAAAAGGAATTGGGAGAAAAGAAAATCAGGGCAGGACCTAAGGGACAAAATAAACAATAAGAGAGATAGAGATCAGATATACTACAGAGATGATAGGAGGGATAAGGAGCAGCGGAATTACAGCAACACAAGCAGCTACAACAAGCCCCCGCAGTAACCTGGTAGAGGGGATTTCATGTGCCATAATTGTGGTAATTCTGGCCACTTCAGGGCAGATTATCCCAAGAAGAGGAAGATCAGCGACAACAAGAAAACCAGCAGCAAAGGAGACAACCACAAGGGGAATCAATCCCCTAAAGGTATACATGATGTTTATGTTTGCACTGAATCTTTATTTACAACTAATTTTCATAATAGTTGGGTAGTAGATTCTAGATCTACGACACACATCGCTATAGAACATATCTCTTTTTCATCACTTAAAACAATTCCAAGAGGAATAAGACATGTCTATTTAGGAACAAATGCTAAAGCTGACATACTTGGAATTGGAAAGTATGTTCTTAACCTCCCTAATGGAGGGAAATTAGTATTCAAAAATTCCCTATATTCACCCAACATGAGAATGAACCCAATTTCTGTATCAAGAATTGAATCTGTTGGATACAAAGTACTTTTTCGTAATGGCAAGGTTAAAATTCTATTAAATGGACAACTAGTGCATTCTGCGCCTAGGAACGGTGGTCTTTATTTCCTACAAGATGCTTTAGAACATGATTGTTTGCTTGGCGAAGAAAACTCCATTCTAAGGAATATTAATGGTCAAAATAATTGCTCTGAATCATATCTTTGGCACTTGCGTCTTGGTCACTTATCCAAAAATAGGATTAATAGGCTTATTAGTTCTGGAATTTTGAACTTTAAGTGGGAGGATTATGGAATTATTGAAGCTCGTGTTATGGGAAAGATGACCAAATCACCATTCCCTAAAGACAATAGATCAACTGAACCATTAGCAATTGTTCACTCTAATATTTGTGGGGAACTTTCTCCCACTTTGGGAGCGCAGAAAGTTTCTTTTATTACATTCATAGTGAAGGAGATATGCCCTAGAGGAAAACAATAAATAGTTTTTTATTATCATATCTCAATTAATTCGTAATAGTTTCATACTATGCTATAAATGTATTAATATGAAACATTAATACACATGTGATATGTAAACAAACCAAGTCTCTAATTACCTGTAGCGAACTAGTTCATTAGTCATGAGGATGATCTAGGGTTTCGAGATCATGGGCATTTATGCCAATTGACAATAAGGTCACGTCATTAGTTGAATGATGTGATAGAAAAACAACCCAACCAGTTGTATCTTAATGAGATCTAGTTACAAAGTTAACCATTAATGATAAACTAAGGAAACCTCGTAACTAGATCTCCTTAGACTGTGAGATAATACAAATCACCGTTCTGGAGGGAGCTTCGATGGTTATCAAGTATCACACCGTGACTGGGTGATCAAAAAGATGCTACTCAGTTTTCCCAAAGGGGCACGTAGAGGAGTACATATCAAGACCAGGATTTGCCAATCCATGTAACGGATAGATACATATGTGGCCATCTCGATGACGTTGCATTAATGAAGCTTGCAAGCGTGTGACCGGGTCACGGAATGCAATGACACGGAAACGAGAAAACAAGTTCATCGGTAACGAGATCGAACGAAGGTATGGAGATACCATAGATCAAATATCAGATGAACTAGGTATCAAGTGGCAAAGGGAATGAGAAACGATTGTTTACGGTTCAAACGACATTATCATCGTGGAATGCACAAGGGTCATTATGGGCATCTCGGTCCCGCTATTGATCATTGATGGAGATCACATATGTGCCATTCCCGAGCCGTGGGGAAATACACTTAAGGGTATGATGAGCTAGAGATCCTTCGTAAGATGGAATCATAGTAGAGAAAGGGAGAGACGGAAATGTTCCGTGGAGAGATCCGAAGTTGTTCGGAGAAGAAATAAAGGAAAAGACCGGAAAAGTGTTTTCGGATAAATAGGAATTTAAATATACATTTATTATATGTTAATTATGAATTAATATATTCTAAATAATATTTAAATTAAGATTTGTAAAAGCAATTTCATATTATGCCAAATCCCCGGAGGGAAAAGGCCTAAGAGAAAATCTGCAGGAAAAGAAAAGGGAAAAATAAAACAGCCCAGCCCACGTGGGCGACGGATAATAGCCACCGCACGGGGCGTGCGCCAGCTGGCCGCCGCCGTAGCCAGGCCGGCTCGACCCGGCCCATGTGGGGCTCGCGGGGAGCCGTCTGGCAGGCTGCGCCGCTGGGCCGCACTGGGGCGAGCCAGCCCACCCGGGGTCGGGCAGCCGCCGCCGCTGCTAGCGGGTGTGCTGGGCTGCGCGGATGAGCCGGCCCACTCGGGGTGGCCTCGCTAGGCCGCCGCAGTAGGAAGCAGGTGGGTGCAGGGTGGGACGTGCAAGGCCCACCCAGACGACACCTCTCAGGCTGTTGTTTCCTGTTTGGTGATTGCTGCTTTGGGCTGTACAAATTCGGCCCGTTCGGCCAGATGAAAATTCTTGTGTTTTTCCTTTATTAATGTGGCTAACCTAATGGGGAGGGCACACACCCCTCCGCCTATATAAAGGGGTGCTCATGGGTGGGATTAAACACACCAATATTGGGAGAAGTCCTTTGGTTGACTTTCTCATTCCCTCTCTCTCTCTCGTCTTCATGCGTTGGCACAGTCCTAAGTAAGGATTGTCCATGCAAGAGACACCGCACCTGCAGCACGCTGTTGAGCTACAGGGATTCCAAGCCGGAGATCTACTTTCGTACTCCTGGCAGGGATCAAGGAGCCGGAGGTCGTCATCATACACCGTATGTGTACAAAACCACGAGGGGCCTCACTTGAGGCACCTTGGATGTCGTGAGCCGGACCTGCTGCACAATGAAGAAGGAGCAAGGAGTGACATGCGAGGAGCTTCGCGACCTTGAGGTCGGCTACGAGTTTGACTACTTCTATCACGTTCCCCTTGGAATGTTAACCGCGTACGGTCTACAAGGGTATGTATTATGTATGCTCGGCCGTTACCGCATTACTACATAGATAAATCTTGGGCAGTTTAGTAGGTTCCAATATAGGATTTTTTTTGTTTTCTGTTGCACAACCCTTCAGTGGCATCAGAGCCAATCGATGCGTAGGAGTACTGTACGGCCAATACGCACAAAAAAATTTCGGGCATTGATTCCTTAGTTGTTACCCTCTAACATGTACTTGTTGATATCGCGGTATTATTTGATGAAGCGGCCTAGACCGACCTTACGTGTATTCGTACGCAAGACTGGTTCCACGCTCAATATACGGCTTGTACCGTATAAGTGGCTAGCGGGTGTATGTCTCTCATTCAATAGTTTATATATCATTTACACAGGAGGGCCCTGAAAGTGGTGTAGGGATCCATGTTGTGGTTGGAAAGTTCGTAGTTTAGAAACGGTTCTATTGCGAAAGCCCTAACAACCATGTAAAACTTGCAATAGATAAAGTAGAAGCGTCTAAGTTTATTTTGTAGGAGGGCATGTGATTATGATATGTTATTGGTCGTTACGAAGGTAAAATAGTTTACTTTTATGTTACTAAGTTATGTAGTAATAGTCATCGTTTCGATGAACGACCGGGTGGTGGTGTCGTGGACTTGGCGTCAAACCAAGGGCAAGATGGAGATCATGCCAGAGCGCTCGATGGAGATCAAGGTGTAAGAAGAAGGACCATATCATATCTCAAATATACATGTGATGTTAATACCTATTTTACATCTTATTGTGTGCTAGTATTAGATACTCAACGGTAGCAAATAAGATAATCCCTATTTAATTCTAATGATCGTGTTCCCCTTGTGTGTGCACCACCAAAAAATTTCTTCGTTATGAAGCCGGTTGTGATGATCGGGGTCTAGACATATCTAAGTTTGCATACAGTGGGTGTAAGCCATGTTGCACAGCGAATACACACAAGTTAGATTTGGCGAGCCTAGCATGTATAGACATGGCCTCAGAACACAAGAGATCGAAAGATCGAGCATGAGTCACATGGATAATGTGATTGGCATTAGGGAATGTCTACCTTTGATGCTGCACTGATGGCCGGGGGAGGTGTAGAGGATTAGGATCATGTGATCACTAAAATCGTCCAGGAGATGACAATTTTAGTGGGAGATCAATTATAAATTGAACTCATATTATGAACTTAGTCTAGATGTCTATTTGCAAATATCTTAGTAGATCATGGCCTATCCCATTGAGGTCCTTTGCGACCATGTGAAATATATTGCTTGACATGGAACTTAGCAAAAGGGTCCAACTTCATAGATTAATACCCACGCCTAAGGGATATCCTCGTAAAAGGTGATCTTCTCTTCTTGATACAATGACCATTAGGAGATAATCCAATGACTCCGCAATGTTTGTGTTCTCTCCATAATCATCCAATAAGCCATTCTCCATGCAATGGAGAGTTGGACGACAATGTTGCATTATGCAAGATCTGGCACATAAAGTATGAGTTGTTGGATGAGTTTTCTCCATGATGGATGAAAAAGGTAATATTTGGAGAATCACGTAGCAATCTTGCATTAGAGTTGAGAACTCTTAGAAGGGCTTGATTGCAATGGAGGTCATGGATGAAAGGGGATATGAAAGATATACAAATTATAAATGTAGTTCTGGCAGAACTCGTTACAGTTTGCAAAATATTTGATACTTGTCCCATTTTGTGAAAACAGGATGGTCTGCTTAAGAATTGCTGGATTAGAGGCAATGTGACTTAATGATGGCAAGCAAAACAGTTGATGGCTGACATCACCCCTTTCCTCAAAGTTTATCATTTGGATTAGTGGACTTGAATATAATTTTGTAATCCTTGTTTGTGTGTCTTGCTATTGGTGAGATGATTATTCATATGAATAAGTTACAAGCCAGTTTGTACTATTCTTATGAACAATACCGTTATGGTCACATTACGATTATAAATGAGTTATTCTCATCACTATGTTAATGATAATAGTTTAAACATTTATAAAGGATTAGAATGCTAAAAGATATCCCAAGTTTTAGTAATGACATGGCACTATAGTTTAAGTCATCTTGGTTACTGCATGTTCTTCATTCTAAATGAAGATCGGGGTCCTAGATGCTGAATCTAGAGACTTTGCAAAACCATGCCTCTTGTGCAGAATAACTAAAACTCCGCACTCTGATAAAACTGTGATATGCGAAGAAATGTTGAATCTTATACATAGTGATGTATCATATTTTCAACAAGATAGTGGAAATCATTACTTAATTGTGGACTTAAGTGAATAGGCGAAATTACTTAATGAAACATAAGTTTGAAACCGTTTTAAATTCTTCAAAAGATTTCAAAATGAAGGAGGATATTAAATTAATAAGAATACAAAAGTCTCTTAGATTTGATCAACATGACTAAATTATTTAAGTTAATTTGGAATAAAAGGACTTGTGAAAGATGTTTCACAAATTATGATAATTGAACAATTTCAAACCGTGTTAAAATGCCTGAACATCATAATCATTATGTATTAGATACATATGGTATAATATTATCTCTTATCAGAGTTACAGTTATCGTTTAGAGTTATAGATCGAAATGAGCAAACACTCGGTTGAAATACAAAGGAACATCTAAAAGGGATTCGTAGAAACAACACCATAAGAGTTATGGCATGTTCGAGTTTCTAGAGATTTCGATAAGTTGAAATCATGGCGAATAAACAAGTCTTTGTAAATCATTCTTAGGAAGCTATGACTGCATCTTCCACAAGGGGCAAACCCGCTGTTGTCAAAAGCTGACGTAATTTGATGAAGATACAGGTGGAAGAAAGTAAAAGATCAAAACAGGTATTTAACCTTACCTTCGAATTGTTGAGTGGCGCAGCGGAATTTGTTCTGTGAATCCAAGCTCTACAAATAGAGGAGAAACTATTAATGATCATAAAGTTTCATGCAAATACTTTTACTAAAGAAAGCATGATTCAACTATATATTCTACAATTTTGTGGAATTATATTGTTGATTCATTGGTCATGTTTTGAACAAGACATACCTACGAAATACAAAGAAGCGTGATGAATCTAAGTGCGAGAAATTAATGGTCATTTAAATGTCATTAGTGGAATTCTCGATTTGATGGTGATCAAAGAATTTTGGAATATCCAAGATTATCGAGAGGACCTGGATTTGAGTGGGAGCAAATCAACTTGGCTAAATCATAATATGTAGCTGACATATTTTGAGTGAGAGCTAAGTGAAATCCCTGGATCTCAAATATATATGCAATATTTGAGTGAGAGCGTAAAATCATTCTGGGATATGTGGACGACTGATACGTCGTAAACGTATCTATAATTTTTGATGCTCCATGCTTGTTTTGTATCAACTATCTTATGTTTTGTCTACACTTTGAGGCATTTTATACATTTTCTAAAACTAACCTATTGACAAGATGTCGCAGTGCCAGTTGCCTGTTTTCTGCTGTTTTTGATTTTAGAAAAGCTAATAAAGAAATATTCTCAGAATTGGACGAAACAAAAGACGAAGTTCCTATTTTTCCTGACATGACAGAGAAGTCCAAAACAGAGATGGAGGAGAGCCATGAGGCGGCCACACCATAGGGTGGCGCAGGCCCCTAGGCATGCCAGGCCCTGGTGTGGGTCCCTCGGGCAGCCACCGACCTTGCCTCTTTGCCTATATAAACCCCCCAAGACGAAAACCCGAAGATTAGAATTGCATGAAAAGTTCCATAGCACCGCCGCCACCGAAGAGGAGATTCGGGGGACATAAGTCTCTGTTTCGGCACCCTGCCAGGACGGGAAAGTGCCCTCGGAGCCATCTCCATCGACTCCACCGCCATCTCCATCGCCGTTGATGACTCCCATGACGAGGAGGGAGTAGTTCTCTCTCGAGGCTAAGGGCTCTACCGGTAGCTATGTGTTCATCTCTCTCTTTGCGTGATATTATTGAGATCATGAGCTTTGTAATCTAGTTGAATAAGTAGATCTATTGTGATACTCAAGTGCTTTAATTAATCTCTGCTTATCCCTACGTGTGTGAACTTGACAGTGTGCACACCGTGTGGCACTTAGGCTAAGGTTACAGAAATACTTATCATGAGTATAATTTGAGTTGGATGTCTCTATGAGATTGTGGTGTTTGTTGGAACCATCTAGCGCTCAAGGTGATAGTGAGGGTTATCTAGATGGGGAATGAGAACTTTAAAGTGTGTTGTTATAGCCCTACATCATCCAACTGGAGAGTAGTTTAGGGTAGCATAATGAAGAGAAGATATTTATATGAGAGTGTCCACTAGTGAAAGTATGATCCCTAGGCCTTGTTTCTAAGCATTGAAACACCATTTACAATCAGTCCTATTACATGTTTTCTTGTTACCACTCTTATTTCAGATTGAAATTATTGTTGCGTCCGCAGCATAGAAAACAAAAAAAATCCTACGGTGTAAACTACACGCCAAGATCTATCTACTAGGTACAAAGCAACGGGTGGACATACATCCAACGAGAACTTACCCTCGAAGACAACGAGTTTTGTTAACGAGTAGGAACTCGTGGTTGATGTAGTCGTACACTTGCCGATCTCAAGATCGTGAGGAAGTCCGAGCAGGTCCGGCTCCAGCACGTCCTTCAGATCCAGCTCCAGCACCACCAAGTCCAGTACCGCAAAGCAGAGGTGCATCCGTGATCGCACACACGTCCGGTACCCCGACAACCTCCGTCTCTCGCTCCAGCAAAGCAGCGGAAGCAGCAACTCCTTTCCAGATAAAGCCACGGGGAACATGTATCTCGCTAATCCGAGACCATGGGGAATAATACTAGAGGGGGAGAGAGATCCTTCACAAGGAGGTGTGTGTGAGAAGTGAGGAGAGGGTGGCCTTTTATAGGAGGAGGCGGATGTCCCTCCTTCATGGACGGCGCATGGAGGAGGTGCCTCTTCACCTCCTCCATTCATGTGGTGGTAACCCCTCCACATAAAAATGCCTCTTCACATTCCCTTTTAAAGTCTCCACTTTAAATGCATTAAATTTCTCCAAATTTAATGCTCTCTCATTTAATAAAACTCTTTTATTATTTTTATTCAGAATTTTGTTAATTACTTTAATTAACAAACATTCACATAAAACCCCCTGCAACATTTCAATATTACATGCAGAACCAATTTCAGCAATTTCACCCGAAATAGTTTCGGTGTCTATTGAAATAATTCCAGCGCTTTCTTAAATCTTTATCTGAAACATATTTGCTCCAAATGGTGTCGGTATCCCTTAAGTGTGTCACCCTACGGTTCGTGAATAATGCAGACATGATCGAGACCCCTCTCCGATCAATAATCAGCAGCGGGACCTGGAGATCCGTACTGACTCCTACACATTCAACGATGACTTCTGTGATTGTGCGAACCTTTAACGCTTGTAACTAAATCCCTTTGTCTCGCGATATATTACATGTCTGAGATTCGATCATCGGTATCTCCATACCTAGTTTGATCTCGTTACCGACATGCACTCTTTTCTCGTTCCCGTGATATAACATTCTAGTGATCACATCACTTGCTTGCAAGCTATTTCAATGTGATATCACCGAGAGGGCCCGGAGTATATCTATCCGGCATCGGGATTGACAAATTCCACTCTTGATCCATGAGCCTCAACATAACACCTTCGTAGCACTGAACCCATCTTTATAGTCACCCTGTTACGGTGTGACGTTTGATGTTATCAAGATACTCTTCCGGTGTTAGCAATTAACATGATCTCATGGTCTAAGGATAAAGATTACTTCATATGATGTTATAGCAATATAAACATAATGACTTAGATCGTAATGCTATACTTTGGATGAATGTTCATCACATCATTCCACCAATGTTGTGACCTCGTTATTAACAACATCCAATGTCCATGATCAGGAAACCTTGATCATCTTGTTAATCAACGAGCTAGTCTATAAGAGAGGCATAACTAGGAACCCTTTTTGTTTATTAAACACACATGTATTGACGTTTCCGATCAATACAATTATAGCATGTAAAATAAACATTTATCATAAACATGGAATAAGATAATAACCACTTTATTATTGCCTCTCGGGCATATTCCCTTCAGTCTCCCACTTGCACTAGAGTCAATAATATAGTTTGAAAAACTTTGCGTATTGAACACCTATGGCTTTCTGGTGTTGCATATACGCGATTGCTAGTGGTTAACATAATCTCCGGATCTGACAGTTTTAGGTCCGTGTGTATTTGCATGTCTTTGCGTCTCTACGCATCACTCATTCTCAAATGAGATGGCATTGTATAAATTTGGTCCTTTGGTGAGACCTTTAGTTCGTTCCGGTTAAAGTATGTTGATATTATTGTCACACAATATATCTTCATAGTATTAGCCCACTTTGAACCACACCTAGTTTGATAACAAACTACTTAACACAAATGCCCTCCTATGCTACTACTATAGCAGTCATATACTTAGCCTTTTGTTGTAGTATCCGTCACAATGTCTCAACTTTGGAACTCATCCAAATCCATCATGGAACATCCTTTCCATTACATTGTGACACCATAGTCTAAATTGAGATAAATTTAATTTGTATCTTGTGACAAAACTAGTATCTATATAACACTTTACAATGAACTACCTTTAACTATTTGTCACTTATACATTATATATTCTTAGTTCTTCCAAAGCTCATAAGAATATCTTTACTATCGTCCAATGATCATCTCATGAATCATTCTGGTATGTGCTCATAACATTTAGAGCATAGGACATTCTGGATATATACATATCATGGTATAATCGATCAAAATCTTCATGTGATTTTACTCACCAAGTATTGAAACACTTGAATTTTGATACAATCCTTTCCATGCAGCAAGAACCTTTCTTGTTGTTTCCATATTAAACCCTTTCAATATCTCATATATGTATGTCTGGCACAACCATATTAGCGCCTTAATCTATCCATATAGATATTGATGCCTAATATTCCGGTTTTGCCCAAGTCTTTCATCGAAATCTTATTTTAATGAAATTCTTAACTTGTGTCAATACAAGATACATCATTTCCAATCAACAATATGTCCTCTACTTAATGTATTAGAAATATGTCTCAGCACTCCCACTTAATTTCTTGCAAATGCAAGCATCTTCATCATCTCCGATGAATTTAAACTCTTTTAACAGTTTCATCATGGTGAAGATTCCAACTCCGCTATGCTTACTTCAACTATTGAAGTTTTCATGCCCTTTTAGCACCCTTTGAATTAACAAAACCCTTTGGACCGTGCCATGTACACGTCCTAGGTAACCGTTCTATTAGAAGAACATTGTTTTGTTTATTCAATTACCATATACCAAATTATATGTAGTGGTTGCTACATTAATCCGTCAAGACTAAATATCGCTATGAAAGATCAAATCTTGTCATAGTCAACTCCTTGAACATTGTCGTAAACTTCTTTCCGACATGTCGACTATTTCATAGATGTTAAACATCCATGTCTTAATTCTTTATAGATCCAAACACGACCGATAGGCTTCATGCCTTTCCGGAGGGTCTTCCAAGTTCAGAAACTTGATTTCTCGTGTATGGATACTATCACGGATTCTATGACTTCTAGTCATTTTATGGAGTCAGGGCCCATCATCGCTTCTTTGCATGTAGTCGGTTCATCATTGTCAAAACAATAACGACTTGCTTATCAAATCTTACTATTTGATTCTTACCGACCCACGCGATTCTATAGGAACTCTAATCTCCGAGATCACATCTTTTGTAATCGCGAGAGCCATGAGCATTGTGGCTACCACCGGGACACTTTCCGGCGCTGCGCTACTTAGCACATATAGCTAAGGTTCAACAACCTTATCAAAGTTCTATTGTCCTCCCACTTAACTTTTCACGAAAAATTCCATCTCAAGAAACTTGACGTTCCAAGTAACAAACTCTTTTGTCCTCGGTGTTATGGAGAAATTCCCAACAAATTCTTTGGGATAACCTACAAAGACGTGCTTATCTGACTTTGGTTGTAAACATTTTACTTATGCATAGCATACCAAAATTTAAGAAAAGACAATTCGGGTTTTATCCCAAACCATAATTCATATGGTGTCATTTCAATGGATCACGATGGTGCTCTTTTCAGTGTAAAAGCGGTAGTCTCTAAAGCTTCAATCCTTAAAACATAATGGCAGTTTTATAAATGACACCTTTGATCTTACCATGTCAAACATGGTTTGATTTCATCTCTCGAACATACCATACTCCTGTGGTTTATCGAGAAATCCAAATTCATGGAACAATTCCTCAAATCTTAGGTGTTTCACTAAACATGTAACTCAAATATCTTCCTTTATGATCGAATCATAAACTCTTTATTTTCTTGTTACAATGATTTTTCACTTCATCTTGAAAGTCTTTGAACAACTTTCAAATGTTTCATACTTCTTTCTTATTAAGTAAATATACAGATATATTCACTCAAATTTTCGAAGAAAGCATATGAAGCAAAAAGATCCATCGGATATGGCTACACATAATGGACTATGCACATCAGCATGCACAATTTCCAATAATCTAGTCATCCGTTCCTCTCTGGCCTATGGACAAAGTTTCAATTATCTCGAGGAAAGTCTCACATGCGTCAATTGATCAAAATCAAAGACTCCAAAAATCCATCAACATGGAGTTTCTTCATGTTTTATTTCCAATATAATTTAAACAGCGATGTCACTTCATAAGTGATCTTTCAATCATTTGTATTGCGACATTTTAGCAATAGTGTTTATGGATGTAATTTCTCCCACTAGACTTGTAAAAGTTCATCCATCCTTTATGGAATACGGTAATTATTTGAACAACCATTGTTCTCGTAATACCGGAAAAAATAACAATTATTAAAACAAATCTTGAAGGCTAGGTTTGATGACAACGAAAAAGCACAATAACACTTTATTTGTTTTCGATGATCATCATCACTTATTCTCTTGCTAGTTACTTACGCCATTGCAGTTCATGAATTGTGTTGTCCTGTATGACACTTCATACCAACCAATTCGGTATGCAATACCGGTATCCAATACCTAAGAACCACATTGTTTAATAAGCAAGGAATACAACCATAACATGTATATCTTCTATATACCCAAGTTGGACATCTCCAACCTTTTATTTTCTGCCAAATATTTTATAGATTCTCTTTCAGCAATTCCTTTTCTTTTAAAAGAATCTATCAACATCAATAGTGGTGTCATCAACATGACACATGGTACAAAGCTTGTATATAGTCAAATACTAATACCTTTGGACTTGCACTTTGAAGTGGATCACCATCATCAAATGTTTGGCATTCTTTCAAAAATCCATTCTTTAGTAATCTATTAGTGTAGTAAACATTTTACTTACATCTTCTATTCATCCTTATCATGACAACTTTCATGATCAAGCTACTATAGCCTATAAGGAAGAATCGCGAGTATAATATCAGTTCCCAAAACCTTTTTGGTAGATTCGGATGCCTAGCATCTCCAACCTTCATAAATTCTCATACAATATGAGAACATGTATTTTGCTAAATTATACTCTATCATAATGCAACCAAAAACATTGTTTCAGATATCACAATATCTTCCACACATGATGGTTCCTGAAACAATTCTTTCAGCTCCTAGATAACCTTGATATTAAAACAACTTTTGAATATCAATAATCATGGAGACAAACATGATACTTTAGATACTAACATTGGAATTCTTACTCTTGATTTAATACTACTTATTAAACTTCATGGAGTAAATAGAGTTTGCTGAAAGTTTGCAATAGGACTTATAAACTTTAAATTGACATTCAAAACAATATGATACCAGTTCGTAAAGTAAATATCCAGAATTCTATAGTTCTATTATCTCAAATAAAAACTAAGCATAAGGTAGAAAACGAATGCCAATGACTATAACAAACTATGCAAATTCACTTTGATTTAATTTATGACAAATTTTGTTCGACTAATCCAAATTAGAAATGAATTCCCACTCAAAAACGACATCCCTCGTGTCTTTTTGGTGATTACATGAACCAAATCCACGACACCAAGTCCGATCATCACGTGAGTTGATGTAGCTTCAAAGGCGAGCATCTATATGGGCATCATATCAACTATATGACTCATGCTTAACCTTTCGGTCCATATTCCGAGGCCATGTCTGTACATGCTAGGCTCGCCAAGTAAGAACCTTAGTACTCGCATGTGTAAAACTGTCTTACACCCGTTTGTATGAAAGCGTAGAGTCGAGTACACCCGATCATCACGTGATGTCTCGAAACACGATCCATAAAATGGTGCATACTTAAGAAAGAACACATTTTTATCTTGATATATAAATGAGGGATCATCTTACAATGCTATAGAAAGCGCCAAACTAGCAGTATAAGATGCTAACATCTAATGTGTAAAGTAAGATGATATGGTCCATACATTTGATCTATATCACTTGCATCGTGGTATGATCTCTATCATTCCTTTGTGTGTAAGGCCAAGGTCTATGGAACTTACACGTTGAGTGTGTTGTAAGAGTATCTATCATATATCTACTTACAACAATACCATATCAAGACACTAGCCCAACAACGGTCTAAACTAGATGCCTCTAATTTATCAATTGCAAGTTTTACGTGGCTTAGGGCTTTCGGAGATAGAACCGTTCTTACCTACGAACATGAACCACAACAAGGATAACTAAGTTATTAGCAACTTGTTGTAAATCAGATATTGACTATAGTAGGAGAGACAGACACCCGCCGGCCACTTATGCAAAACAAGTTGCATGTCAGTCGTGGAACCGGTCTCATGTACGATGACGTGTAAGGTTGGTCCGGGCTGCTTCATCCCACTATGCCACCAATATCCAAAATACATAGAAGATGCAATAACATGATCATCATCGCCCACATATAAACATATGTGTACTACCCGTGCAAAGCACCTACGCATAGATCTGGCTCTGATACCACTGTTGGGTCCGCAGCATAGAAAACAAAAAAAATCCTACGTGTGAACTACACGCCAAGATCTATCTACTAGGTACAAAGCAACAGGTGGACATACATCCAACGAGAACTTACCCTCGAAGACAACGAGTTTTGTTAACGAGTAGGAACTCGTGGTTGATGTAGCCGTACACTTGCCGATCTCAAGATCGTGAGGAAGTCCAAGCAGGTCCGGCTCCAGCACATCCTTCAGATCCAGCTCCAGCACCACCAAGTCCAGCACCGGAAAGCAGTGGTGCATCCGTGATCGCACACACGTCCGGTACCCCGACAACCTCCGTCCCTCGCTAAAGCAGCGGAAGCAGCAACTCGTTTCCAGATAAAGCCACCGAGAACATGTATCTCGCTAATCCGAGACCATGGGGAATAATACTAGAGGGGGAGAGAGATCCTTCACAAGGAGGTGTGTGTGAGAAGTGAGGAGAGGGTGGCCTTTTATAGGAGGAGGCGGATGTCCCTCCTTCATGGACGGCGCATGGAGGAGGTGCCTCTTCACCTCCTCCATTCATGTGGTGGTAACCCCTCCACATAAAAATGCCTCTTCACATTCCCTTTTAAAGTCTCCACTTTAAATGTATTAAATTTCTCCAAATTTAATGCTCTCTCATTTAATAAAACTCTTTTATTATTTTTATTCAGAATTTTGTTAATTACTTTAATTAACAAACATTCACATAAAACCCCCTGCAACATTTCAATATTACATGCAGAACCAATTTCAGCAATTTCACCCGAAATAGTTTCGGTGTCTATTGAAATAATTCCAGCGCTTTCTTAAATCTTTATCTGAAACATATTTGCTCCAAATGGTGTCGGTATCCCTTAAGTGTGTCACCCTACGGTTCGTGAATAATGCAGACATGATCGAGACCCCTCTCCGATCAATAATCAGCAGCGGGACCTGGAGATCCGTACTGACTCCTACACATTCAACGATGACTTCTGTGATCGTGAGAACCTTTAACGCTTGTAACTAAATCCCTTTGTCTCGCGATATATTACATGTCCGAGATTCGATCATCGGTATCTCCATACCTAGTTTGATCTCGTTACCGACATGCACTCTTTTCTCGTTCCCGTGATATAACATTCTAGTGATCACATCACTTGCTTGCAAGCTATTTCAATGTGATATCACCGAGAGGGCCCGGAGTATATCTATCCGTCATCGGGATTGACAAATTCCACTCTTGATCCATGAGCCTCAACATAACACCTTCGTAGCACTGAACCCATCTTTATAGTCACCCTGTTACGGTATGAGGTTTGATGTTATCAAGATACTCTTCCGGTGTTAGCAATTAACATGATCTCATGGTCTAAGGATAAAGATTACTTCGTATGATGTTATAGCAATATAAACATAATGACTTTGATCGTAATGCTATACTTTGGATGAATGTTCATCACATCATTCCACCAATGTTGTGACCTCGTTATTAACAACATCCAATGTCCATGATTAGGAAACCTTGATCATCTTGTTAATCAACGAGCTAGTCTATAAGAGAGGCATAACTAGGAACCCTTTTTGTTTATTAAACACACATGTATTGGCGTTTCCTATCAATACAATTATAGCATGTAAAATAAACATTTATCGTAAACATGGAATAAGATAATAACCACTTTATTATTGCCTCTCAGGCATATTCCCTTCAATTACCACTTACAATCATCCATATTACTTGTATTTCACTATCTCTTCGCCGAACTAGTGCACATATACACCTGACAAGTGTATTGGGTGTGTTGGGGACACAAGAGACTTCTTGTATCTTGATTGCAGGGTTGCTTGAGAGGGATACCTTTGAACACTTCCTCCGTGAGTTTGATAAACCTTGGGTGATCCACTTAAGGGAAACTTGCTGCTGTTCTACAAACCTCTGCACTTGGAGGCCCAACACTGTCTACAAGAATAGAAGCGTGCGTAGACATCAAGCTATTTTCTGGCACCGTTGCTGGGGAGGTAAGGTAAAAGGTACTCACATCCTCTGCCTACTAAGCTATCTTCTAGTATTGTTGCTGGTGTGTGAGTGCTCGAAGTTATTTCCTTTAGATTCTGCAATTATATCTTTTTATTTTTTATTTTTTTTATTTTCACTAGTTAGGCTTAATGGAAAACAACAACAAAAATAGAGAGATTTTTTGTATTTTTCCTAAGGTAGAACATGAATGGTTTGAAAAGAAAATTAAAAAACCCATGGAACTTTCTTTGCATGCTAATAGCAATGTTATTAGTATGAATTTTATGAAAACCTTTGTTACTAATGCTATGGAAAGGTCTAAGCTTGGGGAAGTTAGTTTTTATGAAAATGATCTTTTTAGTTCCCTAGCTTTAGAGGAGAAAATTTGCTCTGATGATACTTTATCTCCCATATGTGGTAATTCTAATGATACTTGTGATATTTTAAATCCACATACTGTAAGCATCCCTTTTAAAATACCTATAGAAATTCTTGAACGTGTTATGAATAACTATTATTTTGGAGATGGAACTGTCCATCCCGGTGATCATTTACTCTGTATACATGAATTATATGAGTTGTTCAAGTGTGCATGTATTTCAATGAACCAAGTTAAGAGGAAGCTATTCTCCTTATCACTTAAGGGCAAAGCAAGGGAGTGGTATGAGCTACTAGACGATCCTCATCATTCGGAGCGGAGGGAACTTGAATCTGTCTTTTACTCTAAATTTTATCCTCCTCATGAAATTCATAAAGATAGGAATTATATTTATAATTTTCATCCTCATGATGGAGAAAGTATTTCCCTAGCATGGGAGAGATTGAAGTCACTAATGCTCAAATGTCCCATTCATGAGCTCCCCAGTAATATTGTTATTAATAATTTTTATGCAAGGCTTTCAGGACATTACAAGGACTACGTAGATACCTGTTTAGAGGGATCCTTCACAAGGAAGGAGGTCAAAGATAAGTGGGATCTTCTTGAAACAATTCAAAGCAATATCGAAGACTGGGATAACGACAAAGGTAAAGAACCAGGTATAAACTATGAGTATGATTGTATTAAGTCTTTCGCTAAAACTGATGATTTTCAAGACCTTAGTGCTAAATAAGGTCTTGATCCTCAAATTCCTGTTAATTGTTGTAGAGCCTTTGCTTCTCATATTAATGCTCCTAAATAAAAATGGTACATGTATCATGAGCCTTTTAAAGACACTTGCATGAAAAGTGAAATTGTTATTAATGACAGCAATAAACATGCTCAAACCTCTAAAAGTACTATTTCTTATAAGTATATTAATTTTTGTGGAGTACATAGACCTTGTGAAAAGAATCAAGTTGAAGAAAAATACTGTATCACCCACAGGAATGAAAAAACTAGAACATGGAATAGGGCTCTAAATGATCTTGGTAAAAAAGTTTGTGCCCTCTATCTTTTATTTGTGAACTTTGCTTTGAAGTGGGTCATTTCAACTTTCAATGCTTGGGCCATAAAAATAGCCCTTCTAATCCAATGAGTACTGCAAGTTTGTATTGTGATAACATGATTACTCCTAATCAGCATGATAAAATTACATTATTTTTGGGGTGTGAAGAGTTATCACGAAAAACTTCTTTGGTAGATATGAGTGCTTTTGATATGAATAGCGTCCTGCATGGTTGTCATCTTTATTTTGTTGATAATTGCCACACAAATACTTACACACAAAATATTATAAAAGATGATATTTTACCAAAATATGATAGGACTAATATGTGTTTTGTTCTTATTAATGAAAAGGAGGAATCCTCCAAAGTTTCTTCTATTGTCTCTAACAATAAACCAGGGTATATGGAAAAGCTTCCTTTCAAGCCTCTCCCTCCTAAAGAGAAGAAGAAAAAGAAGAAGAGGAGGAGTAAAAGGAGGGAGGAAACAATATTTTTCCCTAAGCATGTTGCTCCTATTATAGTTTTTGATGAGTCTGAACTCGATGATGTTCCTAATGCCTATTACCTATAGTAGTGATCATGATTGGGAAAAGCACACTACTTTTGATATTGAAAATCTCTTCGATACCAATTCTGAAAATGATGATGTTAATAATTGTTGTACTATTAGTACTATCCATGTTCCTTCCAATGATGATATGTTTACAAATGAACACACTTTGGAAGATAACTATTCTATTGCTTATGATGATACTATACCTCCAATATATGATGATTACAATGATGAGTATGATATTTTCAGTCCACCTACTATTGAGGTGAAAATTAATTATGATTACAATATGCCTCTTATATTTGATGATTATGGTGATGAGAATAATAATGATAGCTATTTTGTTAAATTTGCTCCCACTACGATTAATAAGAATAACTATGCTTATAGGGAGAGTAATAATTATTTTATGCATGTGGCTCATGATAAGAATGTTTTATGTGATATTTATATTGTTAATTTTATTCATGATGCTACTGAAAGTTGTTATGAGAGAGGGAAACATGGTTTTATGTATCTCAACAACATTAAGTTTCCCCTCTTTATGTTGAAAATTTTGAAGTTGCACTTGTTTTGCTTTCCTATGCTTGTTGCTTTGTGCTTTCATGACTTAGTTATTTACAAGATTATTTTTCATAGGAAGTGGGTTAGACTTAAATTTGTTTCACATTTGCTTCTTGATGCTCTCTTTTACTTCAATTCATATTTCTTATGTGAGCATCATCGAAATTATCATGCATATCTTAATGGCTATAAAGAAAAAGCTTTTGGGAGACAACCCATTATATTTTTACTTTCAGTTTATTTTTGTTTTGTTGAGTCTTGGAAGTTATTTCCTCTGTAATGACCTATCCTTATCATTTTTGTTTAGTTTTTGTGCTAAGAATAACCTCTAAAGAGAGGGAAGTAAGATATGGGGAAGTTTCTGTCCCGAAATAGATTTATGTGCGTCACTGTAAAAAAGCATGACACATGTCAGTAAGTCGGATTGAGCTGTAATTGTTTGTGCTTATTCCCCAGGTTATTACTCAACTTTAGTTAGTTTTGAACTTTTCGATTTGATCAACAGAAGATTTTTTAAAAAATTGGTCTTTACCTGCTGGTCTGTTTTGACAGATTTCTGCCATTATTTGCATTTGCCTCTTAATCAGTTTCTTTTTGAGTTCTCTTGGATCACTTGAGATTTTAAAAGAAATTGCTACAGTAGATTATGTTTTAATGGATTATTTACTTGAGTTGAAACTGAACCCAAAGGATTATTATTTTGAATACACTAATGTTGCTAATGAAGATTGTGTGAAGTTTTGTATGAATGAAGTTTTCAAGTGTAGGGAGAGAATGATGTGATGAGATGAAGTATGAACAAAAGCTCAAGATTGGGGATACTACCCGTGTCACCCCAATAAATATTCAAGAAGTACAAGCTTCAAAGCTTGGGGATGCCCAAGGCATCCCCTTCTTCATCAATAATCTCAGGTCTTCTTTCAAGACACTTTATTTTTATTACCTTATGCACTATGTGTTGTTCTTGGAGTGTCTTTGTTTTTAGTTTTCTTTTGCTTTCTATGCCGCAATAAGTTGGTTGGATCCCAACACACTTATTTTGGAGAGAGACACACCCCGTAATTCATTGCCTAGAACACTCTAGTTTTCACTTTTATTGTCTTGTGAGTGTTCTCCTTTGCTAGCACTGCGTTTAGCTTTAGTTTTCTTATTCTTTTGGCTTAGAAATTTTTAGTTCTTCTTTGTAGATGGGTGAGAAATTCTCTCTGGTCTTTATTGATTATTATCTTTGAGTGGTGTTGGAAAAGAGTAGGAAGTTTCATGCTTATAGTGGTACAAAAGGAAGCTTGCTTTGACTGTGACTTAGACTTTATCATGTCATGCTAGATGTTGCTTTTACCATATGCGTACTTATTATTGTTATAGCATGAATTTTTTCAAACAATTGAGATTGCTTAATGTGCCTTGAAAGAATCATGCTTTGTTTTAGCATACAAAAGCATAATATTGTGGTATTCTCGTTTGATGCTTTATTTGGGTTGACTTGGCACATGTTTACACTATGTTAAGACTATGAACTAGTCACCATAGCCTCTATGATCATTTAGTTTTTGACTTGCAATATCACTTTATTCTTTAATTAATAATGTTGTGTCACTTTGCATGATTATGGCCATTATTGCTCTCTTAGTTGATTGCTCCTAGTATTTTGCTAGCCTCCACCTGTATTTAGTATGAGTTCTACTCATGCATCCAACTCCTAAGAAACCAAGTTAGTCCAAAGAGTCTACTATAAATTCCTATGCATGGTGTGTTACACCATTCCAAGTATATTCATATTTTTATCTACATTCCTAATTAAACTTTTGTTATGTGAAAAATAGTGATTAAAGCTCTCACAAACTTGATGGCACACTTTATTTTCTTGCACTTAATAAACTTGAACCATTGTGTCCATTTATGTTGCAACTTAGTTGCTTTGTCTTATTGTTAGAACTATATCTTTCATGTTTATGTTAGAGTACTATGATCCCAGCTATCAATGTTTTACAATACCTTGATCAAGATTTTGATGGTGCATGTCACCTAAAAAATTATTATTTTTATCACTAACCTACTCGAGGACGAGCATGAGATAAGCTTGGGGATGCTTGATACATCGTAACTGTATCTATAATTTTTGATGCTCCATGCTTATTTTGTACCAACTATCTTACGTTTTGTCTACACTTTGAGGCATTTTTATACATTTTCTGGAACTAACCTATTGACAATATGCCACAGTGCTAGTTGCTAGTTTTCTGCTATTTTTGGTTTCAGAAAAGCTAGTAAAGAAATATTCTCGGAATTGGACGAAACAAAAGCCAAAGTTCCTATTTTTTCCAACATGACACGGAAGTCCAAAGAAGAGATGGAGGAGAGCCACGAGGCAGCCACACCATAGGCTGGCGCGGCCCCCTGGGCACACTAGGCCCTGGTGTGGGTCCCTCGGGCGGCCACCGACCTCGCCTCTTCGCCTATATAAACCCCCCAGACGAAAACCCTAAGGAAAAGATTAGAATTCCACGAAAAGTTCCGCAGCGCCGCCGCCACCGAAGAGGAGATTCGAGGGACATAAGTCTCTATTCCGCCGCCCACGTGTGTGAATTTGATAGTGTGCACACCGTGTTGCACTTAGGCTAAGGTTACAAAAATACTTATGATGAGTATAATTTGAGTTGGATGTCTCTATGAGATTGTGGTGTTTGTTGGAACCATCTAGCGCTCAAGGTGATAGTGAGGGGTTATCTAGATGGGGAATGCGAACTTTAAGGTGTGCTGTTATAGCCCTACATCGTCCAACTAGAGAGTAGTTTAGGATAGTATAATGAAGAGAAGATATTTATATGAGAGTGTCCACTAGTGAAAGTATGATCCCCCGGCCTTGTTTCTAAGCATTGAAACACCGTTTACAATCATTCATGTTACATGTTTGCTTGCTGCCACTCTTATTTCAGATTGCAATTACCACTTATAATCATCCATATTACTTGTATTTCACTATCTCTTCGCCGGACTAGTGCACCTATACACTTGACAAGTGTATTGGGTGTGTTGGAGATACAAGAGACTTCTTGTATCTTGATTGCAGGGTTGCTTGAGAGGGATACATTTGACCACTTCCTCCCTTAGTTCTATAAACCTTGGGTGATCAACTTAAGGGAAACTTGCTGCTATTCTACAAACCTCTGCACTTGGAGGCCCAACATTGTCTACAAGAATAGAAGCGTGCATAGACATCAACGACATATATGAATGATGTGCTTGGAGTTAATAACATTTAGGTAAATAAGGATGAAGTTGAAAGTTATTAAACAATGAGACCTATCGAGATAGATTGGTGAGTTTAATAAAAATCAAATGTGGAATGCTTCCTAGACTCGATTCTGAAAGATGATCAGTATGTCCTAGACAATATTCTGAAGTAGCTCAGAATGGAACAAGATAAGAAATAAGTTCTTACTATTTGAAGCATTGAATTAGTATTGCAACTATGGTTAAAAGAAAGAAAGAGATGCGTTGCATCTCTACGCCCCAGTCATAGATTCTTCCATACAACCATATTGAATACTCGACGTAATGTGACCCAAGGTTCTGGTTGGAAGGACTAGCTCTTAACTGTAAGAACATGTCTTGAAGTGAATCCAGAGTTGATCACTGAGCCAGAATAAAGTTTGTACTTAAATGGTAAGAAGCAAAGTAAGTGGCACTAGGATCTACATAGATATAGAAGTATAAAGGTTGCATCTGATGTGATGTACATTATTATGGCGGGGCTAGTTCGCTTTTAACATAGAATGATGTGTCCCCGGGCATAGTGCCCATGAAAAAGCCCTTGAGGTTGATCTAAAGTCACTTTAGGCTCCTAGAAACCGGCCTTGTTCTGCCGCCATAACTATCGTACATACACATAGGATTGCAAAGTGTGTTTCAAAGTTTAGAGGACAAAAGTGAAAACGATCGTCATTATAAACACTAGCAACAAAGTCTTACTTTGTCGCCAAACGAATACTTCAACCCATTATGAGATAATGGTATGAATGTCAAAGTTAGAAAGACATTAACGATTTGCAAAGACATAATGATCTGGTAAAACAGAACATGGACAAGACGTTTTTCATAAGCATGCATGATCAATAAACACATATGTGATATGTTTTATGATGAGTAAAATGCGAGCTAGATTATTTGTACTCTAGTGCAAGTGGGAGACTAAAGGATATATGCCCTAGAGGCAAATAATAAATATGTTTTTATTGTCATATCTCAGTTAGTTCGTAATAGTTTCATACTGCACAATAACTGTATTAATATGAAACGTTAATACACGTGTGGTATGTAAACAAACCAAGTCTCTAGTTACCTCTAGCAAACTAGTTCATTGGTCATGAGGATGATCTAGGGTTTCGAGATCATGGGCATTTATGCCAATTGACAATGAGGTCACGTCATTAGTTAAATGATGTGATAGACAAACAACCCAACCAGTTGTATCTTAATGAGATCTAGTTACAAAGTTCACCATTAATGATAAACTAAGGAAACCTCGCAACCTGATCCTTAGACTATGAGATAATGCAAATCACCGTTCTAGAGGGAGCTTAGATGGTTATCAAGTATCACACCGTCACTAGGTGATCGAAAAGCTGCGACTCAAGTTTCCCAAAGGGGCACGTAGAGGACTACATATCAAGACCAGGATTTGCCAATCCATGTAATGGATAGATACATATGTGGCCATCTCAATGACATTGCATTAACGAAGCTTGCAAGCATGTGACTGGGTCACAGAATACAACGATACGGAAACGAGAAAACAAGTTCATCGGTAACGAGATCGAATAAAGGTATGGAGCTACCATAAATCAAATCTCGGGTGAACTAGGTATAAAGTGGCAAAGGGAATGGGAAACAACTATTTACGGTTCAAACGACATTATCATCATGGAATGCACATGGGTCATTCTGGGCATCCCGGTCCCGCTATTGATCATTGATGGAGATCATGTCTCTGCCATTCCCGAGCCGTGGGGAATTCGTTCGGGGACAACCCTGGAAGTTCTTGTTTCTGAAGAGTACGGGACCGCATATCTAGACACATTAAGGTCACGAGAAGGCCTTTGCGGATCTGGACGAAAGGGATATGGAAAGTGGGCTTGTTCTTCACTCTATAAGTCAATATAACTGGCATCCATGGTTAACAAGTAGAGACTTCGCCTTTCTCTAAAGATCCCAGATGTCCTGCAAAATAAGATGTATTGTGAGCACAAGATGGACCTGAGCCCTCGATCAGAAGAGGAGTCATCGGGAGGGAAGTTAGTCTATACACTTAAGGGTATGATGAGCTAGAGATCCTTCGTAAGACGGAATCACAGTAGAGAAGAGACGGAAATGTTCCGTGGAGAGATCCAAAGTTTTTTGGAGAAGAAATAAAGGAAAAGACCGGAAAAGTGTTTTCGGACAAATGGGAATTTAAATATACATTTATTATATGTTAATTATGAATTAATATATTCTAAATAATATTTAAATTAAAATTTATAAAAGCAACTTTCATATTAGGCCAAATCCCCGGAGAGAAAAGGCCTAAGAGAAAATCTGCAGGAAAAGAAAAGGGAAAAATAAAATAGCCAGTCCACGTGGGCGATGGATAATATCCATCGCACGGGGCGTGCGTCAGCTAGCCACCATCGTAGCCAGGCCGGCTCGACCCGGCCCATGTGGGGCTAGCGGGGAGCCTCCTGGTGGGCTGCACCGCTGGGCCGCACTGGGGCGAGCCCCCCCTCCCCCCGGGGTCGGGCAGCCGTCGTCGCTGCCAGCGGGCATGCTGGGCCGCGCGGACAAGCCGGCCCACCTGGGGTGGCCTCGCCAGGCTGCTGCGGCAGGAAGCATGTGGGCACGGGGTGGGACGCGCAAGGCCTACCCGGCCAGCACCTCTCAGGTTGTTGTTTCCTGTTTGCTAATTGCTACTTTGGGCTATACAAATTCAGCCCGTTCGGCTGGGACAAAAAATCCTATGTTTTTCCTTTACTAATAGTTCCACATGGCTAACCTAATGGGGAGGACACACACCCCTCCGCCTATATAAAGGGGCGCCCATGGGTGGGATTAAACACACCAATATTTGGAGAAGTCCTTTAGTTGACTTTCTCCTTCTCTCTCTCTCCATGTGTTGGCACAGTCCAAAGTAAGGACCGTCCATGCAAGAGACACCGCACATGCAGCACGCCGTCACGCTGTAGGGATTCCAAGCCGGAGATCTACTTCCGTACTCCTGGCAGGGATCAAGGAGTCAGAGGTCATCATCGTAAACCGTATGTGTACAAAACCACGAGGGGCCTCACTTGAGGCACCTTGGATGTCGTGAGCCGGACCTGCTGCATGATGAAGAAGGAGCAAGGGGTGACCTTCGAGGAGCTTCACGACCTTGAGGTCGGCTATGAGTTTGACTACTTTAACCACGTTCCCCTCAGAACATTAACCACGTACGGTCTACAAGGGTATGCATTCTGTACGCTCGACCGTTACCGCATTACTATATAGATAGATCTTGGGCAGTTTAGCAGGTTCCAACGTAGGAAATGTTTTGTTTTCTACCACGGAACCCTTCACATAGATGATCACTCAAGATATGGGTTTGTTTATCTACTCAAACAAAAATCAGAGGGGTTTACACTTTTAAAATGTACAAAGCGGAAGTGGAAATCAACTAAATAAAAAGATAAAGATTCTTAGAACTGACCATGGAGGAGAATACGCGTCAGGAATAATGGATGATTTCTGCAAAGAAGATGGAATTGTCCGTCACTATACCTTGCCATATACACCTCAATAGAATGGAGTGGCAGAAAGAAGGAACAAGACTTTAATGGATATGGTAAGATCAATGATGGCATGCTCTCATTTGCCACTATCTTTTTTGGGGGAAGCTTTACATACTATTGTATATTTATTAAATCATTCTCCATCAAAAGCAGTAGAGGTTACACCCTATGAGCTTTGGAAAGATAGGAAACCTTCATTACTCCACTTAGTAGTTTGGGGTTGTAATGCACAAATAAGAGTGCCTAGTCAATTGTGCACCAAACTGAAACTGAAGAGCACCCTAGGAATTTTTATTGATTATTCATCAGGATCCAAGGGATATAGATTTTATGACCTAGGAAATAAAAAATTAATTGAAAGTGGAGATATTGTATTCTTAGATCAAGACACAACATGTCGTGCTAAAAGTGTTAGAGTATAACTTCTAATCCAACCTAAAATTAATGGAGAACCAAACACTAAATACGCAATTCAGGAAAACGAATATGTTAATATGGATGATAACTCTACTTCAACTAGCATGCCTAGGAGAAGTGGGAGGAATACTCGAGCGCCTTCTTATTTAGATGATTATTATGTTTTCCTGGGGGAATTACACTCTAAAGTGAACTTGAGGAAGATCCAAAATCTGTTAAAGATGCCTTAGCTAGTTCTGAATCTAAACTCTCTATGGAATCAATGCTAGAGGAATTGAACTCTATGAAAAAGAATAAAGTTTGGGAATTACTTCCTTTACCAAACAATTTTTTGTTATCTCTTTATGTTGATGACATTCTTATTGCATCAAATGATTTTGAAACCCTATTGAAAGTCAAATCTTGGCTGTCATTTAAATTTGACATGAAGGATATGGGGGAAGCTTCCTACATATTGGGAGTGGAAATACATAGATATATGAAAAATAGAATATTGGGCTTGTCCCAAAAGGCTTATTTAAATGTTGTACTTAAGAAATTCTCTTTGGAAAAAATCAAGCCGGTTACTGTACCTATATTAAAGGGAATTAAACTTAGTGAGGAAATGTGTGCTAAAACTCCCGAGGAAAGGAAATTCATGAGCAATATTCTCTATTCATCTGCATTGATTTTTTTGATGTTTCTATGATATTTACTAGACATGATCTTTGCTATGTTGTGGGTATTCTTAGTCGATATCAAATAAATCCAGGAGAAACTCATTGGAATCAAATGAGGAATGGTTTACGCTATGTAAAAGGAATAGTGGATTATAGCCTATGTTTTAATGGTCATAATCTTCAGCTGCAGGGTTTTACTAACGCAGATTGGCAAGGAATTTGGATGGCCAGAAGTCTACGTTTGTTAGATGTTTAAGCTGGCAGGAGGAGCGATCTCATGGAGAAGCAAGAAGCAGGAATCTGTTGCATTGTCTTTAATGGAAGCTAGGTATGTTGCAGCGTATGGAGGAATTTCTTGCATCTCTTGGCATTGTGAAAAGTGCAGCAAATCCGGTCACCATATACTGTGATAACCAGGCAGCAATCAAGGTCTCTAAAGATCCAAAATTTCATAGCACGAGCAAACATATTGAGGGAAGGTATCATTATATTCGTGATGTTATAAATAGGTTTAAAACTGTTCGTTTAGAATTTTTTCCTAGTGTGGACATGGTGGCTGATCCACTGACTATCTTAGTCAGGAAACATTCTGTAAACATGTCTATGACATGGGTCTTTGTGTTTGGAATGAAATGTCTTAGCCAAGTGGGAGATGTAGGAAATATTTATATGTGAGGCTTGCAACATGATAATTCATACTACATTATTTGCTCCTGGAATTACTCAATATGGAAATTACCTTTGTATTGGATATTGCTTAACTCAAATGGAATTTATTTGAGGAAGCCGGTATAATATATTATTGAATTACAATATTGTTTATATGCTGGAATTATGTCTCATACTTCTGTATGAATATCCCGGGCACATATATATTGGAATAACCAACTTTTCATGGGTTGGCTCCATGGATTGATAAAGCTTGCGAATCTGATGTTTTTGTTCGGATTCGGCACACAACTCGTGTGTTTTGGGACTTTGCAGATAAATTAGACTCCATGTATGCTACTAATGACCGTGTTTGGTTTAGATAGCTAGGCGTCTTGGTTTAAACAGTCCATCTGGAACTTATCTGCAGTTTTGACAATTTGATTCAAACTTTAATTAGCACAGAATATATGGTCTGTAACCCTTGGCCTCAACAATCAATGGAGTGGCACCACGAAAAAGGATCGAGGAACAAGGGTTAGACTAAATCCGTACTGGAAACTTACATATTTCTTTTGGGAGAAGCAGGTGGCGGGCAGTACTGGTGCATAAAACCAGCTCCTTCCACCGCTCTTGAGAGTTGAGAGTCCACTCTTGGAATGACACCCTAATCCGGCCTCTCATGGCCACTAGTGGTTTCGACCATTGCGAGATGAGCTAGGACGTGAACTGACTCTTGTACATGATAGAAAGTCTAGATCTACGTGTAAAAGTAGGTCTAGGTTGGTGTTCGTCCTTGTGGTGGTCTTCGACTTTATGTGCTTCTTCCTCGGTTGGCTTCCACCGACTCCTAGCGACACCAGAGCTAGGCTCCTCCTTTCCTGTAATCGGTATCCTTGGAGGATGTCTTGCAAGGATGGGGATGGCAAAGGCCGATAAAATAATTCCGCTGGTCTGATGGAGCTTGGAAGCTTGCTTCCTGTCCTCAAGCTTGTCGTCATGGTGTCATGAACTTGGGTGAGAGGTGGCCAGGTCTGAAGCTCCATGGAAAATCTTTGATGCGGGATGCCCACGAAGGCCTTAATTGGGTGAGAAGGCCGCAACTCTAGATGACGATGAAGGCACTTGTCCGACCTCCAAGGTGAAGGCCTTTCGAGGGATTTCCGACGGAACCCCATGGCCTTCCTCTCCCAAATGGGTTTTCCCCGAGCAAAGGAGGACGACTAGCAGTGGAGTTCAAGTTGCTACGGTAGAGAAGAAGGGCCCCAAGGACCTGATTGTTTTTTCTATTTTTTCTCTAGGGTTCTTTGTGCTAAATTTTAGGGCCGTGTTGTACTTTCTGTTATTTGGGGCTCCTCTTAGCATACTTGTAGGGCCGGCCTTCCATGCAAGAAAACAAGAGAGAAGTCAGGCTACTGCATTGTGCAGCCTAGATAACATAGAGATCAGGTTATAAATTCTACGAACCCTAACGCTTCAAAAAAAGAGTGTGGCTATTTCACATTCTACTAAAAATTAGTTCAATTCTTGGTCAAGTGATGTCATTTCACGATTTTTTTGTACTACATGAACAAATTTTACGGTGTGAATATGTGTGGACATTTTTTACTCAGCTACAACCCGCTTGCAACTTAAATCTTAGTCACCACCCCATTTGTAACTGGAAAATTATGTTACAAGTCTGCAATCCACTTGCAACTGAAAGTATTTTAATTGCTACCATAACACACTTAAAAATCTCACTTACAACTTAAAAATCTTACTTACAACTCCTTCTGGAACTCACATAACACACGAATCTTACTTACAACTCCTTCTGGACCTCACATAACACACGAATTGCGACGCCATGTGACGGTTATGAAGTTGACTGAGCTCTAATGGCACAAGTGGATCTTATTGTAGGCAAGTAATAAGAGAGAGGTGTTTTGGGTCACGAGTTGGAGTGATCTTGGTATTTTAGAAAATCAAAACCAATATTTTCAAGATTCAGAGAGTCTGAAAAGATAATACACGACTTATCTACATATCGGTAGATTTTTGCTCTACAGTAATACATTCTATTGTAGGCTACAAAAGATTCTCAAAATCGTGTATCCGAAATGGCACTACTACAGCTCTATAAGTAATTACTACTGCTACAGCTTGCAGCTTGCAGGGCAGTTGGTATAAGTAGAGTGTTTTTTTTTTTTTGAAACGAGGGTATAAGTAGAAGGTTGCAGGCAGACAAACGACGATATTGGGCGAGAGCACGTAGCATTCGTCGTCAGCGTCACGGGCAGACAAGGTCTATCAATCTTCCAACCGTGCACGTAGCCCGTCTATTCTCGCTCCTTCTTGACATGTTTATAGCTAGGTTTTGTTTGTACGCGTAGCAGAGCACCACTCTCCAAACATAGCCTGCCTGCCCACAAAACCAGCACTCCTCCTTTCCCTTCTCTCTCTCTTTATATATAGACCCCCATCTCTCTCCTCCACCTCCCCTCTCTTCCTCCCACCTCTCTCCTGCTCTGCTCTTCCGTTCTCTCTCTACCCACAAGCGTGCGTGCGTGCCGGCCATGGGGTTCCCGTCGGTGTGCTACTGCGTCATCTTGCCGCAGCCGCTCATCCTGGTCCTGCAGCTGCTCGACTTCCTCCGCCACGCGGTCCTGCTCTGCCTCTCGTCGCTCGGCCTCGCCGCGCCGCCGGCCGCGGACGACCACCCGGCCTACGCGCCGCCGCCAGACCTCTGGGCCGCCGAGGAGGAGACGGCGCCATCTTCGTCGCTCGAGACCTGGCCGGCTCCCGCGCCGGCGGCCATCAAGGCGCGCCTGCCCGCCGTCCGGTACGCCGAACTCAGGAGCCGCCGCTCCGCCGCCGGGGCCGCGGCCTCCACGACGTGCTGCGCCGTGTGCCTGGGCGCCCTCGAGGCGCGGCACCGGGTCCGCGAGCTCGGCAACTGCGCGCACGCCTTCCACAAGGCGTGCATCGACAAGTGGGTGGACAAGGGCCACGCCACCTGCCCCCTGTGCCGGGCCCTCCTCCTCCCAATCGACGCCGACGCCGGCGAGCTATCATCATTCTCCTTCTGACCTCACGCTCACCCTGCTGCAGCCTCAGCGCCGGCGGCCGCCGATACAGATAGGCCGGACAGGTCAGTCCGTATAGCTAGCTAGCTAGGCATCTCCATCCACTTGTCCACCATGGATCCATCATGAGCGAGAAATCAGAAGGGGGATGAGAGAGACGGAGAGAGAGCAAGAAGAAGGGAGGCGAGGTGGTGGATTATTATTGGTAGGTGAGGCACTAATTATGAGGAGGACAGGGATGGCTACCTGCATTGGATCTGGTGAATGACCACTATAGCAGATCCATATGCTTTCTCTTTCTTTTTCAGCTCCTCTTCGACCTCACCTGCTTGCTTCACTTTTTTTTATCCTCTTTTTGTAATTTTGCCTTTTCTTTTTTTCCTTTTTATTAGGGTTTCTCTTATTAACTTATTTTTGTGAGGGGAGATATCAAGAAAGAGAGATGTACATACCTGCCTCCACTTGACAATATTGGAAGAATTAATAAGAAATTGTCTCTCGCACCAGTTAACTTCAATTAGTTCAATCCTCGCAGTATGTGCATGTGTTTGAGCTCTCTGCTTAATTTATTCAACTTGTATACTGTACAACAAAGTTAGCATATATGTGGAATGGATCTGCAAAAAAACAAAGCTATGGGATCGTGTGTAGACTGGATGGATCTCGCGCGGTGCTTCCAATGCATATGTTGCTATCATGTTTGGTGTTTAGGGGTTAGGCCTCACGTCACTTTGTAGGGGGGCAATTAGGATAAGCTTGCTTAAAGCAACTACTTGCCACTACGTACTGCTAGTGCCCCCAAATACTACCTTCGATCATATGACGATCTTTTAACCTTTTTAAGCAGTGGGCTATCTCTTTTTGAAAAAACGTATCTCATGATAAACATGTACTCCCTTGTCCAACAAAGGATGTTGCGGCTCCTCCCCAGCTAGTTCAAATTTAATTTTGCAAAAAACCCTAATACAATCAAATCGTTTCGAATTTAGCCTTTAAACTTGAATTTCAAACTCAAGTCTTGTCTCCACCCTCCCTTGCCGGCCGCCGGTCCCCCGCATTTCGTCGCTCCGCCGCTCCTAGCTAGCTTAATGCTAGTTTAATCGCACGCACAACACACCTCTGTCCCACTTCCTCGAGCTAGCTCTTGGATCGATCCATTGCACAGAACGCAGATGGGAGCTCGCCCTCCAGCCAGCAAGCTCGTGGAGTCACCCACCTGCGCCGCTCCTCCTCCGGCGCCGTGCCTACCTCCCTCCTATGGCAGCGCTACCACCACGAGCTCCAGCTCGTGGATCCTCGCCAGTGTGATGTTACACTTCCATTTGTATCATATGATGGTAGAAGACACTGATTGCATAACCTGCAATCAGAAGGAAAGTTCATTCTTGCATAAATCTTACAAGACCAAGCTTGCATACCATTTGCAAGTGCAATCTTGCATGTCCTTTGAATTATTTTACAAAACCCCTTTTTGTAAAATACCGTTTTGTAAATGAAATGTGAAATAGTGGGCAATGAAATCATGGTTGAAATACATGGTTGGGAAGCCGTGTGGTGGAGATTCTATTGTACCAGAAAAGTTAGAACTTAACAACAAATGTAGTGAGTGATTCAAAGTGACATGGGTATACCCTACAGGTACTCGAGCTTGGTATATACGGCCTGAATACAGCGGAAGCCCACGGTGTCGTCAAGGCCCAAATGGAGAACTCGAGTAACCTACGGACTCTCGATTGCTTACGGAACAAGAAGAAGCTAAAGATAGAAAGTTTAAAGGGAAAAACCTAACCTGTAACCGACTCGACCTGCTACCTGAGACCTAGCCTATCTATATAAAGGCTAGGAGGGGGCGTCGAGGAGGACACGCACGCAACCCTAGTTTCACAACCCTCGTCATATTGCATCTGCGCACCATTGTAATCATCGATTCCTTTGATAATTCCACGAGCAGACAAGCAGGAGTAGGGATCTCTACGAGGCCTGAACCTGGGTAAATCTTCGAGTCCCCTGTGTGCTTGTTTGCTAGCCGATAGATGCTTCCAGCGCTCCCTCCTTCTCCAAAACCCAAGTCCATAACAATGGGCATTGATGAGTTAAACCCTTGTCAATTGGCTGTCTGTGGGAACTGGGAGTGCTGATGTTGCGGCTTCTTCGGCCCCATCGACTGCGATCTACAACTCCGCAACAGCGGAGATTTGCCAGCTCTTCGGCGCGTTCGACTTCACCGTCCATACGCCGGCCACTCGCCCGGCTTTCGAGTCCGTGGGCGACGGAATTAGTCTGGCGATCGGGAGCTTCCGCTTCCAAGTTGGTCAGATGGGCACGCTTCGCATGCCTGACCAGCCGACAACACCATCGATTGCTCAAGCATCGTGGTTCCCTCCGCCGATCGGCACCCTCAGTGAGCTCAATGCCTCGACAATAGTCGAGAATATATCCAGCGACAACAGTCGCGAATCCAATCTGGGTGATCTAGCAACTGAAGATGGAGCCTACGGTTTCGGATCTGAAAGTTGCGGGAGCAGCAGCTTCCCCAACCACTTCATGTGCGCCGTCATCAACGCGGGCGACTCCTCCGCAAATCGCGACAACACGGGCAACGGTGGCAATGGAACCGACCCGCCAAACGGAGGCATACCTAATGGCGGACCAACCAACGGCGGTCCCACCAACGGCGCCCCCCTCAACAACGGAGGGGCAGTCGAACCCCCCACCATGGTGAACGAGCAAACCAGCGAAGGGGCCGTGATCAGGCTCAACGACCTCGAGTGGGCCCGCTGCTGAGAAGCCCTACGAGGACACCCTCTGCCTTTTGGCTCCCCGCAGGAACTATTGATGGGCTACCATTGGCTCCTGAAGGAGAAATACAAGCGCCAACTGCAAACAATCGCGCAGCTTGAGGCGTGTAAAAAGGTGGCAGATGAGTCGAGCCTCCGGCGAGCTGGGCTCTCCTTCCATGGAGGATCCTCTTCCAAGTGTAACGAGTACATCGCTAACAAGAGGCGATCTCGACTCACCCACCTCACTGAACAAGAGCGTGTAGAAGCCGCAAAAGTCCTCGACTTCGGCTCCATGACGGTGGATACACGTGGCAACGTGCTTCCAAAAACGCCGCAAGCTGCGGTAATGGAGGCCACCATGTACCTCCTCAACAATCAGCCGCCAGCTGGAGATCCCCGAGCTGCCATGCACCGATCTATGATCGCATGCTTGGGATTAGTCGAGGCTGCTCTCGACAAAGAGCCAGTGCCGGAGCCAAAGAAAGGCAAAGCCCTGGCAAAACGCTACTCCTCGCCCTCATCCAGCGATGACAGTTACGATCTGTCTTGGCGCCGCCGCTCACGGCGACACGATCACGACTACGACGCGCGTGATTACATCACACAGTGCAAGATCGGCAAGTCAAGGGCGCAACGTGCCCGATCGACTGACTCAGAAGACGAAGACGTGGAGCTCTGTGGCGCCAGATGCTTCAGCAGGGCCATCAGGCAAAAGCGAACGCCCAAGGGATTCAAGCTTCCATAAGAGAATCCAAAATTTGACGGCCTGCAGGACCCGAAAATCTGGTTGGAGGATAATATCTCCTCCGTCAGGCTCCACGGCGGGAGTCGAAGCACATCCATGCAATGCCTGCAGCTACAGCTACAGGGCACCGCCCGGGCATGGCTCAACAACCTCCCACGCGGATCCATTCGCAGCTAGGAAGAGCTGGTCTACAGCTTTGTGCACAATTTCAAGGGCACCTACAAAAGGCCCGCGTCAATCGAAGAGCTGAGGTGTTGCCAGCAAAGGTCAGGTGAGTCGCTATGCTCGTACATCTAGAGGTGGTCCATCATCAAGAACTCCGCAGTAAATATCTCGGAGGATCGCGCAATCGACGCATTCAACGGCGGCGTTCGCCGCATAGAGCTCAGGAAGGAGCTGACCCGCTCGAAGCCCAAAACCATCGACCACCTGATGGAAATCGCGAATCGGTGGGAAGATGGAGAAGATTCAATGAAGAATTGTGTTCACTCCGACGATGAAGCAGAACTCGAACGCAGACGCGATCGCCGAAGCAAACGTCGAATGCGCATCTACGATGACCGTGACGACGTCAACATGGTCGCAGCCGGCTACGCCGACAACGCAAGGACAACCGCAACAGCGGCTACCGCAGCGGTGGACACCGCGACTCCGGGAAAACCACGCAAGTATGGCAGCACCACACTCGCGATGAGACACCCGCAACATCCATCGAAGACAAGCTGTCCGGGCCATGCACTGTGCACTTCTACATCGACAAGCACGATGGCAAAAAGAAGTCCAGCCACCTCCTCAAGGACTGCTGCGAGTTCCTCAAGCTTCATGAGGGTCTGGCTCGGATGAATCACGACGCTGTCAACAGGGGCTACGGAGCCGCCCTAGGCGCTGTGGCACATGGAGCTCCACCACCACCACCACCTGGACCACCGCTAAACGTAGCTGCGTCGGACCAGCACCACAGAGGCGAGCCATACCCACGGGCCATGGGTATCATGATGATCCAAAAGGGCCGCCCCTCTAATCGGGTGCAAAAAGCCATCACTCGGGTGAATCTGGCGACAATCTCACCACCATCCACCACTGAGCACCTCAGTGGAAGCGACTCCCGCATCACCTTCGACAAGCACGACCATCCGCGCTATGTACCTTGTCTAGGCCACTGCCCCCTCGTCCTCGAGGCGCAAATTGGAGGTTTCGACATGAGCCGCGTCTTCATGGATGGCGGAAGCGGCATCAACCTTATGTTCGTGAGTACCTTGCGAGCAATGAGGATCCCTCTGACCTGCCTAGAGGTCTTGGACACAACATTCCACGGCATCGTCCCAGGCAAGGGCGTATATCCCCTTGGCAAAATCAACCTCAACATCATCTTCGGCATGCCAAAAAACTTTCGACACGAATGCATCGACTTCGAAGTCGTCGACTAGCCCTCATAGTACCACTGCATCCTCGAACGTGTCGCGTTCGCTAGGTTCATGGCAGTGCCGCACTACGCCTATCTGCAGATGAAGATGCTAGGCCCTAACGGCGTGATCACAATCAACATGAGCTTCGAGAGGTCCGACAGTTGTGACATGGAGTTCAATAGAATTTCCCAGTCCTTCGGCATGCAGGAGGAACTCGCAAGATTGAAGGAGTCGACAGACAACAGTGTGCCTCCCCTGAGCCGACCAAGTTCACCCGACCTATCCTTCGACTCATCAGTGCACACGAAGAAAGTTCAGGTCCACCCATCAGATCCCGCCAAGACGACCCTCATCGCCAACAATTTGAGTCCTGCATAGGAACTCGTGCTCATCAAATTCCTCCGTGAGCACTGGGAAATATTCGCCTTGTGTCTAGCAGACATGCCAAGAGTTCCCCGGGAATTCGCCGAGCACGCACTCAGTGTCAACCCAAACGCAAGGCCAGTCAAACAAACAATTCGGCGACTGTCTGAACCAAGAGCAAAGGCAGTCAGAATGGAGATCAACAGACTCCTTGATGCCAAATTCATACGCGAGATCAAGGAAAGCACTTGGCTCGCCAACACGGTGTTAGTACCAAAAAAGGACACGGATATCCTACGGATGTGCGTGGATTTCACCTCTCTGAATAAGCACTGCCCGAAGGACCACTTCCCGCTGCCACGAATCGACCAGATCATCGACTCCACCGCGGGATGTGAGCGCCTCTGCTTCCTCGACGCCTACTCATGCTACAACCAGATTCAAATGAAGGAGGAGGATCAAGATAAAACGGTGTTTATGACGCCCTTTGGTGTGTTCTGCTATAACACAATGCCCTTCGGGCTAGAAAACGCGGGAGCCACCTACCAGCGATGCATGCAGGCTTGCCTCAAGAATCAACTTGGTCACAACATCCAAGTCTATGTTGAAGACATCATGATCAAGACCAAAGAGGAAGCTTCACTAATCAACGATTTACGTGAAACCTTCACCAACCTCGACCGCTACCGGATCAATCTCAATCTGGACAAGTGCGCCTTCGGTGTACCATCTGGGCAACTACTCGGGTATCTCATCTCTACGAGAGGGATCAAGGAGAACCCGAAGAAAATAAAAGCCATACTGGCCATGGAGAAGCCGAAGAACATAAGCTGTGTCCAGCAGCTGGCTGGGCGAATCGCAGCGCTCAGTTGATTCATCAGTCGAATGGGCGAAAAGGCACTGCCCTTCTACCAACTCCTCCGCAAAGCTGACAAGTTCGAGTGGACCAACGAGGCACAAGAAGCATTCGAAGACCTCAAGCGCCTACTGTCCACCTCGCCAGTACTGGTAACCCCACGCGAAAGGGAACCACTGTTGCTATACATCTCCGCCACCAATCAGGTGGTCAGCACGGTGCCCGTGGTAGAGCGAGCCGAGGAAAACAAGGTCCACGGGGTACAACGCCCAGTCTATTACCTCAACGAGGTACTCACGCAAACAAATCAGTGGTACCCGTACTACTAGCAGCTGGCATACGGCGTCTTCATGACAGCCCGACGACTACGCCACTACTTTCAGGAACACCCAATCGTGGTAGTCAACGATGCCCCGCTGGGGCATATCCTCAACAACACCGACGCCATCGGACGAGTCACGCTTTGGGGAATCGAACTGTCTCCATGAGATATTACATATGAAAATTGCGACGCAATCAAGTCGCAAGTTCTCCCTGACTTCCTTGTGCACTGGATGGAGAACCAGCTCCCTGAAAAACCAGATATGTCCTACCTCTAGACAATGCACTTCAACGGATCCAAGCGAAAGGATGGAGCTGGCGCAGGTGTCATACTGACATCGCCCCAGGGAGACAAGCTGAAATATATTCTGCGAATGCAATTTACCGCCTCTGACAATGAAGCTAAATACGAAGCCCTACTGCACGGGATGAGGATGGCGAAAGCCTGCGGTGCCAAGAGGCTCATCATATACGGCGACTCCAAGCTGGTCGTCAACCAGACAATGCACGAGTGCGACGCACTGAATGACAATATGATCGCCTACCGCGACCTCTACGACACACTCGAACGGGACTTCGACGGCTGCGAGCTGCGGCACATAGGCCGTGAAAGCAATGAAGAGGCGGACACACTCGCCAACATTGGCTCTACCTGCGCCTCCATACCACCTGGGGTATTTCTCGAGCGCATCTGCGAACGCTCCATCAAGCCAAAGGCCACAGAGAAGAAAACAAGCACAACAACGGACTCGGGGGCAGCGCCGCCCAATGAGCCAATGGTACTCGACGATTTGGAGCTCGACACAGGACTTGAAGGACCGATGAGCATCATGATAATCGAGTCATCTTGGACTCAACCATACATCACATACCTTCTCAGCAAGAGGCTACCGGACGATCCGACTGACGCACGACACATTGCGCGCCGATCCAAGGCATTCACCGTCATCAACGGCGAATTATACAAGCGCAACATCACAGGAGTACTCCAATAATGCGTCTCAAACGCGGATGGAAGAGCTGTCCTCCTCGACATCCATGAGGGGACCTGCGGGCACCATGCTGGCAGTCGAGCCCTCGTTGCCAAAGATCTACGAGCTAGATTCTACTAGCCTACGGCCATGCGTGACGCCAAGGATATTGTCAAAAAATGCAACGCTTGCCAGCGATTCGCGGACAAGCCACACGCACCTAGCGCAGAGCTCCGGCCAATTCCATTAGCCTGGCCCTTCGCACAATAGGGACTCGACATGGTCAGCAAGCTCCCAAGGTCCTCACGAGGAGGCTACGTCCACCTCCTGGTCGCAGTTGACAAATTCACCAAGTGGATAGAGGCCATGTCAGTGACTAACCAGTCGGGATACAACGCAGTCAAATTTTTCGAGTCCATCGTCTATCGCTTCGGAGTACCACACAACATCAACACGGACAATGGGACAAACTTCACATCCAAGGAGTTCCAGGAATTCTGCGAGAATCTAGGAATCAATATAAGCTATGCCTCGTAGCGCATCCAAAGACCAACGGTCAGGTCAAAAAAGCCAACAGGCTCGTCTGCGGCGGCATCAAGAAGCGACTCCTCAAGCCACTTGAACAAGCCGCAAGCTGCTGGCCAGACGAGCTGCAATTGATATTCTGGAGCCTGCGCACAACTCCAAATAGTGCCACGGGGTACACCCCGTTCTTCATGGTGCATGGTGTTGAAGCGGTGCTACCTGCAGAAGTACGATACAAAGCACCGTGAGTGGTCGCTTACAGCGAGCAGGAGTCAACTCTTGCACTCGAAGATTTTGTCGATCTCCTTGACGAGGCACGGGAAATCGCCACGGAAAGATCAACGATCTACTAGTAGAACCTGCACAACTATCACAACAGAAGGCTACGCCTTAGGTCCTTCGTCAAAGGAGACCTGGTCTTGTGACTAAAACAGCAAGGGCATCTCAAGCTCGAGTCCCCCTGGGAGGGACCATACGTGATTACAGAAGTAATCCCAGGCGGCGCCTATCGCCTTAAGGATCTCTGAGACAGGAGTCGCGTACTCCAACCCTGGAACGTCGCACAGCTGTGGCGCGTCTACCCTTAGTCGTCTTTTATTTTACATTGCAAATAAGGCTACTCAGCCAAGGCTAATTAACCACACATTGTACCCCGTACCATACTGCGAATAAATAAATCTAAGTGCCCCAAAACTCCGTGTTCCTTTTATTTTTGCAAATTATCCACTCGGGGGCTGCGCCACCCTATACACATCTGTTCTACGAACTAACACGATATCCTGAGTAGCTGACATACTAATCGAAACCCTTGACAAACACCAACCCAGTTGCGACGCACCTGACAGGTTGGCATTGATGAGTTAAACCCTCGTCACAAAGCGACGTACAAACCGTGCTAACCACAGATCCCGGAATGGGACGGGCAAGTAAGCTAGACCTTCTTCCTTCTATTTGGCCTCGTATGCTTAGTCAGGTTGTTGTTTCCTTGCAGGGAATAGCAATGGGTGAGAGCATGTGTCATCCCTATTCTGTGTATCGGGATAACGACTGGGTGTATTAGAAGGGAGGGTATTGGGAGTAGGTCTCTCGGCCGAAAACTATTGCAAAGGGTGGGCAGCAGGGGTCGCAAATAGGCTAGTGATTGGCTAGTTTTTAGACTGGACCTTAGACCAAGGAAGTCTGGACGAGAATATGCTGGCCAACATTTCCCAGTTGTGTAACAAGGTTAAAGACGTTTGTGGGTAAAGTAGTGCATCTCTCTGGAGTGTATAATTGTGTCATGATACTCTATGTTCTAGGAAAGAACTACGATTGCAATGTGGAAAGGAACTCCATGAAGTTCTCACAACCCGTGAAGATTGAAAGACATATAATTTTATAAATTAAAACTTACCTTTTTTCTTACAAAATGATTTGAAGAACCTGCATAAGCCTAGGATGCCTGATCCACGACTATAGATATTGCATCAAATAACCACATAGACATGACTTGCGGAGTACCTCATATACTCATATGTATACTCTCAAACCTTGCTTAGGTTGAAGTCAATGATAGGACTACAAAATGTGGTACTAGAAGACACGAGAAGGCTTCAAAGGGAAGCTGATGTTAGTTCAACGTATTTAAAGGAGGCAGTACTTCAACTTAGTGATGGTGGAGATATAGATAAACATACATGGGATTCAGTTCCCATGAATAGAATCCATACCAATAGAAGTTGTTGGCAGGGCAAATAGACAGACTTTAAATATCGAGATAGGCCTACAAGTAGATCTAGTGCTAGATTAGTCTACAAGCTGCTTCTTTTGGATCTTGGTTTGAACAGGAACTTACCCGACGAGCTTATTGTGTCATGGGAGTTCCGAGGAACTTCTATGAAGATCCGTGATATGAATAACATAGGTATACCTTGGACCTGCAATGTTTTTATTGTACTACTCTGTTGGGTATAATATTTGTGGAATGGTGTTTCATGAATGTTATGACAAAGCCTTGCACACTACAATCTGTAGTGGTGTGCTGGGTCACCACAATGGCCTACATGTGCTATAGCGTGACAGCGTGGACTTTACACACATGTCTTGGGCCCAACCAAGTCTACTTGGCCTGGTGTGTCCTTGTCATCGTGTCCAGTCGGCACCTGCCGCTGGTGGTGGAGGACATCCTCTAGGTGGTTGTGTTTCTATATTAATAGATCAGAACAGTAATAGGATGAAATAGTAAAAGATTAAAACATTAACATAGTAGAACAATAACATGTCGTAGCAGTGCCAGGACCGAATATTAATGCATCGTTCATGGCCGTGTATTAATGTATTATTGTAAGATTCATGGGTCTGTATCAGGCCTAAACAGTAACAGGCCTTAGTACACATACTGTAAATGGGATGCGGTGTATGAGCTCTTACAAATAGTGACAAGCCTTTTGCAGGCCGAAATAATGCCGAGCAAGACTGGTGCAAGCTGTAAATGGGGTGCATAGTGATGGACAATGTAGGACCTTTCATAGGATGAAACAATAATTGACCAAAAAGTTAATAGGCCGCGGTTGGGATACACAATGATGGGCTCCCGAGGAATAGCGTAGGTCACTTGCACACCAAAACAGTACCTGGCCATCTCCTTGTTGAGCTTCTCTCATGATCCAGCCCACTTAATATTTAGCATGCATTTGTTTGACTGACATCTATCATAGATTTGTGAAAAGTTGATGGTGTTAAGTACTCGTTAATGGCGTTTGCCACATTGCACTTTGCATGACGTCAGAAGTCAATGGGGTTGGCGAAACACATCTACCATGATGCAAATTTTTGTGGTAGATGGGTTCCATCCACCACAGTAAAACATAGTAGAATATTTTGTGACGGAGCTTTTACCATGGGTGTTCATATGTGGTAGAAGACCTTTAACCACTAAAAAGACCCTTATACCATGAAATCCGGTCGTGGTAGATGGCAACTATTATTATAGTGTGTCTGGGAACACGTTCTCATGTTCTTGGATCTCATCCTAGTGGAAAAAGCTCCTGCATCCGTCATGGCATCACTTGGCTTGCACTGTCACCTCGAGATTGAACGCGATGGCTTCCAATGCCTGACTTCCAGCAACTTGGTGTCCATCTAATGGTTAAGCATTCCGAGAATTAGTAGAAGTATATACAAGTATTAGATGGATACCAAGTTGCTGGAAGTCAGGCATGGTTGTCAGCCGGTGCCTACTCATGTACAACTTGGTTAAGCATTCCGAGAATTACTAAGCTATGGAAAACATAAATCACACGAAAATCTCTGGATATACGTACCTTAAGAACCTGAAGAAATGTTGGATTTTGGGCGGACACGAATATTGAAGCCGGTGCCGATGGGTATCATGGAGAAGAGGTGCTTGATCTAGTTGAGAGGGGCTCAAACCGGTTGAGAGGTGCTTGATCTGGTTTGAACATAGGCAGTCCAATGGTAAAATAAGTGCATGATTAGATAAATATGCAAGTTCCCACTCTCATCACACACTCATAGAGGAGGCGGTCCCACGGTCAGCAAATTAATCAGTCCCACTATCAAGTATTTTTGGGTCTCACTTCAGGTATTTGAGAGTCCACCCATATCCTCTCATGGTCCCACATTAAAGAATTTGAAGGTCCTACTCATGTTAGGTTGTCAGCCAAGTAAGGGTCAAGGGCCTTGACTCGATAGAAATGCTTCGTGTGGGTATTCGTGGGGCTAGGTTGGAGAGAGAGGGGAAAAGTGAGGAGTTTTCGAGTGTTGGGAAGAACTTAGTAGCACAAGCCATAGGTGGGTCATGAAACCAGTTATCCCTAGATCAAATCATACTTATTATTTAATTTTGAATGGATGGAGTACTCTTTCTTCCTCCTCGTCCCTGCTAAGCCATGGCAGCCATTTCTCCAAAGTCCCCGATGACACTGGGGAAGAATATCCAGACAACGGTGACTAAGGCCGCGATAATAAAGAAGACATCGGCACGCATGTCATGGTATGGCCACTCCAAGATTGCCCTCTCGCAAAGGGGTTGTTCTATATGTTTCTAGCGTCATGTCCTTTAGTTGTATATTCTTCTCTAACTCTTTCCCATCAATCTACATCTTCCAAAGTTGGAGGTTCAATCCTCACCGTTACTTCCCTAGGAACCACCATGACATTACCGCCCAAGAAACCATCATCGGACATAGCCATAATTGATGGCATCTTGTTTTGCAGGGCATGATCTGAACTCTTGATGCTTCCCGTATATGAGGTCAATTCTTTCTTCAGCGATTTTCCTTCCGTGTCATACAGTTCCATCCAAATTTATCTTTCTTGTTTCATACGAGCAGTGCGGTGCCAAGACCATGTTGACGGGGCACCTTACATGCATCGGATGCCACGAGCTTGTGTAACATCCCAAAACTTTAATCCAAGTGATCAAGATCCAAATCACCCAATTTAGGGTTAACAAAAACTTTTCCCCATTTAAAATATTTAAGCATGCATATGTGTGTTGCATTAAATAGGAATTGATTTGAATTGCCATGATTGTTTGTTCTAATGGTTGTAAAATGATTCTAAGATGAATGCCACGTCATCTTGATCATTCCCAAGAAAAATCCAAAGAAAAAGAAATCAAATAGAATTAATAAATTGAAATGGTCACTTTTGCCATTTTAATCAACTAGGTCAATTTAGGTGTTCCTAGTACGCAAAATCAAACAGAAACAATTGTGGATCTTTGCACCCCTTGCTAGTACGAGTTAAGGAGTACCAAGGCCCACTTTATGATCTTCCAAAAACTTTCAAACCCTAACTTAAAATGATAATTGAAAATGGAATCTAGTTCATATGTCTAGATCACACTTTTTCAAAAACCACTCGAATGACTTCAACTCGACAAATCCCAGCAACCAGAGATGATCAAGCATGTGACTAACAACTCCACCAAATTTCATTTCAAAATTCAAAAATTGAATTCTTGCGGCCATTGTGTCGAACACCTTGTGAGCAGAATCAAACCTGCCTAACTATTACTATTTTTGATCAAAATTTCTCGAGCCATTTGAACCCAATTCACTTCCCTTGTCTCCCCTAGCCCCAACCAGGCTATCAAAGACCTACCAAATGGCCTAGGATAACAGTGCAGCGCCACCCCGAGGCCATGATCGCCGGCCGACCGTGCCCAAGCCACAGGAGACCACCAGCACCTCTCCGCCGCTCTAGGATGCAAGGCGTGATCACACCGCCGACCACGGTCCACCCCACGACCATAGCAAGCCCCTGGACCACCGAGGACAAGCCCTGCACTAAGCCCCTGCGCCGCGCCAGCGCACGCCAGAGCGCCGTCACCGACAGAGTGCCACATGCCGCGCCTCAACCATAGCCCGCACGCGCCGCTCCGCCTTGACCACCTCACCTCGCCAGACACGCCCTTACCCCGCCGTGCGACCCACAACCACCGGGAACCACGTCGAGCACCGCCTCTGTCTCTCAGAGCGCAAGACGCTCCCGACCGCAATCCACCGCCCCTAGCACCGCTATTAAGCCCTAGCTGACCGCCAGGGAACCGTCCACCGTCCGCCTACCTTGCCCACGCTGATAGCCCCCTGTGCCGTCGTCACCGACGAGCTCCGCCCATGCCTCTCTGCCGCCTCACCGAGCCTATATAAGGGAGCCTCACCGACACCATTTCTTCACACTCTCACACTCCCCTCTCACCACTGGTCCTTCCCCACCTCTCGCCAGAGCCGCTCGAGCAGCCAGCCGCCAGAAATTTGCTGGAGATAGCCGCAACAGAGGAGACGCCCCCGTCGATTTCGTCCACCCCCAGAGCTGCTGCGACTTTGTCTGAGCCCACTGTCGTCTCCTCGTTCAAATGCCCCCATCACCAAGCTTGCTGGACCCCTGGTATGCCCCCACTGCACCCCCACAGTGCCGCTAGGTTTCTGTCTCGCTGGCGACGTGTCTGTCGTCGATGATGAACGTGAGCTGTAGATTCTAGTTCTAATCCTACGGTCCACGTTGCCCCGTACCGCTTCACGTGTAATGAGTCACTGACAGGCGGGAGCCCCCTGTTAGCAGTCCTCAGCGCCGTGGAATGAAACTGGGCCGGCCCGTTAGTGTTCCCGCGCTGGCCCTGTGATTCAAATTTAAACTTTTCCTTTTTAGCAAAAACTTAATTCTATCCCTTAGTTCAAAAATCAATACAGGGAGTTTTACAAATCCAAATTGAGTGATTCCAATTTTTTTGGAAAGGTAATGAAAATCTATATCCAAGCCCGTTGGATTTAAATCAATTAGAGTTAGAGATATCTCCTAGCATAAATAACAAGATAGAAGCTTTTTCACATTCAAACATTTTTCTAAAATCAACCATAATAGCTTTTGAGTTGATTCCAACTCTCAAAAATCATATTTGAATATACCTAGTTGAATATGTAATAATATTAAGGTTTGCATGCAGTGACTTTGGACTAGTACCAAAAAAATGCTATATAGGCATTTCTAGTCACTTTAAATCATTAGTTATTAAACTTAAACTTATTAAAATGTGATCCAATATTTAAATCACATTCCCATGCATTAGAATATGTGTTCATGACATGTGTCCATATGATCCCATATTTTAATTGGAGAATATTAAATCTTAGTTAATTTCAATGAGTAGAAATTACTTTTCTCAAATAAAATAAATGAAACTAATTCATTAAACCTTGTGATGTTTGTGATGATAATAGATCATAAAATGTGTGCCTTAGTGTGCTAAATAGACTAGTTAAGATTGATTGGTGATTGTGTATTCCGTGTGTATTTATAGACGATAGTACCGACCAAGTCTACGAAGAGGAGGAATTCTACCCAGAAGAAGTCGAGGAGAATTTCAACCACTGCACCAATCAAGGCAAGCTATTATTGGCAAGCTAGCCCTTGCAAGTTTCTTAACTATGATAGCCATCATTAACAATGCAAGCTATTGTTAGCAAGCTAGAATTAAGCAAGATAACCGAAGCAAGATGCATTAGGCATGCTTTTGTTATACCTTTTGACTTATACCTATCCAAAGTTTTACTTATAAGCTTTACTTCTTTTACTTTAACAAAGTTCCTTACTTGTTTATAGATAGAGTATAAAACTTGACCTATCCAGATAGAGTTAGATGTCATTCTATGGCCTGAGATTAATATTAGCATCCCACATTAGTGAACACTCTTAACTTAGTGATTAGAGCTAAACTAAAAACTTGATCACTTTAGATGGGAATACTTGGTGAAAATGACTTTTGAAAACCTTGGAATGATGAGTCATTCTATTGAGATGTTTTGACATGTGTTGAGAAACACAATTGGTTTATGATGATGAAAATGTTGAGGCATGAGCCTTAGCCCTTTTATAAAAAACTGATGGTTGGGTTCGGATGCAATACCATTCCAATTTTACCGTACAACCACAATACCTGAATTGGGTAAGGCTTAGCTGGAAGTTTATATGCATTAGTATCAGTTCTCTCGCGGGAGAGGTTTGAGCTGAGGTTACCTCTCAATGTTGTCCACCTATGCAGTGCCTAGGATGGCAGATGGCCATGGCTAGGAGGCCAAGCTCATTAGGAGAGGTGCTTATACTAGAGTGTGTAAAGGAAAGGTTATGTTTGATTATCTGCATACTAAGTATGATGATTCAGGGTTATCCCTGACAGATGTATCGAATCTTGTGGTGAAAGTGTATCACCTCTGCAGAGTGTCAAACTATTCGAATAGCCACGTCCGTGGTTATGGACAGTTAGAGTGGCCATACTGGTCCGTTGTCAGATGTTTTCAAAATGACTTATGAAATGAATTGTGACATGACTTGACCACAACAGAGTTGTGACTATGATAACTAAGTTCCCACTTAGGTGATTTAGAACTTTATTTTATCTTTCTTTGTTCTGAACTCAGCTTAGGTTTCAAACTTAACTTTACAAATAATTTAGAGTTAGCATTCCTACTAGAACTACTATACTTGTTAGTGATAGTTTGTGAGTACTCATGGCTTTTGTCCCTGGCTATTCCCGTGGCTAGACTATGAGGAGGACTACCAGGAGGAAGGACAGCAGGATGGCTACGACAACTAGGATCATCTCCCATCGTCAGCATTGCTTGTGACACTAAAGATGGACCCCACCGCTACGCTATTTATTCCGCTACTTGTTTGTACTAAGACTGGATCATGAGATCCTTTATTTCTATAAGACCTTATTATGGTTTGTAATGGATGATGTACTGTGATATCCAATCTGTTATGTTTCGCAAAAATGGTAATGCTGGGATTGCGATGTATGGCATAACAGGCATCTGGGATTAAAATTCCGGGTGTTGACAAGTTGGTATCAGAGCCATCCTGACCATAGGAGACCCTAGTTAGAATGGACGTCCGAACAAAAACTTAGTTTCAAAACCAAAGTGAGTATTTGTGAAAACTTATTTCCTCTCTTACCCTTGGGATTCTTTCTCTCAAAAAAAACATGTTCCTCCAAATTCTTACATTACTACATAAAATTTGGACACACTTGATCACTTCACTAACTTTCTCATCCTAAAAATCTTATAGATGGAAGTTCAGTACAGCAAGGTCTACCAGTTGGGCATCAAAGGCCAACTGATCTTCGAGAAGGATCTAGATGCACTGCCTGAGTACTTGGAGCATCCACATCCGTAATTCTTTGGAGCTCAACTCAATGGTCCACCAGGAGGAGATTTACAATGGCTAGTAGTTGATGATCTTTGAGGCAAGCTAGAGGCACCAATGTCCGAGAAGATTCAGTTCTCCGTAAGAGAGAATAACTGGCTAGATGGATTAGCCAGGGCAATGCATGAAGCTCTCGCTCGTCTTTGCGCACAGAATGTCAACCTGATCCAAGGAACCCACTTTGCTCACTATGCAAGGCGTGATTCTATGGGAATACCTCTGGAGATGCCAAGTCACCCGGAGTTGAAGCGTCAAGTGGAGAACCTCGACTTTCTACTGTACGACGGATAGAACGAGTTGGACAATGCTAGAGAGTTCGCCAACCACAACCTTGCCATTGTCGCCCAGAAGTCCTAGACTTTCTCATTGCTCGTCAAGGATCGTCAGTCGCTTCGCTGTCAGCTCGCAAAGAAGGATCGCACCATCGACCGTCTTCGCAAGAAGGTGGCCGACCTCGAGAAGGCCATCAAGGAGAAGGAAGCTCAGCTTGCAGCAAAATAAGAAGAGGAGGAAGGTGAAGACATCCAAGGGGATATTCACTCGTACCTCAGCAATGATGATGACTATTTGGAGGATGATGCCATGGACTTCTACACCAACGATGATGACTCTGACTTCATTGATGATGAGTAGATGCACTAGAGCACCACCGTAGGAGTGAGAAGTATCGGTCCCATTGTATCTTAGCTTACAGAATGGTTCTTAAAACCATCTGTTTTCTTTTCATGTTGTGGTGTGTGTGTGTGTTTGTATCGTGTGCTTTGCTTGAATGAATGAAAAGAAGTTAGTTGCAAAACCTGAGTCAAACTCAAAGTTTTAGCTTGAAACCAAAACCACGAACCTTAGAATTTTCCCTCTTACCCCATTCTGTATCTCAATCTTCAGATGACTCGTGGAAACCAAGGAGGGAGCAGCTCATTGCAAGACCCAATCCTGCAGATTCTGTAGACGCTCATTGCAGACCGTGAAGCTAGCAGGGCAGAGTGCCAAGCAAATCTAGCCACCTTGCAGCAGATTGCCCAGATGGCTCACAATAATCAGAACCATGGAAATCAGGATCATCATGGATCCAAACTCAAAAACTTCCAGAATACCAATACCCCAATCTTTAGCCAGTCTGAAAACCCACTGGATGCTGATGATTGGTTACAGATGATGGAGAACACCTTAGAAGTCGCCGGAGTGGATGCAAACGAGAAAGTTCTGTTTGCCACCCATTATCTGGCAGGAGATGCAAGAGCATGGTGGAACAGCACCCGCACGATGAACCATGGTCAAGTGATGACATGGGAAGCCTTCCAAGTCAAGTTCAGCTGCACCCACGTGCCGCAGGGTCTAGTCAGCAGGATGAGAGATGAATTCAGAGAGCTAAAGCAGAGCAGAATGACTGTAGTGGAATACCGTGACAGATTCTTGTCCCTCGCCAGGTATGCACCGGATGAGATCAACACGGAGGCTAAGAAGAAGGAGAGATTCCTGAACGGGCTGCATGATGAGATGCAGACAGTTCCCGTCAACATCCGTTTCAAGGATCTCGAAGAGCTAGTCGACTCTGCCATTTAGATGGAAGGGAAGATTAACTAAGCAAACGACAACCGCAAACGTCGGATGATGCACCAAGCTGGATGCAGCAGTCACCAGAAGTACCGTCCTAACCCGTCTGCCGGATATGCACCGCGGAACAATCGACCCCCAATGTCTCGCCCAAGCTATCCCAACCGTAGTGGAGAAAATGTGAAGTCCGGAGGAAACAAACAATCACCCCGGCAACTCCAGCAATTTCAGCCGTGCACCGCCCAAGCACAACAACAACAACACTGCACCGAGAACTGGAAGCAATGTTGTGCACGTGGCAGCAAAAGACAAGTGTCGGATTACTTGTTTCGAGTGTGGAGTGAAGGGTCACTACTCCAATGAGTGCCCCAAGAAGATTGCCGCCACTTCTAATGTGAATGCTCCAGCTCAACAGCAGCGTCGTGTTCAGCCCAAAAGAAGATTCGCCCAAGGGAACCCTCACAACCGCAACGGCCGTCTATATCACATGAACACCGAAGAAGCCCAAGAAGCGCTAGATGTAGTGCTAGGTATGTTTTCTGTCAACTCAGTTTTAGCAAGAGTGTTGTTTGATTCTGGAGCATCGCACTCATTTGTCACCGAAGAATTTGCATGCACTAGTAAGATTCACCCAACCAACTTGAAGCATGTCATGATAGTTCAAATACCCGGTTCAACCACAAAAGCTAGAAAAATTTGCACAACCGTGCCTATCAGAATACATGGGATAGATTTTTATGCAAATCTAATAGTACTTGGAACCAAAGGTTTGGAAGTAGTACTAGGAATGGACTGGATGTCAAAGCATAAAGGATTGATAGACTGTGACAAGAAAGCCATCACCATGACCAGTAGCTCTGGAGTATCAGGAGAGCATATATCTGAAATCTTGCCCCGTCAATTCAAGTGCAACAAGAGTCTAGCCCTACCCACCATAGACCAAGTCAGAGTAGTCTGTGAATACCCTGACGTATTCCCATATGAATTGCCCGGTATGCCCCCGGATAGGGATATTGAGTTCATTATTGAACTAATCCCCAGAACCGGACCCATAGCCCAGAGACCCTATAACATGAACCCCTCAGAGTTAGTGGAATTGAAGAAGCAGTTGGACGCTATGTTGGCAACAGGCTTGATTCAACCAAGCGCATCACCATGGAGATCGCTCGTATTGTTCGTCGACAAGAAAGATGGAGGCAACCGTTTGTGCATAGATTATAGGAAGCTGGATGATGTCACAATCAAAAACAAGTACCCATTGCCAAAGATAGAAGATCTATTTGATCAGTTGACTGGTTCCAGTGTGTTCTCTAAGATTGATGTTACGACTGGTTATCACCAACTTAAGATTCGTGCAACGGATATTCCAAAGACCGCCTTTACCACCAGATATGGATTATACGAGTATACGGTCATGTCTTTTGGATTAACCAATGCTCCCACTTATTTCATGAATCTCATGAATAAGATCTTTATGAATTTTCTGGATAAGTTTGTCGTTGTGTTTATCGACGATATCCTTATCTACTCCAAGTCAGAAGAAGAGCATGAGCAACATCTGATAATCATTCTTGAAACCCTTAGAGAGCATCGGTTGTATGCCAAGTTCAGCAAATGTGAGTTTTGGCTGAAAGAAGTAGGATTCCTTGGACATATTGTGTCTGCCGGAGGAGTCGCTGTTGATCCTGCCAAGATCAAAGATGTCGAAGAATGGGAAGCCCCAACCACTCAAACCCAAGTCCATGCATTTCTCGGATTAGCGGGATATTACCGCAAGTTCGTAGAAGGATTTTCGAGCATCGCAAGACCTATGACCCAATAGTTGAAGAAGGACAAGAAGTTCAAATGGACCGACAAATGTGAAGCAAGTTTCCAAGAGCTCAAGAAGAGATTGATTTCAGCCCGAATATTGATCATGCCTGATATCAAGAAGCCGTTTGATGTATATTGTGATGCATCCAAGATTGGTCTCGGATGTGTATTGATGCAAGAAGGCAAAGTCATCGCATATATGTCTCGACAACTGAAGCAGCATGAGCAAAACTATCCTACCCATGATCTTGAGTTAGCAGCTGTAGTTTTAGCCTTGAAGACATGGCGTCATTACCTTATGGGTAATCGCTGTGAGATTTACTCAGATCACAAGAGCTTGAAGTATATTTTCACTCAGAAGGAGCTGAATATGAGGCAAATGAGATGGATAGAGTTAATCAAGGCTTATGACCTTGACATTCACTATCACCCCGGCAAAGCCAATGTGGTAGCGGATGCTCTTAGCAGATTGCCGTGTAGGTTAAACACCATGATCAAAGAGAAGCAACCAAGTTTGTATGAGGAGTTGGAGCAGTTTAGAACTGAGCTAGTTAGCAAAGGATTTTTAACTAGCATTGAACTTCAACCCACTTTGATTAGCCAAATCAAGGAAGCCCAGAAGGGAAATGCAAGAATCGACGGAATCAAGCGTCGTATTGGTACAGGAAAGGTACCTGGATTCACCGAAGACGAAGAAGGAGTTCTGTGGTACAAAGGACGTATCTGTGTGCCAGCAGATTCGGAGCTGAAGCAAGTTATCATGCAAGAAGCTCATGATACTCTTTATTCTATCCACCCCGGAGTAATGAAGATGTATCATGATTTGAAGGAGCAATTTTGGTGGCACAAGATGAAGAGAGAAATCGGAAGCTACATCGCCAAGTGTGATATCTGTCAAAGAGTCAAAGCGGAACATTAGAGACTCACAGGACTATTGCAACCATTGCAGATTCCGGAATGGAAATGGGATTCCATAAAAATGGACTTTATCACCGATTTGCCTATTTCTAGTAGGGGAAATGAATCAATCTGGGTCATCGTTGATAGCCTGTCCAAGGTAGCTCATTTTATACCTTTCAAGACAACCTACCAGAGTTCGAAGCTTGCAGAGTTGTACATTGCTAGAACTGTCAGTTTCCATGGAACCCCCAAGACCATAGTGTCGGATCGAGGAACCCAATTTACCTCGAGATTTTGGCAGAAAGTTGAAGAAGGATTAGGAACCAAGTTGAATTTCAGCACAGCTTATCACCCGCAAACCGATGGACAAACTGAAAGACTCAACCAAATCTTAGAGGATATGTTGAGAGCTTGTGTGTTAGAGTATGGATCAAAATGGGAAGATTGCCTCCCTTTCGCAGAATTCTCATACAACAATAGTTATCAAGCCTATTTGCAAATGGCCCCATTTGAACCTTTTGAATTGGTCACAAGTAGGAGAGAGTCAGATTTTTGGACCCGACGTCCTACGAGAAGCTGAAGAGAAGGTTCACAAAGTCCGTGAGCACCTTGGTGACCCACAAGTATAGGGGGTGTATCGTAGTATTTTTGAGGGAAGTGAAACCCAATTTATTGATTCGACACAAGGGGAGCCAAAGAATATTTATAAGCCTTAACAACTGAGTTGTCAATTCAGCTGCACCTGGAAACAATCTTGCTCATAGCAATTTATCAGTAGCAACAGTTTTGTAGTAGGAATAGTAAAGTAGCAGCATTAGTAAAGTAAAGACAGTAGTAACAACAACAGTAAACAGTAGGATTGGAGTGTGGTAGGCATACAGATGGATGGACGGGCGTTGCATGGACAAGACAATTCACATAGCAATCAGAACATAGGGCAATTGCATATAAATAAGATAAAGCATCCAAGTACTAGATAATCCTAGGCATGTGTCCCATATATAGTCATACGTGCTCGCAATGAGAACTTGCACGACATCTTTTGTCCTGCCAGCCCGTTTGCAGCGGGGCCTCAAGGGAACTACTGGAAATTAAGGTGCTCCTTTTAATAGAGCACCGGAGCAAAGTATTAACACTCCGTGAACACATGTGATCCTCACATCAGAGCCATTCCCTTCGGTTATCCCGATTTCTATCACTTTGGGGCCATTGGTTCCGAACAACAACGTGTGTATACAACTTGCAGGTAAGACCATAAACAATACTATCAGAATGAATCAATAACATGTTCAGATCTGAAATCATGGCACTCGGGCCCTAGTGACAAGCATTAAGCATAACAAGTCGCAACAAAGTCAAAAAGCACTAATAGAAGATACTAGGCACCATGCCCTAATAATCCGATGCCACTACATGAACAATCTCATCCAATCCCTACCATCCCCATAGCCTACATCGGGGGATTACTCACTCATAGATGGGGGAAACATGGATGGTCGATGGAGAAGCGATGGTGATGATGATGGCGATGATCTCCTCCAATTCCCCGTCCCGGCTGTTTCATGTAATCTGGTGGTGGCGGCGGAGCGGAACTCCTTCTGGAAAAACGTCGACCCCCCCCTAAGTTTTTAGCTCAGAAGGCATCTTATAGGCGAAGAGGGAGACCGAGGAGGTGTCTGGGGCGGCCAGACCACCCCCTGGCGTGGCCTAGGCTAGCCCGCGCGGCCAGGTGGTGTGGTCTGGGCCCAGTCCTCCTCCGTCTCATATTCTAGCTCCCGAAGTCTTCTGGTGAAATAGAATTTTTGGCATATTCTCCGGGATTTTTCCCGATAGTTGATTTTTTGCACCAAAACTAGACACCAAAGCAATTCTGCTGAAAACAATATCAGTCCGTGTAAGTTGCATCCAAATCACACAAGTTTAGAAGAGAAACAATAGCAAAAGTGTTCGGGAAAGTAGATACGTTTTGGACGTATCAACTCCCCCAAGCTTAGCTTATTTCTTGTCCTCAAGCAATTCAGTTGAAAACTGAGTGCGATAAAAGAACTTTCACGAACACATTTGCTTCATATGATGTATATATTCTCAGCATGTGATCAACTACTTAGACAATTCATAATAAAGAGTATGCAACTAAGTTTACTTAATAGGCATTGCAAGCTATGAAGAGATTCCAACTCCAAAAATAATAAGTAGCATGAAGTATAAATATAAGCAACATTACAATGCTCATAACAAGGTATGATAGAGTGGTATCTCGCTTGCCTTTGATTATGAATGCCAAGTCACCTCTGAAGTTCAGGTGAAGACTAGAAGTAAAGATATCAAAGATACAAGCATCAAATTCATAACATAAATAATCAAGTTTTGAGCCAAGCACATTACACTAAGAATGACAACTATGCTCTCAAGAAGGTGCTCATAGAATAATTGGAGACTCAACAAGGAAATGAAAAGGTTTTGAATAGTTTGAAAGGCTTCCAAATGCTGAAAGTATGGTAATCATTAGCTTTGAGCTCTCATTGCCGCTATCATAAGCATCTTTAATATGGTTAAGGTGAAAGTGAGGTCCAATCTGAGTTATATGCTTGACAGACTATAAACTGGAAATCCCATGTCCCTTGAGTACGAGGGCCGCTCCTCATGCTACTCAACTTTAGTTACCGGTAAGTTCTTGTCATCGTAAATACGTGCGTATCATAGAGAACCGCCAACGGGGTACCCCTTGCCCGATGATATGGAAGAATCCCCATATCAAAATGACAAGGCAAGCAGACAATGAGTATCTCAGCAATCTTCTTATTTACCATGGGAAAATGGTGATTTTTTCTCTCTTTCCTCTTTTCTCAAATCTTTTTTCTTTTTCTTAATAGCTATCTCTCTCTTTTTTATAAGAATAATGCTTCATAGATACTTATTATGGTTACACTGCAGGTTTCCACCATGACAACATGGATTAGACCGGCGGCCCAGGCGTTTCCCTAACACACATACATAACTCCATGGACTTACAAGCTCCCCTTTTATTTCACACCGACGACATCCGCAAACAAAAGAGCATGGTATCAACTGGGTATATATTTACAGGTGTTGAAAGCGTTCCCCATGACAACACGGTTCTGCTAATCCCCAGCCTATAATTTGCAAGCATATAACTTTCATGGACAGTCACAATGGTTCAGGTTTATTAGGTGCAGGAAATAAAGTGTGCCATCAAGTTCGTGAGAGCTTTACTAACTAACTTTCTCATAACAAGCAAACATTTTATTCGGAAGAAAACAAGGCATATTAAATATGCACGGAATAAGAAATGATGCTAATAGGTAGGTATGGTGGACACTTTTGGCAATATTTGGTTTTAGGGAGTTGGAGACATGAGTAAAACATACTCAGTGTAAGTGAAGGCTAGCAATAGTAAGGGAGCGACAAACGAGAGAGCAGTAGTTGTCATAATCATGCTTGCACAAAAACAGGACTAATCATGGCATGAAAGTGATTCAAGACCCTCAAGGAAAAATAATTCATCGAGGCTTAACTGGTCATTTCAGTCATATGCATGCGTGAGCATGTGCCAAGTCAATTCAAATGAAACATTTAGAGGAGGATACCATGGTGTCATACCAAGTTATGAATAGAGTAATGCAAGCAAACATTCATAAGACATGCTACAAACTATTAGCAAGATGGAACTAATCATATGAAAGCAAGAACTACTAAGCATCCATAAATAACATACACCCTACACGAACAAACTAAGCATGCCCACAATGATGAGTATATGTACAAAAATGAAAACAAATAGAGTTCGTTACCAGCCTCTTACCACACCTCAAGTTGTCATTAATCCTCATTATTTCCCTTCACTTGTGTGGCTTGAATAATAATATGAAACCAACTCCCACTGAGGACTGCTGAACCATGCAACAAACTCACAAAACCAAAGAAGAACAACAAGTATTTTTGGTGTTTTCGATTTTTTAAAGCAAGAACCAAAAGGGAAGAACAAGCAAAGCAAAATCTTTTTGGGTTTTTCGAATAGTTCAAACAATGCAAAAAGGAAAAAAGCAAACCAACGCAAAAAGAAAAAGAAGCAAACCAAAGAGAAACAACAGAAATATTTTTGGTCTTTTTGTGTTTTAGAAAGCAAAAGCAGAAAAAAGCGAAAACTAAAAGGAGAACGAAACATGAATATACAAAGTACTGACGAAACATGATAAGGAGATGAGTGCGATGTCGGCGTACCTCCCCCCAAGATTAGGCTTTTGGCCTAAGTGGGTATCAATCCCAAGGTGGCCAGGATGAAGTGTCGCTGTGGTACGACGAGGAGGTACCCTCGTCCTGGTGCGAGCTCGAGTATGTCCCTCCGTAGTGTGCAGAGTAATCGTAAGAGGGCACATCCTCTTGGTGCTGCCCGTGGAAACCTAGCAAGCGGAGCTACTCGTCCACCTCCTCCTTAGAGCGCGACCATGGTCTCATATGAACACTAAACAAAGTAGATTGCGGCAAAGGGATCTCCCTCTCATTCCCGTCAGTAAACATCATCCTATATACCAGACTGTCCAAATCAGAATCAGAAGTGACAAAGTGATGTGTTTTTATAGCAGCAAGGTCAAGCCTTTGTGGTGCCAATATAGTATCATTGGGGTCCACTGAAATCCCTAATGCATTGACCATACATGAAGCAATGATGCCCCCATAGATAGGCCCCCTAGCAGCTAGGGGGCGAGCAATAAGTGAGCCAAGGTTGTACCGAGTATCATTGTTGAGCGTAGCAGCAAGGAAGGCTAAATGATAGTTGGAGATATTACTCGTATTCTCCCTACCAAGAACGCTAGTAGCAAGATAATATGAAAAGTATCTAAGAGCAGGGAGTTGGATGTTTCTTATCTTTCCGCGTTGAGCCACGCGGTCATCATCATTGGTCACCCCTCGGTAAAGTTCCAGCAAATCAGCGGGTTGCCCTTGAATCTTTTTCACGGTCCCTGTCATGCTTACACCTACAACACTGCAAAATCTTTCCAATGACATAGTAAAGGGCAGATTATAAATTTTGAAAGAGACAGTCGACTTATAGGGCGTGTTAGTAAACACGAAGCTCTCAACAAAAGTTTTGGTGAGCATAGCGTATTGCTCACTCTCATCTTGAATATATGAGGTCAAACCAACCCTCTGAATTAGTAGGAAGAAATCATCAAGAATCCCTACAGCTTGTAAGAAAGTAAAACAAGGAAAAGTAGATGGGTGAGCATCCCCATCATCTCCTTCATTACCAATACGAGTTGCAATGAGATCTTCGTTGTATGATGGCCTAAACTGAGAGGCTGATCTTGAGGGCCTTGACCTCCTAGGCGCATCCCTCTCAAATATTTCTCCAAAGGTATGGTTGTTCATGTTTGATATTCTGAAATTTAAACATCTATTAAACAAGTGATTGCATAGTAAATATAATGAAGAGCACTACTCATAGGGACTTGTATGAGGCCTAAACATGCATCAAAACTATATCTCTATGCATCAAACTAGCTTACAAGCTCTCAAAACCTGTCACCTACAGCAGCAAAATACTCAAGATATAAACCACTAAACACAAATCTACTTGGACAAGCAGAGGAGTCACATACCAGAGAACAAATGCTCCAAATTTCAGCAGCAAAGATGGGCTGAGCAAGGAGATCGAAAAATCAAGGGCAAGCACAGCAAGAACGCGATTTTGAGCAATGAACTGGTGTTTGCTTGGGAGAGAGAAGAAAGTGGCAAGTGAGAGAGTGAGTGGAGGGCCAGGGGGTGGCCCACACCATAGGCTGGCGCGCCCCAGGGCTAGCCGCACCACCAGGTGGTGTGCCTGCCTGGTGGCCCCCCTGGTACCTTCCAGGCACTCCTCTGCCCCTTTTTTCACATAAAAATTTAATATGAATTTTCTGGAATTTTTCGAGACACTTTATTTTCAAGGGCAAGCACAGCAAGAACGCGATTTTGGGCAATTTTCAGGCATAGATGAATGATTTTCTGACAGGCAAACTTTTTTGGAAATGATGCAATGACAAAACAAGGCTAGAACTACAGAAGTTCTAAGACACTCTAACATGCAAGCAACTATAAACATAAAAGAAAACTAAACGGAAGCAAAAACTAAAATGGATAGAATAGAAGTAAGTGGAGATAATCATGGTGAAAACATTGTTTTGTTCAATGAAATCCTTTTGTTAACAAGGTTGATCAGGTCTTGTTACCAAAACAATTTTATATGAAACAAAACTTTGTATTCCACTAAAGATTATGTTACCTCAACCTTGATAGCAATGGTCCCAATCATAATAGTTTCAAATTTTTCTCTTGGTATGGGACAATATATTTCTCCAACTTGAATGCCCTCAACATGTTCAATTGAATTCAAACCATAAGTCCTATCAATCTTCTTGGGGAAATAGATAGTATGTTCCTTGTCATTAACATTAAAGGTCAGCTTTCCTTGATTACAATTAATAACAACTCATGTAGTATTAACAAAAGGTCTCCAAAGAATACTAGACATATTATCATCTTTAGGCATTTCAAGCACAACAAAATCAGTTAATATCAAGCAATTATGAGCCACTTGAACAGGTACATCCTCACATATACCAACATGAATAGTGGTAGATTTATCAGCCATTTTCAAAGATATATCAGTTGGTATTAGTTTTTCAAGTTGAAGTCACTTGTAGAGAGAGAAGGGCATAACACTAACTCCAGCTCCCAAATCACACAAAGCAGTTCTAACATAACTATTTTTAACAGAGCAAGGAATAGTTGGAATCCCTGGGTCTCCAAGTTTCTTTGGAACCTTACCATTAAAGGAATAATTAGCAAGCAAAGTAGATATTTCTTCATTAGGGATCTTCCTTTTATTCGAGACAATATCCTTCATATACTTTCAGTAAGGAGGCAATTTAATAGCATCAGTCAAAGGAATTTGCAATAATAAAGGTTTCATCCACTCATGAAACTTATTATACTGTTCATCTTTCTTTGACTTGTGTTTCTTATCAGGGAAAGGCATAGGTTTTTGGACCCAAGGCTCTCTTTCACTACCATGTTTCTTGGTAACAAAATATTCTTTAGTGTATTTAGTATTCTTAGTGTGCTTTTCAGGTTCTTCTTCAACTTTTTCTTTATCAGGAACATTATTTTCTTCATTACCACTTTTAGTTTCAGCATCAGAAATAGATATACTATTAGGATCTATAGCAGGTTCAGAGGGTTCTACAATAGTTTTATGTTTCTTTTTTCCTTTTCTTACGAGTAGAACCATTATTTTCAGGTTGTTGAGAATCCTGATCAATTCTTTTGGGATGCCCCTCAGGATATAGAGGATCCTGGGTAGCAGCACCACTTCTAGTTCTAACTTCATAAGCATGTTTTTCCTTGGCAACATTAATTAGCAAGTCCTTTTGCACTTTAATAAGTTGGTCTATTTGAGTTTGAACCATTTGAAAATGTTTAACAATCATTTTAACATCATTAGAAGTTCTTTCCACAATATCTTTTAACTCAACAATAGCTCTAGTGTTTTCCATTAGATGATTTTGCACCCTTTTATTAAAATTATCTTGCTTAACAATAAAGATATCGAATTCTTCTAAGCATTGACCAGGAGGTTTAGAGTAAGGGATATCACCTTCACCAAAGTGTTGGAGAGAGTGTACCTCAATAGTGGATGAGTAGGGGATAGGCTTACATAATTCTTCTATAGGAGGTAAATTCTTGACATCTGCAGCTTTAATTCCCTCTTGGGAGTCCTATCATTTAATTCAATAACTCCCCTCTTCTTTGATGTTGGAATAGGCTCAGGAATAGTTGGTTCAGGTATAATTATTTCAGGTATAGCTGGTTCAGGAGGAGTCCAGTCTACATAATTCTTACTTATTTTAGCCATTAATTCCTCAGCTTCCTTGGGAGTCCTATTCCTGAAAACACAATCAGCACAACTATCTAGGTATGTCCTAAATTCTTTAGTTAGTCCATTATAAAATATATGAAGAATCTCATTCTTAGGTAATGGACTTCTAGCCTATGCATGAATCAAAGAACAAAACCTTGCCCATGATTTAGGCAATATCGCTTTCTCTCCCTGTTTTAAATCAAAAAGTTCCTACAAAATAGCATGTCTAGCACTAGGAGGAAAATATTTATGCAATAAAGTACTAATCAAGCAATCAGGGCTATCAATAGATCCATGAGGTAAATTACTAAACCAAGTTTTAGCTTCTCCTTTCAATGAAAAGGGGAAATCTTAGCAACAAAGTAAGTACGCATCTTAATATCATCAGAAAACAGGCCACTCATGGTAGAAAGCCCAGTCATATGTGCTACCGCAGTCTCATTCTTAGTCCCACAAAAAGGTTCTTTCTCAACAATAGCTATGTAGGATAGATCAAGAGAGAAATCATAATCTTTATCTTTAATGTTTATGGGAGAAGCAGCAAACTTAGCAATAGGAGACAATTTGGGTCTAATAGTACGCCTCTCAAGGAGACTCTTAGCAGCGCTCCTATCATGGGTGTTTTTACATTCTTAAATAAATTCATCGGTCATCTCAACATAACCATCTTCAATATCATAACTCTAACTAGTCTCAGGTGAACTAATAGGTGTAGCAGTGTCTTCATTAGGAGTTTCAGTATTTCCAGCTATAGTTCTAGCAATCGTAGAATCTAGGAAAGGACCTAATGAACCACTCTTATCAAGCACATGAGAAGCAGCATCATAAGCATCAGAAGTTTCAGATTCAGCAGTTGTAGCAGTGTGTGTAGCATGTGTATGTGGTGGTGTAACGAGCTTACTCATAACAGATGGTGAATCAAGAGCAACAGAGGTGTTCAGAACCGTACCTCTTCTTGTAGTGGATGGTAAAATAGGAACCTTGCCATCACGAGACTTACCCATGATGGATGGATAGCATCGAACAATAGAGAATCCAAGTGAACTTGATAAATAAAGCTATGCTCTCCAGCAACGGCGCCAGAAAAAGTCTTGCTGGCCCAAAATATATCAAGCTCGTTGGGGAACCCCAAGAGGAAGGTATGATGAGCACAGTAGTAAGTTTTCCCTCAGTACGAAACCATGGTTATCAATCCAGTAGGAGCAAGGAAACACCCTAAAGGTGTAGCTAGCTGAACGTTGGCCGGGCGCACTACCGGTGCCAGCAGCAACATGGAGACCTGCACAACACAACCACAAAACTTTGCCCCCAACTTACGATGAGGTTGTCAATCTCACCGGTTTTGCTGAAAACAAAGGATTAAACATATCGAATGGAAGGAAGTAATAGTTTGCAGAAAGTAAACACAAAGCAGTAAACAGTTTGTGGATTGAATGTAAAAGAAAGGACCGGGGTCCATAGTTCACTAGAGGTGGCTCTCCTTAAGATAGATAACATGCTGGGTGAACAAATTACATCGGGGCAATTGACAAACATCGAGAAAGCATACAAGCATATACTAATCATCTTGAATCCTTTGAGATTCGATTGGGCATTACAACATTATACATAGACCGCCATCCAACTGCATCTATGACTAAATAATCCACCTTCAGGTTATCATCCGAACCCCCTCCAGTATTAAGTTGCAAGCAACAGATTATTGCATTACGAATTGCGTGTAAAGTAAACAATACGATTGTTCTATGAACAAAGGATTGTTGTTTTCTCCCTAGTAGCAACAACACATCTAGTACCTTAGAGATTTCTGTCACTTCCCTGGACTACCAGTGGCATGAACCCACTATCGAGCATAAATACTAACTCTTAGAGTTGCTAGCATCTACTTGGCCAAGATTGCTACTAACAACGAAAAGCATGGAAGATCACAAATAACAAAGACATGATAGAATCAATAATCAATAATCAATCTAAAATAGCATCTCAATATCCATCAGACCCCGCAAACACAACATGCAGAATTACAAATAGATGATATTGATCATGAACGGAGCTCACAAGATCTAAACATGATAGCACAAAGGAGGAGAACCAGCCATCTAGCTACTACATGGACCCGTAGTCCAGAGATGAACTACTCACGCATCACACCGGAGGCTTGCATGATGATGAAGAATGCCTGCAGGGTGAATTCCCCTCTCCGGCAGGGTGCCGAGAAGAGCTTCAGATCCCTCCCGATCTAGGGATGGAGATGACGGCGGCTACAAACTCTTTCGTGGATTTTTAATCGGGTACTTAGGGTTTTCGTATTAGAGGCAATATATAGGCGGAAGGAGAGGCCGAGGGGGTGCCTGGGGCGGCTAGACCACCCCCTGGCGTAGGTCAAGCCTGGCCGCGCGGCCAGGTGGTGTGGCCGGGCCCCAGCCCCTCTCCGTCTCGTATTCTGGCTCTAGATGACTCCCGGTAAAATAGTGACTTTGGCTTTTGTCCCGTCCAATTCTGAGAATATTCATTTTCTGACTTTCCTGGAACCAAAAACCGCAGAAAACAGGCAGCTGGCACTATGGCTCTTGTTAATAGCTTAGTCCAAGAAATCATATGAAAAGTACTCCAAAGTGTGGACAAAACACAACAAAGTAGATAAAACCAAGCATGGAACATCAAAAATTATAGATACATTTGCAATGTATCAACATCCCCAAGCTTAACTCCTGCTCGTCCTCGAGTAGGTAAGTGATAAAAAGAAAGAATAATTTTTGAGGTGACATGCACCATCATAAACTTGATCAAAGTATTTGTAAAACATTCAAAGCTGGGATCATAGTACTTCAATCCTAACATGAAAGACAAAGTTCTAGCAATAAGACAAAGAAACTATGTTGCAGTATGAAAAGGCACAAACAAAAGATTCATGAATAACAATGCTTTGCAAGACGGTTGTTTGTTTCACATAAAGAAAACATAGCATAATAGTATTCAGCTTGTCCCTCATAGAGTAGCAAATATAAATGCATAGGACACCTTCAAAGTTCATAAGAGTGACTAGATACAAATAGTTTAAAACAAGCAATATCAAGGTATGCATCAATCAACAAGTCCTAGGACAATGCACATAGAACTAAGAATGGCCACTATGCTCTCAACGTAAGTGCATAAAGAAAGGAGGTGGAGACTCAATATAATGGTGGGAGAAAGGCCTTCATAGAAGGAAGTAAGGATTAAAGTCTCATAAAGTGCTTCCAAAAATTATGGTACTTCCCTACTCTTTACCACTTAAGCATGAACTTTCCTACTCTTTTCCAATCCAAACCAAACTATTTGAAAACCAATGTATGAAAGAGGGGGTCCAACCAATTTATTCAGCAAACTAAGAAAACAAAGCAAACGAAAAACCAAAACTAAAATAAAAAAGAAGATGCTCCAAGAACAACACAACTATGCATGAAACAATAAAATGAAGCGTTTGGAAGAAACCTGGGATTTTTATTGATGAAGAGGGGGATGCCTTGGGCATCCCCAAGCTTTGACGCTTGTACTTCTTGGATATTTCTTGGGGTGACACACGTGGCATCCCAAGCTTGAGATTTAGTCCATTCTTCATCTCATTACTCATTTCTTCCATACACCTGAAAATTTTCCTTCATACAAAACTTCACACAATCTTTATTAGCAACATTAGTGCACTCAAGATAATAAGTCTTTAGGTTCAGTTCTAACACCAATAAACTTCCACTAAACAATAGCGACTGTAGCACTTCCCTCAAAAAGCTTAATTCCCCAAAAGAACTTAAAAAGGAACCAACAAGAAGCAAATGCAGAAAATGGCAGAAATCGGTCAAAATAGACCAGAAGGTAAAGACGATTTTTTCGAAGACCTTATGTTGCTCAAATCAAAAAGTGTTGAACTAACGAAAGTTAGATAACAACCTGGGGCAAAAGCACAAAAATTCACGTCTCAAAAGTACGTACAGAGATTTTACACGAATTTTTACGGACAGCAACTTTCCCAATCATTACTTCTCTCTCATTAGAGGTTACTCTTTGCACAAAAAACAAATAAAAAGGATAAGGAGCGATTATTACTGAAGGAATAACTTCCAAGACTCATCTAAAACTTTTGGGTTATCTCCCAATAAGTACTTTTCTTTAACGCCTTTAAGTTAGGCATAAGAAGCAAGAAAGAATCAAGTGTTCTCAAATGAAGAAGCATTAAGATTAATACCAGAAGTATCTTCAACAAGGCAAGGTATCTCATCCAAATAAGTTCTAGAGGATCCTCTCTCAACGCTCTTTGGTTCACTACTATCATCAAACGGGTTTTCGGGAACAATCCAATCAAGATTCTTTTCTATGGCTTCATGCATTGCTACTATCTTAAAGGGTATTGGTATCTTAGTTTCCTCCCCATTAGGTTCAGTTTTGTTCATATTTTCTCGTGTACCAACAACATCTACACATGAGCCTAGCATATTGAAATGCTCAAAGACTTTTCTAGCTTCCTTGGCAACATCATAGAATTCCTTAAGAAAAGTTTCAAGGATAAAATCTCTCTTTCCAGGGTCATCAATTTCTTTAAGTTTAAGAAACATTACTTGCATTAAGGGGTTAAGGTTAACAAACCTAGCTTCCAACATCTGAACTAAAGAAGTTGCAGCAATCTCATAGTTTGGAGCAAGTTCTGCAAGGGATCTATCCTCAATATCCTCATGTTTACTAACATGATAAAAGAATTCTTCAATATTATCTTTTCCAATTATTGAACCACTACCTATTGGAAGGTCTTTCAGGGTGAATTTAGGGATCAACATGGTGAGCTAAGGAAGAGGCAAAAACTAAAGGAGACTTAATTTATTGTGTTTTCAATAAAGAAAGCAAACTTGTAAAACTAATTTTTTTGTGTTTTTGATAAAGAAACAAGCAAACAAAATAAAAGTAAACTAAGCAAAACAAAAATAACAAAGTAAAGAGATTGGTTATGAGGGACTCCCCTTGTGAAGATATCCTTGACTCCCCAGCAACGGCGCCAGAAAATAGTCTTGATGACCCACAAGTATAGGGGGTGTATCGCAGTATTTTCGAGGGAAGTAAAACCCAATTTATTGATTCGACACAAGGGGAGCCAAAGAATATTTATAAGCCTTAACAACTGAGTTGTCAATTCAGCTGCACCTAGAAACAATCTTGCTCACAGCAGTTTATCAGTAGCAACAGTTTCGTAGTAGGAATAGTAAAGTAACAACAGTAGTAAAGTAAAGACAGCAGTAACAATAGCAGTAAACAGTAGGATTCGAGTGCGGTAGGCATAGGGATGGATGGACGGGCATTGCATGGACAAGACAATTCACATAGCAATCAGAACATAGGGCAATTGCAGATAAATAAGATAAAGCATCCAAGTACTAGATAATCCTAGGCATGTGTTCTATATATAGGCATACGTGCTCGCAATGAGAACTTGCACAACATCTTTTGTCCTGCCAGCCCGTTTGTAGCGGGGCCTCAAGGGAACTACTGGCAATTAAGGTGCTCCTTTTAATAGAGCACCGGAGCAAAGCATTAACACTCTGTGAACACATGTGATCCTCACATCAAAGCCATTCCCTCCGGTTATCCAGATTTATGTCACTTCGGGGCCATTGGTTCCGGACAACAACATGTGTATACAACTTGCAGGTAAGACCATAAACAATACTATCTGAATGAATCAATAACATGTTCAAATATGAAATCATGGCACTCGGGCCCTAATGACAAGCATTAAGCATAATGTAACATCCCAAAACTTTAATCCAAGGTTATTAAGATCCAAATCATCAAAATTAGGGTTAACAAAACTTTTCCATTTAAAATTATTAAAGCATTCATATGTGTGTGCATTTAAATAGGAGTTGTTTTGAATTGCCATGATTAAGTGATCCATTGCTTGTAAAATGATTCTTAGGTGAAATAAACATCATCTAGATCATTCCCAAACAAATCCCAAAGAAAAACAAATCAAAATGAATAAAAGAAAGAAATGGTCATTTGTGCCATTTTAATCAACATGCCTACTTTGGCTATTCCTAGGACTCAATTCTTAACAGAAATAAATATGGATCTTTGCACCCCTTGCTAGTACAAGTAATAGTGTACCAAGGCCCACCTTGTGATCTGCCAAAATCTTTCAAACACTAATTTTAAATGGCATTTGAAAATTGAATCTAGTGTAGGTATCAAGATCACCCTATTTCAAAAACCACTCAAATGAGCTCCAATTTCAAAACCCAAGAAACCATAGAAGCTTAAGCATGTGTATAGCAAACCCACCAAAATTCATCCAAAAATTCCAAACTTGATTTCTTTCGGCCATTTTCACAAACACTTGGTGGACAGAATTCAAGCAAAACACAAAACACTATTTGGAGCAGTGTTTGAACCAAATTGGTTCCCCATTTTGCAACCACAGCCAACCCACACACTCCCCTACCCCTCACTAGCCCAGCCACTCACTATGCCACGACCAAATGGTCATGGCCATTAAGGCTGAGCCCCCATTTGGGCACCTCACCGGCGACAGCACGCCACAGCCAGCGCCATCCACCATGTCTAGGAGGTAGCCCGTGGTCCACCTCCACCGCCCAACCACCCCCAACCCAAGGACAACGACCAGAACGGCCAGGAACCGCCGCGCCTAGAGACGATCGGCCATGCCGATGTCACCCGCAGAGCGTGCACTGTCCCCGCGTAGCCAGACCTTTCCTTGCTCCAGCCGCCCGTCTACACGATCCCCATCGGCCTAGCAAGCTAACGGACACACCCTTTCCCCCGACAGTGCCCTGTAGTCGCCGGCTGCCGTTAAACTCGCCATCGGCAGAGACTTAGTGCGCGCCGCTCCATTCACTACCCCTGACCACAAACCACTGCACACTCATCGCCGTGACACTTGCCAGTGCACCGCCCACCGTCCTAGCGCACCGCCCACGCCTCTAGCTCGCTGTGCCATCGTCACCGGCGAGCACCGCCCATGCTTCTCTGCCGCTTAGCCGCGCCTATAAAAGGAGCCCTTCCCAGCACCAACTACTCACACCATGCCACTCCCCTCTCCTCACTGATCCTTCCCCACCTCTCGCCGGAGCCGCTCGAGCTTGGGTTCGCTGGAATTTGGCCGAAGGAGCCTGCTGTAGAGGAGGAGAAGGCGCCGTCGATTTCGTCCACCCTAGGAGCTGTCGCGACCACCCCTGAGTCCGCCGTCGACAGCATGTTCGATCGCCCCCATCGCCGCAGTAGCTGGAGTCCTGGTATGCCCCCTGAGCACGCCCACCGACCCGCTAGGGTTAGACCTTGCTGGCGACCTGTCCGTCGTCGACGACAAGCCACAGCCGTAGATCTCCCTTCTAATCTAACAGCCCACATCGCCACGTACCGCTTCGCGTGTAAAGAGCCGCTGACCGGTGGACCCCCTGTCAGCTGTTCTCTATGCCCTGGAACGCCACTGGGCTGGCCCGTTTTCTTTCACGCGCGACCCATTTAATTCAAATTTAGATTTTTCTAATTTAGTTTGAACCTAGTTCTGTCCCTTAGTTTGAAAACCAATTCAGAGAGATCTACAAATCCAAATGGAGTGATTCCAATTTTGTTAGAAAGCTAATGAAAAGATGTACCCAACCTCGTTGGATTTAATTCATTTAGAATTAGAGATCTCTCCTAGTAAAAATAATAAGACAGAAGCTTTTGCACATTCAAACATTTTTATAAAATCAACCATGATAGCTTTTGAGTTGATTCCAACTCTCCAAAATCACATTTAACCATACCTATCTGAATATGTAATAATATTAAGGTTTACATGCAGTGACTTTGGACTATTACCAAAATATTGCTATATAGGCATTTCTAGTCACTTTAAATCATTAAATAATAAACCTAAACTTAAGTAAATATGATCCAACCCTTAAATCACATTCCCACATGTTAGAATATGTGGTGATGACATGTGTCCACATGATCCCATATTTTAAGTGGTGAATATTAAATCTTAGTTAATTTTCAATGAGTAGAAATTACTTTTCTTAAATAAAAAGAATGAAACTAGTTAATAAAACTTGTGATGCTTGTGATGATAATAGATCATCAAATGTGTGCCTTGGAGTGCTAATTAGACTGGTTAAGTATTGTTTGATGATGTGTACTCCGTATGTATTTATAGACGATAGTACCGACCAAGCTTTCGAGGAGGAGGAGTTCTATCAAGAGGAAGAAGAAAACTTCAACCACTGCACTGCACAAGGCAAGCCACCATTAACAATGCAAGCTAACACTTGCAAGTATAATGCTTAGCAAGCTAGAATTAAGCTAGATGATTGAGCAAAGATGCTTTAGGCATGCTTTGGTTATACCACTTTGACTATTACTTACCCCAAGTATTATTTTCAAGCTTTACTTCCTCTACTCTACCCAAAGTCTTTTACTAGTTTTGAAGGTAGCATAAAAAGTATAAAACTTGACCTATATAGATAACTTTAGATGTCATTATATGACATGAGATTGATCCTATCTTCCACCTTAGTGAACACTCTTAACATAGTAGTTTAGAGTAGATAAAAACTTGAGTCACTTTAGATGGGAATACTTGGTGAAAATGAATTGTGAAAACCTTGGAATGATGAGTCATTCTATTGAGAGGTTTTGACATGTGTTGAGAAACACAAATGGTTTATGATGATGAAAATGTTGAGGCATGAGCCTTAACCCTTTTACAAAACTAATGGTTGGATTCGGATGCGATACCATTCCAAATTTACCGTACAACCACAATACCTGAATTGGGTAAGGCTTAGCCAGAAAATTATATGCATTAGTATTAGTTCCCTCACGGGAGAGGTTTGAGCTGAGGCTACCTCTCAATGTTGTCCACCTATGCAGTGCCCAAGATGATAGATGGTCATGGTTGGGAGGCCATGCTCATAGGAGAGGTACTTATACTAGGGTGTGTAAAGGAAATGTTATGCTTGATTATCTGCATACTAAGTATGATGATTCAGGGTTATCCCTGACAGATGTATCGAACCTTGTGGTGAAAGTGTACCACCTCTGTAGAGTGTCAAACTATTCGAATAGCCGTGTCCACGGTTATGGACAGTTGGAGTGGCCATACTGTTTCGTTGTCAGATGTTTTCAAAATAACTTATGAAATGAATGATGAATCTTGACTTGACCACAACAGGGTTGTGTTTACGACACTAGCTTCCCAACTTAAGTGATTCTAGAACTTTATTTTACTTTTCTTTGCTTTTGAACTCAGCTTAGGCTTCAAACTCAACTTTATAGTTAAAGAGTTAGCACTTTACATTAGAACTATACTACTTGTTAGTGGTAGTTTGCGAGTACTTAAAGAGTACTCATGGATTTTGTCCCTGGCTATTCTCATGGCCAGACTATGAAGGAGACTACCAAGATGATGGCCAGCAGGACGGCTATGATAACTAGGACTATCTGCCTTCGTCAGCATTGCCTGTGCCCCTGAAGATGGACCCCACCGCTACACTTATCTTTTATTCCGCTGCTTGTTGTATTAAGACTGGATCATGAGATCCTTATTTGTGTAAGACCTTATGTATGGTTTGTATTGGATGATGTACTATGATATCCAATCTGTTATGTCTCACGAAAATGGTAATCCTGGGATTACGATGAATGACATAACATGCATGTGGGATTAAAAATCCAGGTGTTGACACATAACCAGTTGCAACAAAGTCAAAAAGCACTAATAGAAGATACTAGGCACCATGCCCTAATAATCTGATGCCATTACATGAACGATCTCATCCAATCCCTACCATCCCTATAGCCTATAACGGGGGATTACTCACTCATAGATGGGGGAAACATGGATGGTCGATGGAGAAGCGATGGTGATGATGATGGCGATGATCTCCTCCAATTCCCCGTCCCGGCAGGGTGCCAGAACAAAGTTTCTAGTGCTGTTTCGTGGAATCTGGTGGTGGCGACGGAGAGGAACTCCTTCTGGAAAAATGTCGAACCCCCCTGAGTTTTTAGGTTAGAAGGTATCTTATAGGCGAAGAGGGAGACCGAGGGGGTGTCTGGGGCGGCCAGACCACCCCCTGGCACGGCCTAGGCTAGCCCGCGCGGCCAGGTGGTGTGGCCTGGGGCCAGTCCTCCTCCGTCCCGTATTCTGGCTCCGGGAGCTTTTGGTGAAATAGAATTTTTGGCATATTTTCCGGGATTTTTCCTGATAGTTGATTTTCTGCATAAAAACTAGACACCAAAGCAATTCTGCTGAAAACAGTGTCAGTCCGTGTTAGTTGCATCCAAAGCACACAAGTTTAGAGGAGAAACAATAGCAAAAGTGTTTGGGAAAGTAGATACGTTTTGGACGTATCACACCTCAAGACCGCCCAATCCAGACAGAAGATATGCTGACAAAAGAAGGAGAGACCTGACTTTCAATGTCAGAGATTTTGTGTATCTCAAAGTTTCTCCATTGAAGGGAACACGACGTTTTAGTCTGAAAGGAAAGTGAGCCCCCATATATATCGGACCCTTCAAGATTATGAATCATCGAGGAGAAGTATCGTATCAACTGGAACTACCTGAGGAGATGTCTGCCATCCACAATGTGTTCCATATCTCGCTACTTCGCAAATGCCTAGAAGTGCCGGAGAAGACCGAAGTTTTCAAGAACATCGATCACCGAGCTGTTGATATCAACAAGGATCTGACATATCGTGAAGTGCCCATCCGTATCTTGGAAGAAGCTTACAGAACCACCAGGATCCGGAGTATCAAGTTTCTCAAGATTCAATGGAGCAAGCATACCGAAGAAGAAGCCACTTGGGAGCGACAAGTTACATTAGGACAGAGTTCCCAGATCTCTTTAGTTCCTAGTTTTATTTCTTAAATCTCGGGACGAGATTTTGTTTAAGGGGGGAAGGTTTGTAACATCCCAAAACTTTAATCCAAGTGATCACGATCCAAATCACCCAATTTAGGGTTAACAAAAACTTTTTCCCATATAAAATATTTAAGCATGCATATGTGTGTTGCATTAAATAGGAATTGATTTGAATTGCCACGATTGTTTGTTCTAATGGTTGTAAAATGATTCTAAGATGAATGCCACATCATATAGATCATTCCCAAGCAAAATCCAAAGGAAAAGAAATCAAATAGAATTAATAAATTGAAATGGTCACTTTTTCCATTTTAATCAACTAGGTCACTTTAGGTGTTCCTAGTACTCAAAATCAAACAGAAACAATTGTTGATCTTTGCACCCCTTTCTAGTACCAAGGCCCACTTTATGTGATGGGTTCGTAGCATGGAAAACAATAATTTTCTACCGCAAGAACGAATAAAACCCAGATCTAATCTAGATAAAAGCCAAGATCTAATCTATTAGACATGTTCAACGAGATAGATCTGTACTAACCCTTGTAGACACGAAAGCATTACGAGATTAGATCTCGTGGTTGATGTAGTCGATCACTTGCAGATCTCAAGATCGAGTGGACGATCCTTCCGGCGACGCGTTCCGGCATCGTATCCGCAGTCGGTCACACGTGCGGAGTCGAAGCAGACCTAGGGAGGGGCCTAAGCCTGAGCAGAAAGAAGGAGGAGGAGAGAGGCGGCTTGGGGCAAGAGTGGAGGATCAAAGGGGGGTGGCGCCTCCACCCCTCTATATATAGAGGGAGGGGTGCGGCCTAGGGTTCCCACCCCTAGGCCCACCCCTTAGGGCCGGTGCACCAAGGAGGTGGGGGGAGGAGTCCTCCCCCCAAGTCTCCTCTTTAAATTTCCCTTATCTTATCTTATCTTGGTTTTCAAATAAACTCCAAAATATCTTCTAGAACCTTCCGGAACATTCCGGAACATTCCGAAACCTTCTAGAATCCCCATACAAACACTCTGGAACATTTCCTAACTCAGAAAAAGATCCCCATTAGATGAATCTTATTCCCCGGACAATTCCGGAGCTCCTCGTGATGTCTCAAATCCAATCCGAGACTCCGAACAACATTCGGTCTCCAACGCACATTCCATATCTACTTAAAAGCAACTTCGAACCTTAAGTGTGTCACCCTACGGTTCGTGAATATGTAGACATGACGGAGACACCTCTCCGATCAATAATCATCAGCGGGATCTGGAGATCCATAACGGCTCCCACATACTCAACGATGACTTCGTGATCGATTGAAACATTAACATACGAAACCAATTCCCTTTGTCTCGCGATACTCTACTTATCCGAGGTTTGACCATCGGTATCTCCATACCTAGTTCTACCTCGTTACTGACAAGTACTCTTTACTCGTTCCGTGATATGTCATCCCTTGTGACCTAGTCACATGCTTGCAAGCTAACTAGATGACATTCCACCGAGAGGGCCTAGAGCATATCTATACGTCGTATGGATGGAAAAATCCCAATCTTGGTCCATGCGCTTCAACACATACTTTCAGAATACCCAACGACACCTTTATGACCACCCAGTTACGAAGCGGTGTTTGATGTCATCAAAGTACCCATCCGGTGATGGTGATTAACACAACCTCATGGTCGAAGGATTAGGTCACTATGCATTTAAAAGCTTATAGCAATACGAACTTAATGACTTGATCTTATGCTACGCTTACTATGGGTGTGTGTCCATCACATCATTCTCCTAATGATACAACCTTGTTATTAATGACATCCAATGTCCATGACTAGGAAACCATGATCATCTATTAATCAACAAGCTAGTTCAACAAGAGGCTTACTAAGGACTCTTACATGTTTACAAAACACACAAGTATTAGTGTTTCCTAATAATACAATTATAGCATGGGATGTAAACATTCATCATAAACACAAAGATATAACAATAACCACTTTTATTATTGCCTCTTGGGCATATCTCTAACAGTCTCCCACTTGCACTAGAGTCAATAATCTAGATTACATGGTAATATACCTAACACCCATGGCGTTCTGGTGTTGGTCATGCTTTGCCCTAGGGAGAGGTTTAGTTAACGGATCTGCCACATTCAGATCAGTGTGTACTTTGCAAATCTTTATGTCACCATCTCGGACATACTCGCGAATAGCGTGGAAACGTAACTTGATGTGCTTCAGCTTGCTATGTGACCTTGGCTCCTGTGCATTAGCTATGGCACCTGTGTTGTCAGAGTAGATGGCCATCGGGTCCAACGCACTGGGAACCACGCCAAGTTCAGTAATGAATTCCTTCATCCATATGGCTTCTTGCGCAGCCTCCGAAGCAGCTATGTATTCCGATTCAGTTGAAGATTTTGCCACAACGCTTTGCTTTGCACTCCTCCAGCTCACTGCAGCACCATTCAAAATAAATACGTATCCCGACTGTGACTTCGAGTCATCCAGATCGGTGTTCCAACTAGCATCGGTGTAATCGTTTAAAACAAGCTGTTCATCACCTCCATAAGAAAGAACCATATCCTTAGTCCTCTTTAGGTATTTTAGGATATTCTTGACCGCTGTCCAGTGTTCCATTCCAGGATCACTTTGATATCCGCTAGTCAAACTAACAACATGTGCTATATCCGGTCTTGTACACAGCATGGCATACATGATAGAACCTATGGCCGAGGCATAGGGAATATTATTCATTTTCTCTCTATCTTCTGTCGTAGCTAGACTTTGAGTCTTACTCAAAGTCTTACCTGACAACATGGGCACGAACCCTTTCTTGCTATCTTCCATTCTAAACTTCTTTAGAACTTTGTCAAGGTATGTACTTTGTGAAAGCGCTATTAGGCGTCTTGATCTATCTCTATAAATTTTGATGCCTAGAATATATGTCGCTTCGCCAAGATCCTTCATTGAAAAACTATTATTCAAATAGGGTTTGACGCTATTAAGAAGTTCTATATCATTCCCAATGAACAATATGTCATCTACATATAGTACTAGGAATGCTATAGAGCTCCCACTCACTTTCTTGTAAATACAAGCTTCTCCATAAGTTTGTATAAACCCAAAATTTTTGATTACTTTATCAAAACGTTGATTCCAACTCCGGGATGCTTGCTTCAGTCCATAAATGGAGCGCTGAAGTTTGCATACCTTGTCAGCATCTTTAGGATCGACAAAACCCTTGGGTTGTACCATATACAACTCTTCCTCAATGTCACCATTAAGGAACGCCGTTTTGACATCCATCTGCCAAATCTCATAATCGAAATGTGCAGCAATTGCTAACAAAATCCTCACAGACTTTAGCTTCGCTACTGGTGAGAATGTCTCATCATAGTTAACTCCTTGAATTTTTCGGAACCCTTTCACGACAAGTCGAGCTTTATAGACGGTAACATTACCATCAGCATCTGTTTTTCTCTTGAAAATCCATTTGTTCTCGATAGCCTTACGGCCATCCGGTAAGTCCACCAAAGTCCATACTTGGTTTTCGTACATGGATCCCATTTCGGATTTCATGGCTTCTAGCCATTTGTCAGAATCTGGGCTCACCATAGCTTCTTCATACGTCGCAGGGTCATCAGCGTTGTCCACCAACATGACGTTCAAGGCAGAGTCATACCAATCAGGAGTGGTACGAACCCTCGTAGACCTGCGAGGTTCAGCAGCAACTTCGACTGAAGTTTCATGATCTTTATCATTAGCTTCCTCTCCAATTGGTGCAGGAGGCACAAAAACATCTTCCGGTGCTGCGCTACTCTCAAATCCGAGAGAAGGTTCAATAACCTCGTCGAGTTCTACTTTTCTTCCAGTCACCTCCTTCGAGAGAAACTCCTTCACAAGAAAGGATCCATTCTTGGCAACGAAAACTTTGCCTTCGGATCTATGATAGAAGGTATACCCAATTGTTTCTTTAGGGTATCCTATGAAGACGCATTTCTCCACTTTGGGTTCAAGCTTTTCAGGTTGTAACTTCTTCACATATGCTTCGCAACCCCAGACTTTAAGGAACGACAACTTAGGTTTCTTACCAAACCACAATTCGTACGGTGTCGTTTCAACGGATTTTGATGGTGCCCTATTTAAAGTGAATGCGGCTGTCTCTAATGCATAGCCCCAAAACGATAGCAGTAAATCTGTAAGAGACATCATAGACCGAACCATATCTAAGAGAGTTCGATTACGACGTTCGGACACACCATTACATTGTGGTGTTCCCGGTGGTGTCAATTGCGAAAGTATTCCACATTTCTTTAAATGCATGCCAAACTCGTAACTTAGATATTCACCTCCGCGGTCAGAACGCAGAAACTTAATCTTCTTGTTACGATGATTTTCCACTTCACTTTGAAATTCCTTAAACTTCTCGAAAGTTTCGGACTTATGTTTCATAAAGTAGACATACCCATATCTACTTAAGTCATCTGTGAAAGTGAGAACGTAACGATATCCACCACGCGATGCTACACTCATTGGACCGCACACATCGGTATGTATTATTTCCAGTAAGTCTGTAGCTCGCTCCATTGTACCAGAGAATGGAGTCTTAGTCATTTTTCCCATTAGACATGCTTTGCATCTTTCAAGTGATTCAAAATCAAGTGATTCAAGAAGTCCATCAGAATGGAGTTTCTTCATACGCTTCACTCCAATGTGACTAAGACGACAGTGCCACATGTATGTAGAATTATCATTCAATTTTGTTCGTTTAGCATCTATGTTGTGGACATGTGTATCACTACTATCGAGATTCAGTAAGAATAAACCATTCATCTCAGGTGCATTACCATAAAAGATATTACTCATATAAATTGGACAACCTTTATTCTCAGACTTAAAAGAGTAACCGTCTCGCAATAAACAAGATCCAGATATAATGTTCATGCTTAATGCAGGCACCAAATAACAATTATTCAAATTTAAAACTAATCCCGAAGGTAGATATAGAGGAAGCGTGCCGACGGCGATCACATCAACCTTGGAGCCATTTCCAACGTGCATCGTCACCTCGTCTCTCGCTAGTCTTCGCTTATTCCGCAGCTCCTGTTTCGAGTTATAAATATGAGCAACCGAACCAGTATCAAATACCCAGGCACTACTATGATTACTAGTAAGATACACATCAATAACATATATATCAAATATACCTATCAAATATACCTTTCTTCTTGATGTTGCCATTCTTCAGATCCGCCAGGTACTTGGGGCAGTTACGCTTCCAGTGACTAGCACCCTTGCAGTAGAAGCACTCAGTTTCAGGCTCAGGACCAGCCTTGGGCTTCTTTGCAGGTGCGACAGCTTTCTTGCCGTCCTTCTTGAAGTTGCCCTTGTTCTTAGGCTTGCCCTGTCTCTTGAAATTGGTGGTCTTATTGACCATCAACACTTGGTGCTCCTTCTTGATCTCCACTTCAGGAGTTTTCAGCATGGACGATAGTTCAGGCAACGTCTTGTTCATGCAGTGCATATTGTAGTTCATCACAAAGTTCTTGTAACTTGGTGGCAGTGATTGGAGGAGACGGTGAATACCTAACTCATTAGGAATCGATATCCCCAACTCTTGGAGCTTGTTTGCGTACCCAGACATGGTGAGCACGTGCTCGCTAACGGAGCTTCCCCCTTCCATCTTACAGTTAAAGAACTTTTTGGAGGCCTCATAGCTCTCCATGGCCATGCGAGTCTCAGAAATTAGCCTGAGCTCCTTAATGATCTCGAACGGGTCATGGTGCTCAAAACGCTTCTGGAGCTCCGCTTCTAAACCGTACAGGATGGCACACTGAACTGTGGAGTAATGATTTTTCTGAGTGGCATAAACATTCTTTACGTCATCGGTGGCATCTTCTGCAGGTGGGTCACCTAGCGGTGCTTCGAGCACATAGGTCAACTGACCAGCCCTAAGGATGATCTTCAGTCCACGGAACCAGTCCGTGAAATTGCTTCCATTGTTCTTAAGCTTTTCTTTCTCTAGGAATGCATTGAAATTGATGGAGGGGGTCGCCATAATCTACAACAAATTTGCAAGTAGTTTAGACTAAGTTTATGATAAATTGAGTTCAAATTTAATTCTTAAATTAACTAGGTGAACTCCCACTCAAAAAAACATCCCTCACATTGTCTTAGTGATTACACGAACCAAGTCCACTACACCAAGTCCGATCTTCACGAGAGAAGATGTAGTTTCATCGGCGAACAATCTTCATGTTCATCATATCATTTATATGACTCATGCTCTACCTTTCGGTATTCCGTGTTCCGAGACCATGTCTGTACATGCTAGGCTCGTCAAGATAACCTTAGTTTCCGCATGTGCAAATCTGGCTTGCACCCGTTGTCTGCACACGTAGAATCTATCACATCCGATCATCACGAGATGCTTCGAAACGACGAGTCTTAGCAATGGTGCCAACTAAGGGTGAACACTTTATTACTTGATATTTAGTGAGAGGGATCATCTTATAATGCTACCGTCGCGATCTAAGCAATACAAGATGCATAAAGGATTAACATCACAGGCAAGTCATAATTAGTGTGATATGATATGGCCCTTTCTTCTTGCGCCTTTGATCTCCATCTCCAAAGCACGGACATGATCTCCATCATCACCAGCATTGCGTCAAGGTCAGTGGCGCCGCTTCATGGTTGTCCATCATCACTAGCAACTATTAAACTACTTGGAATAAAGCTATTACAAGATGAATAGACAGGCACGCCTTAACAGAATAAAAGACAACCATTAGGCTCCTGCCGGTTGCCATATTACAACAAGGATCATTGCATACATCAAATACAATCACAATCACATGATGGCCATATCACATCACAAAACTCCTGCAAAAACAAGTTAGACACCTCTAATTTTCTTTGCATGTTTTACGTGGTTTGGGGCTTTCGAATAAGAACGGATCTTACCTACGAAACTGAACCACAACGTTGATACAAGTGCTATCAAAATTTGCAAAGTGTAAATTGGATCTATACTATGGTGGGAGAGACAGACACCCGCAAAGCCACTTGTGCCAAGCAATTTACACGTCAAGCGTGGAGCAAGTCTCATGTGCGATGACATGTAAGGTTAGCTCGAGCCGCTTCATCCCACCATGCCGCAAGCTGCAAAGTACACAAAGCAAAAGACAGCACGAGCACCAACGCCCACAACACCATTGTGTTCTACTCGTGCAACAGATCTACGCAAAGACACGGCTCTGATACCACTGATGGGTTCATAGCATGGAAAACAAAAAATTTCTACCGCAAGAACGAACAAAACCCAGATCTAATCTAGATAAAAGCCAAGATCTAATCTATTAGACATGTGCAACGAGATAGATCTGTACTAACCCTTGTAGACACGAAAGCGTTACGAGATTAGATCTCGTGGTTGATGTAGTCGATCACTTGCCGATCTCAAGATCGAGTGGACGATCCTTCCGGCGCCGCGTTCCGGCAGCGCTTCCGCAGTCGGTCACACGTGCGGAGTCGAAGCAGACCTTCCTCTCCTCGTTCCAATGAGCAGCGGAGGTAGTAGATCTCTCCACGAAATCCCATCAGCACGATGGCGTGGGGTGGTGGTGGAGTGGAGAATTCTGCAGGGCTTCGCCTAAGCCTGAGCAGAAAGAAGGAGGAGGAGAGAGGCGGCTTGGGGCAAGAGTGGAGGATCAAAGGGGGGTGGCGCCTCCACCCCTCTATATATAGAGGGAGGGGTGCGGCCTAGGGTTCCCACCCCTAGGCCCACCCCTTAGGGCCGGTGCACCAAGGAGGTGGGGGGAGGAGTCCTCCCCCCAAGTCTCCTCTTTAAATTTCCCTTATCTTATCTTATCTTGGTTTTCAAATAAACTCCAAAATATCTTCTAGAACCTTCCGGAACATTCCGGAACATTCCAAAACCTTCTAGAATCCCCATACAAACACTCTGGAACATTTCCTAACTCAGAAAAAGATCCCCATTAGATGAATCTTACTCCCCGGACAATTCCGGAGCTCCTCGTGATGTCTCAAATCCAATCCGAGACTCCGAACAACATTCGGTCTCCAACGCACATTCCATATCTACTTAAAAGCAACTTCGAACCTTAAGTGTGTCACCCTACGGTTCGTGAATATGTAGACATGACGGAGACACCTCTCCGATCAATAATCATTAGCGGGATCTGGAGATCCATAACGGCTCCCACATACTCAACGATGACTTCGTGATCGATTGAACCATTAACATACGAAACCAATTCCCTTTGTCTCGCGATACTCTACTTATCCGAGGTTTGACCATCGGTATCTCCATACCTAGTTCTACCTCGTTACTGACAAGTACTCTTTACTCGTTCTGTGATATGTCATCCCTTGTGACCTAGTCACATGCTTGCAAGCTAACTAGATGACATTCCACCGAGAGGGCCTAGAGCATATCTATACGTCGCATGGATGGACAAATCCCAATCTTGGTCCATGCGCTTCAACACATACTTTCAGAATACCCAACGACACCTTTATGACCACCCAGTTACGAAGCGGTGTTTGATGTCATCAAAGTACCCATCCGGTGATGGTGATTAACACAACCTCATGGTCGAAGGATTAGGTCACTATGCATTTAAAAGCTTATAGCAATACGAACTTAATGACTTGATCTTATGCTACGCTTACTATGGGTGTGTGTCCATCACATCATTCTCCTAATGATACAACCTTGTTATTAATGAAATCCAATGTCCATGACTAGGAAACCATGATCATCTATTAATCAACAAGCTAGTTCAACAAGAGGCTTACTAGGGACTCTTACATGTTTACAAAACACACAAGTATTAGTGTTTTCTAATAATACAATTATAGCATGGGATGTAAACATTCATCATAAACACAAAGATATAATAATAACCACTTTTATTATTTCCTCTTGGGCATATCTCCAACATTATGATCTTCCAAAAACTTTCAAACCCTAATTTAAAATGACAATTTAAAATGGAATATAGTTCATATGTCTAGATCACACTTTTTCAAAAACCACTCAAATGACTTCAACTCGACAAATCCCAGAAACCAGAGATGATCAAGCATGTGACTAACAACTCCACCAAATTTCATTTCAAAATCAAAAATTTAATTCTTGCGGCCATTGTGTCGAACACCTTGTGAGCAGAATCAAACCTGCCTAACTATTACTATTCTTTATCAAAATTTGTCGAGCCATTTGAACCCATTTCACTTCCCTTGTCTCCCCTAGCCCCAACCAGGCCAGCAAAGACCTTCCAAATGGCCTAGGACAGCAGTGCAGCGCCACCCCGAGGCCATGATCGCCGGCCGACCGTGCCCAAGCCACAGGAGACCACCAGCCTCTCTCCGCCGCTCCAGGATGGAAGGCGTGATCACACCGCCGACCACGATCCACCCCACGGCCACAGCAAGCCCCCGGACCACCGAGGATAAGCCCCGCACTAAGACTCTGTGCTGCGCCAGCGCACGCCAGAGTGTCGTCACCAACAGAGCGCCACACGCCATGCCTCGACCACAGCCCACGCGCGCTGCTCCGCCTTGACCACCTCACCCCGCTAGACACGCCCTTACCCCACCGTGGGACCCACAACCGCCGGGAACCACGTCGAGCACCTCCTCTGTCTCTCAGAGCGCGAGACGCTCCCGACCGCAATCCACCGACCCTCGCACCGCCATTAAGCCCTAGCTGATCGCCAGGGAACCGCCCACCGTCTGCCTACCTTGCCCACGCCGATAGCCTCTTGTGCCGTCGTCACCGACGAGCTCCGCCCATGCCTCTCTACCACCTCGCTGAGCCTATATAAGGGAGCCTCCCCAGCACCATTTCTTCACACTCTCACACTCCCCTCTCACCACTGGTCCTTCCCCACCTCTCGCCGGAGCCGCTCGAGCAGCCAGCCGTCGGAAATTCGCCGGAGATAGCCGCAGCAGAGGAGGAGACACCCCCGTCGATTTCAACCACCCCCGAAGCTGCCGCGACTTTGCCTGAGCCCGCCGTCGTCTCCTTGTTCAAACGCCCCCATCGCCAAGCTTGCTAGAGCCCTGGTATGCCCCCACAGCGCCGCTAGGTTTCCGTCTCGCCAGCGACGTGTCCGCCGTCGACGATGAACGTGAGCCATAGATTCTAGTTCTAATCCTACAGTCCACGTTGCCCCGTACCGCTTCACGTGTAATGAGTCACTGATAGGCGGGACCCCCTGTCAGTAGTCCTCAGCACCACGGAATGAAACTGGGTCGGCCCGTTAGTGTTCCCGCGCTGGCCCTGTGATTCAAATTTAGACTTTTCCTTTTTAGCAAAAATTTAATTTTGTCCCTTAGTTCAGAAATCAATTTAGGGAGTTTTACAAATCCAAATTGAGTGATTCAAATTTTGATGGAAAGGTAATGAAAATCTCTATCCAAGCCCGTTGGAGTTAAATCAATTAAAATTAGAGATCTCTCCTAGAATAAATAACAAGACAGAAGATTTTTCACATTCAAACATTTTTCTAAAATCAACCATAATAGATTTTGAGTTGATTCCAACTCTCAAAAATCATATTTGAATATACCTATCTGAATATGTAATAATATTAAGGTTTGCATGCAGTGACTTTGGACTAGTACCAAAAAAATGCTATATAGGCATTTCTAGTCACTTTAAATCGTTAACTATTAAACTTAAACTTATTAAAATGTGATCCAATATTTAAATCACATTTCCATGGATTAGAATATGTGGTGATGACATGTGTCCATATGATCCCATATTTTAATTGGAGAATATTAAATCTTAGTTAATTTCAATGAGTAGAAATTACTTTTCTCAAATAAAATAAATGAAACTAGTTCATTAAACCTTGTGATGTTTGTGATGATAATAGATCATCAAATGTGTGCCTTAGTGTGCTAAATATACTAGTTAAGTATTGATTGGTGATTGTGTATTCCGTGTGTATTTATAGATGATAGTACCGACCAAGTCTACGAAGAGGAGGAATTCTACCAGAAGAAGACGAGGAGAATTTCAACCACTGTACCAATCAAGGCAAGCTAGTCCTTGCAAGTTTTTTAACTATGAAATCCATCATTAACAATGCAAGCTATTGTTAGCAACCTAGAATTAAGCAAGATAACCGAAGCAAGATGCATTAGGCATGATTTGGTTATACCTTTTGACTTATACCTACCCAAAGTTTTACTTACAAGCTTTACTTCTTTTACTTTACCAAAGTTCCTTACTTGTTTATAGATAGCATAAAGAGTATAAAACTTAACCTATCCAGATAGAGTTAAATGTCATTCTATGGCATGAGATTTATATTAGCATCCCACATTAATGAACACTCTTAACTTAGTGATTAGAGCTACACCAAAAACTTGATCACTTTAGATGGGAATACTTGGTGAAAATGACTTGTGAAAACCTTGGAATGATGAGTCATTCTATTGCGATGTTTTGACATGTGTTGAGAAACACAATTGGTTTATGATGATGAAAATGTTGAGGCATGAGCCTTAGCCCTTTTATAAAAAACCGATGGTTGGGTTCGGATGCGATACCATTCCAATTTTACCGTACAACCACAATACCTGAATTGGGTAAGGCTTAGCTAGAAGTTTATATGCATTAGTATTAGTTCCCTCGCGGGAGAGGTTTGAGCTGAGCTTACCTCTCAATGTTGTCCACCTATGCAGTGCCCAGGATGGTAGATGGCCATGGTTGGGAGGCCAAGCTCATAGGTGAGGTGCTTATACTAGAGTGTGTAAAGGAAAGGTTATGTTTGATTATCTGCATACTAAGTATGATGATTCAGGGTTATCCCTGACAGATGTATCGAATCTTATGGTGAAAGTGTACCACCTCTGCAGAGTGTCAAACTATTCGAATAGCCGCGTCCGCGGTTATGGACAGTTGGAGTGGCCATACTGATCCGTTGTCAGATGTTTTTAAAATGACTTATGAAATGAATTGTGACATGACTTGACCACAACAGAGTTGTGACTATGATAACTAAGTTCCCACTTAGGTGATTTAGAACTTTATTTTATCTTTCTTTGTTTCTGAACTCAGCTTAGATTTCAAACTTAACTTTACAAATAATTTAGAGTTAGCATTCCTACTAGAACTACTATACTTGTTAGTGATAGTTTGCGAGTACTCATGGCTTTTGTCCCTGGCTATTCCCATGGCCAGACTATGAGGAGGATTACCAGGAGGAAGGACAACAGGACGGCTACGACAAATAGGATCATCTTCCATCGTCAGCATTGCCTGTGATACTGAAGATGGACCCCATCGCTACGCTATTTATTCTGCTACTTATTTGTACTAAGACTGGATCATGAGATCCTTTATTTGTGTAAGACCTTATTATGGTTTGTAATGGATGGTGTATTGTGATATCCAATCTGTTATGTCTCGCAAAAATCGTAATCCTGGGATTGCGATATATGGCATAACAGACATCTGGGATTAAAAATTCGGGTTTTTACAGCTTGTGTGCCTGCATGCCTTGTGCACCTGCACGGAGCCTGGTGCGAGTTTGCCGCCCGGCTGGTAGATCTCACCTCCCACCTTGAAGAAGCCCTCTCAATCTTTGTGCACTGTTTTTTGCACGATAAGGAATTCATGTTCGTGAAGCAGCAGGTATCGGCACCGGGTTCATCGAGACAACGTATCATCAGCTATGGTATGTCGTTTGTCGTACATACATTCACATGGGTGACAAAGCCACCATCGTATCCTTCATATGCGTCAGGTCGTAGGTTGTCCCCCTAGTCAATGTTTGTCAGCATTGGCGTACACGGCGAACCTAGTGGAGCTGGTGGTCGAGTTGACGAGTAGCCCATTGCCAGGCTTGGTCACATTGGAAGTTAAAAGAGATCATGTCATTTTTGTCAGTGTCTCCGTTGTACCTGACCGGGTCTGGTCCGTCCTTGATGGATTTGTCTTCCGTGGTTCAAATCAACAAGACATAGAGCACATTTAATCTTCTTGTATGGAATTTTGCTAGTACTACTGTACTAGTATGTCGTATGGAATGTTGTTGTCAAAGAGATCAATATCTGTCAGAGAGTACTAGTAATTAAGAAACAGTAGAACTCACCTAGTTAGGAGAATACAGAGCAACTTTGAGCTGTAAGCTGTCGAATCGGCACCATCAATGCTCTAGATCAATCCCTCCTTCTAGCACCATCTAAAGATTCAAACAATGAGGCTGTTTTGTTCGTCTAAGCACCCAGAATGGGCCAGCCGATGTCACACGTCTGCTACTCTACAGGACGAGTTAGCCCATCTCTGATTAACTAAGCCGCAAAAACTTTATATGGGTCTACATGCTTCTTTTACTTCCTTTCATAATTTCCATTGCATTGATCCAGATAAAAAAGAAAAGAAGCGAGCGCGTCTCCTTTCTTTCCCCAACTCTTTATATTTGTTGCGCAGTCGTTCTGCCCTCCGCCTGCTACACGCCTGAGCAGTGCCTGCTCCTCGCGTGATTGGCTTTGTCCAAGAAACCGGCGAGGAGGCGCTCGCACTAGTGGATCCCTACAGTTTCCGAATTCGCTCGATTTCAAATGGATTTGAAGTTGGCGAACTTCCGTCCGTCTTCTCCGGCGATGGCATCAATGCTGTGTAGATGGCGGGACGGCAGTAGTGTGGGCTTCATTTATGCGAGCATGGGCTTCCTCTAGGCGCGTGTAGACCCGGCCCAACGCCCGGGCAACCCTCTCCCCTACCATTACTGTAGGATGCATCTCCGCTAATTTTTTTTTTAGAAAGGAGCATATATTAATATCGCGAGATACCAATTACATCCAGCCTATACAACAACGCATTACCCTACTAGCAATACGGATGCATACAAACAAAAAAACAAAGAAAAATTATAGAAAAAAGAAAGTTCCGCTACAGTGATCTATGCCCTGCAACAGCGACCAAACGCCACCAAGGCAGCACGAAAGACCCATCCTCTCCAAAAGTGACGCCTCCAAGAAGGGAACAGTGCACTAGGACCGTCATCGCCCTGATCATCGATCATAGATGTTCAGCCCAGAGAAAGTTTGTGTTGACAAAATAATGCCTTCAACAAGGTCATTGCTAGGCACAACCGGTTAAAGCCAGTCCTTGGATTTTCACCCTACAGCTTGAACTCTAGAATTCTCCTGTACTGTCGCCCCCACTTTCCAATGTCGCTGATCAAAGACCTAGATCACCAAGCTAAAACCACATCACTACCAAGATTCAAACCACCATTACCAGTCTTCAGACCTCAGCTTTCATGTCATTCTCCACGACTGACTTCACCATGGGACTAATGGCATGCATGCTTATAGGAGGCGCATCCCTCAAGCATGCGCCTTCACTAAATACACGAGGCGCATATCTAAATGATGCGTCTCCTATATATTATTACTTAAGGTGCATGTCTAAGCAGTTCGTCTCCTATATAGCATGTAGGACCAATCTGGCTGCCCCCACTTACTCGAGGTGCATCTTCTCCATATGCGCCTCAAGTAGTTTAACTACTTGAGGCGCATATGTGGGAGATGCGCCTCGAGTAAAGTGAGTGGGCCTAGTGGTGGTATGTGCGACAATATAGGACGTGCACCAGCTGATATGCGCCTATAGTAGTTTTCAAAATTGGAGGCATATCACTTTGAGATGCGCCTCGAGTAAGTGATGTGGGCCCGGGGGGTGGCAGGCGCTAGAAACTCGAGGTGCATCTACCAGATGCGCCTCAAGTATTCTATGTATACAAGGCGCATACTATGTGGGATGCACCTCGGGTAATCTCGCCACCTTTTTTGCACATGCACATGCACCCCACTCACTTCTCTCTCACTTGTGTTCTCCTCCACACAAAGAAAGATCTGGTTGCCCCCTCCTCCTCCTCACCTTATTTTCTCCATTGTTTCACCATAGAAGCTTGCCAAACCTCTATTGGTTGACACACATATGTAAGTGAAGGATCTTGCACTTCTAGATCTACAAGATCTCACTTTACTTCTCCTCTGGCTCTCGTAATCCTAGTCGTCATTGGAGGAAGCGTGAAGGCATTGTTGCATGTATGTGTGTTGTCGGCGACACCGACTATATTGTGTTGCGTGCTTTCATTGTTTTGTGCAGGGATTTCATTTTGGATTGCCAATGTTTTACCGGAATGCCGATTCATTTCCGTTCCGGCGAATTTCTGGCACCCGGCGGATGTCCTCTTTTTAGGGGAGGTCATGCCGAATATTTCCGGCGATCTCGACGTCCATGCTCAAATTATTATTTTGCTCTTTGTATACCACGCAGATGACCATGGTCCGACCACTAAGCACACCCCTCGTGGATAGGTGGATGAGATGCGCGAGGGCCGACATGGCATGGAC